>CM052358.1:28133437-28733437 GCA_028551475.1 Casuarina equisetifolia
AAAAAGGCCAAGAATTCAAGGTTTTCTTGAAGAGAAGAGAAAAAGGGTAACAGACTTCTTGTTCTTGGATTCAAGATGCCTTCTTTATTTCTTATTACTATTACCATTCTTCCTCATTATTTTTTTATGTTTTAGTTTATTTTTGTTAGAACTACGATGTAACCTAATTATAATAGTATGAATCTTATGATTATTATGTTTTGCAAAATATTTTGTTTATGTGAAGTTATATATTACTGTGTTTAATGCTTTTAAGTGATTAGCTACCACTTGAATGATCTGATTTGCATGTTTGAAACTAACAGAAGATGATATGCAATTGCTTCTTATAATGTGTAACCATAAATTAAATATGGATAGACATATACCATATTGTTTGTGTGGCTTTCGGTGTAAACTAGGAATGTTCATAGATCCTAATGCATTTGGTTTGTTTCAATTCACATATAGAGATATAGTGAGTTAATGAACTAAGTAGGTTTGCTATACCTAGACATAGGATAGTAAATAAATTAGGAGATTTTGATATCACATAGATATTATCCCTCTTGCAAGCATAAGTAATCAATATTAATACCTAGTAATTATGGTGAAATCATATGCTCTCATATACTTCTTGTAGTTTTCTTAGATTTAGTTAGTTAATCTATCATCTATCAATTTGATTTGCGAGATAAATTCTAGGAGTTGTTCATTGTTAGTAATTAATTGGTTTAGTAATCACAAATCTCTTTAGGACGATATCTTTCTTATCATTATATTACTTGTTCAACATGTTCATTTGCATTTAAAATTCACCGAACAAGTTTTTGGCGTCATTACCGGGGATTGGTTGTTTTACTGCTGATTAATATTAATACCAAATAATTTCTAGGTTTAATCTAGCTTTTATTTTCCTTTTAAAAAAAATATTTTTTAGTTGTTCAAAAAAAAAATTTCTAGGTTTATTTTTCTTATCATTATATTACTTGTTCAACATGTTCATTTGAATGATATGATTTGCATGTTTGAAACTGATAGAAGATGATATGCAATTGCTTCTTATAATGTGTAACCATAAATTAAATATGGATAGACATATACCATATTGTTTGTGTGGCTTTCGGTGTAAACCGGGAATGTTCATAGATCCTAATGCATTTGGTTTGTTTCAATTCACATATAGTGATATAGTGAGTTAATGAACTAAGTAGGTTTGCTATACCTAGACATAGGATAGTAAATAAATTAGGAGATTCTAATATCACATAGATATTATCCCTCTTGCAAGCATAAGTAATCAATATTAATACCTAGTAATTATGGTGAAATCATATGCTCTCATATACTTCTTGTATTTAGTTTTCTTAGATTTAGTTAGTTAATCTATCATCTATCAATTTGATTTGCTAGACAAATTCTAGGAGTTGTTCACTGTTAGTAATTAATTGGTTTAGTAATCACAAATCTCTTTAAGACGATATCTTTCTTATCATTATATTACTTATTCAACATGTTCACTTGCATTTAAAATTCACCGAACAAGTTTTTGGCATCGTTGTCGGGGATTGGTTGTTTTACTGCTGATTAATATTAATACCAAATAATTTCTAGGTTTAATCTAGCTTTTATTTTCCTTTTAAAAAAAATATTTTTTTTAATTCTTGAAAAAAAAAATTGTTTCTTTTAACGCTTAAAAAAATCATTTTTTTTGTTGTTGAAAAAAAAAGAAAAAAAATCATTTTTTTGTTTTATTTTTATTTTACTTTTTTATTTTTTATTTTTTCTTAAAAAAAAAAAGAAAAAAAATTCATTGTTAAGTTGCTATTGTTGAAAGATTAAGTAACAAGGATGAAGAAAAATGATGGTACATATAGACTTTTAAAAGACTATGTCACACCAACATTTTGGAATGCCACATCAAGCATTAAGAGGCTTGAAATTCAGACAAACAACTTTGAGATCAAGCCAACTCTCATCTAGATGCTTCAAAACTCCTTACAATTTAGTGGGCTACCAAATGATGCAAATGCTCACATTGAAGCCTTCCTTGAAATTTGTGACCTAATCAAATACAATAAAGTCATAGATGATGCTATCAGATTAAGACTATTTCCATTTTCTCTTAGAGATATAGCTAAAAATTGCTTCTTTTCACTTCCTGTAGGATTAATTACTACATGGGATGATTTGGCTCAGAAATTTCTTGGTAAGTTCTTTCCTTTTGCAAGATCTGTTAAATTGCGTAACAATATTTTCACTTTTGAGCAGATGAATGATGAATTATTATATAAAGCTTGGGAGAGATTCAAGGAACTTTTGAGGATATGTCCAAATTATGGATTACCCTATGTGGCTACAGGTACAAACTTTTTATGATGGGTGTAGTATGAATTTTCGTTGTGTAATTGATACAGCTGTAGGAGGGGACTTACATAGCAAAACACCAGAAGAGGCATTTGATAACTATCAATGGTCTACTGAGAGACTACTAATGCATCAAGCAAGTGAAGTCCATGAAGTAGAAACCCTCGCCAACTTATGTGTAGAATTGGAAGTGTTCCTAAAGAATAGAGAATATGAATTTTGTGGTGGAGCACATGAGAGCACAGAATGTCAAGTAGGTAACCCATATGCTCATTATAATGATTATGCTAATTTTGTTGAAATTCCTAGCAGGTCATAAAATAATTATTACTCAAATATGTACAATCTGGGATGGCACAACCATCAAACTTTTTCATGGAGTAACCCAAGTGAGATGAGACCACAACCAACATTTAGGCAAATAGAAGAGGTGAAGCCTAATTTAGAGGACATGTTCACTAAGATGATGCAAAAAGATGAAGAGAGATTCCAAAGACAAGAAGCATCAATCAAAAGATTAGAGGCATAAATGGGTCAATTGATTAGCATGATCTCAGAGAGACAAGAGGGTCCTTTGCCTAGTGATGTGGAGAAAAGCCTTATAGATACTGCAGAGGCAATAACCTTAACATGTGGCAAGCAAGTAGGAGAAGATGATGCTGATAAGGAGATTTTTAAGGGAATAGATAAGGATGTCAGCATACAACTTGACGAGGCACCTAGGAGCAAGCTTGTTCCAAAAATTCCTATGCCCTTTATGCCTTCAGCTCCATCTCCCCACAAATTCTAGCAACATGAAAAAGATAAGTAGTTTTTGGAATTCCTTGATATATCTTTAAAATTGTATATTAACACTCCTTTTGCAGATGTTCTAGTTCAATTGATTAGTTATGTAGAACTTTTGGAAGAGATATTGTAGAATAAAAGAAAGTTAGAAGTATATGAGATAGTGAGATTAGCTTAAGAGTGTTCAACCATTCTACAACACAAGTTGCTCCTAAACTATTACAGTTTCATCCTCCTTAAGCAACCCAAGCAATTTCATTTTAGTCTTTTCATTAGAAGTTTTGTCACCATCATCTTCTCAGAGCTCTACGTGGATATGACCTACAATCAAGGGAGTTTTCTCATTCCTATTCCTTCATTATTATTGCTTTTTTTTGTTTTTGCATTGAGGACAATGCTTCATTCAAGTTTAAGGGTAGGGAAAGAACCTTTATGCTAAATTTGATTGAATTTTTTTTTTTTTTTTTGTCATGATTACATCCCAAGTTGTGAATTCTTCGTGATTCTTTGGAAGATATAGATTTTGTTCAAATTTACAATTATGGTGTGAGTTAAGTGTGATTTTGATTATGTTGATCCACCTATTGAGCACTAAAAGTCCTTCATTTTTGAAATTATGTGTATTTTTAGAGAACATTCATGTGAAGTATGTGATTTTCTTAGATCTCACTTAAATCTTAGAATTTGTTTGATTTTCTCTTGAGGCGAAATCTTAAGCTGCATCTAATTAAAAAAATGATTTAAGCCATTCTTTGGATCGTTTGAGCCTTTCGAGCCAACCCTATTTATTTATCACCAATCACCCCACTGAGCCTTGATTCTTATCCATTTTTTTTTAATGACACCTACATATATATAGCTATAAGCCTTGAACAACTTATCTTATTGTACGCCCATGAACATGTTGACTTGTAGGATGGAAGTTTGTTTGAGATGAATAAAGGTTGAAAGGAAGATGGAGCATGGGAAGAAGAAATTGATTACAATGATTAAGTGGGCATAGTATTTCATTTTTGCAAAAAAAAAAAGGAGAAAGAAAGAAAGAAAGAAAAGAAAAGAAAAGAAAAGAAAGAAAGTACAACATTTGCCCAAGAATGAAATCCTCTTATCATTCCTTATCATATTTAAGCCATTAAGCATAGTAATTGAAATGATTGGCAAGATAAGAGTATAGTGACCACATGTCTTGTACTTTTACTTGTTTTATTGATGTAAACATGATTGTGGCTTTGTGAGTGTTAGAATCCAAGTGAAATCAAGCATTTTTAGATAGAAAAGAATGAGAAAAGTGATGGTAGAAAGTAACAAGAGTTTTTGATGAGATCCTAAAAAGTAATGTGTTCATGGGTAAATTAAGCCTAAATGACTTTTATCTTACCCCTAGCCCAGCCTTATATTACAAGCTTATAAAAGTCCTATTGATTTTTGATTAGATGATTGGCTTACATTAGTGTAGAGAGGAATGAAAAGAAAACATATGAGGTTTGGTTAAAGATTTTAAGAGATTGCATATTAATGTGAATCTATTTGGAGTGCATATAGTTGAAAAAATAAGGACTCACACACATTTAAAATAATTGTGGTGTTTGGATGAAAGTTATATTTTTCTTTGAATTATTGAGTTTAAGCAATTATGAGAAAATTTCATGAAGGGGTTTTGTCTAAAACATATGTTGTTTATTATTTTTGCTCGAGGACTAGCAAAACGTTAAGTTTGGGGGTTTTGATAACTCTATTTTTATAGAGTTATTTTACCTATTTTAGGAAATAAATAACTTTAATAATTGTGAAAAAACATTTGAACTCTTCTTTATTTACCTAAATTTATCTTGTTTATGTAGCACAAGGAAGCAAGGAGAAAAGGAATGAACATGAAGAACTTGATGCTTATTCTGTAGTAAAATCATAATATCAAGATCAAAAGAGTCAAGATTGGCTTGGGCTTTAGATGATTGTTATTAGATTTTCTATTGTTGTTGGGTTTTCTAAATAAATAGAAAACCCAGTCATGTTAGGAATTCAAGTCCCAATTAATTTAGGAGTTTAAAATTTAATTGTTTTAGGTCTCTAAAACCCAATTCTACTAGGATAGGAGATAGGTCTAAACCTAAACCCTATTTAAGAGAAGAGAAAAGGCAACAGAAGGGGGGAGAAAATTGAGCACAACTCAAGAAAGAGGCCAAGAATTCAAGGTTTTCTTGAAGAGAAGACAAAAATGGTAACAGACTTCTTGTTATTGGATTCAAGATGCCTTCTTTATTTCTTATTACTATTCTTTCTCATTATTTCTTTATGTTTTAGTTTATTTTTGTTAGAGCTACGATGTAACCTAATTATGATAGTATGAATCTTATGATTATTATGTTTTGTAAGATATTTTGTTTATGTGAAATTATATATTACTGTGTTTAATGCTTTTAAGTAATTAACTATCACTTGAATGATCTGATTTGCATGTTTGAAACCAACAGGAGATGATATGCAATTGCTTCTTATAATGTGTAACCATAAATTAAATATGAATAGATATATACCATATTGTTTGTGTGGCTTTCAATGTAAACTAGGAATGTTCATAGATCCTAATGCATTTAGTTTGTTTCAATTCACATATAAAGATATAGTGAGTTAATGTACTAAGTAGGTTTGCTATACCTAAACATAAGATAGTAAATAAATTAGAAGATTCTGCCATCACATAGATATTATCCCTCTTGTAAGCGTAAGTAATCAATATTAATACCTAATAATTATGGTGAAATCATATGCTCTAACATATTTCTTGTATTTAGTTTTCTTAGATTTAGTTAGTTAATCTATTATCTATCTATTTGATTTGCTAGATAAATTCTAGGAATTGTTCACTGTTAGTAATTAATTGGTTTAGTAATCACCAATATCTGTGGAACGATATCTTTCTTATCACTATATTACTTGTTCGACATGTTCACTTGCGTTTAAAATTCACCGAACAACGTTTTTCTTGTTTTCGCTTCCTTAAGTTGTTGACCATTTGCTATCTAGCTCGTATATATATATATATATATATATGCATAATGATTGTAGAAATTATATTAAGAATTTAACAATAATATGAGAAAAGATTTATATTTTTTAATTGTTTTAAAAAATATATATCTTAACAATTCAAAACTAATCACCGTTAAATACTTTAAATTTTTTATTGCATCTTTATTGTAGTAATAAAGTTTTAATGTCAATTAAAACCTTCGAGTAACATGAAATTTTACGACTAACAACCTAGAAACGACCAAACTTTTCGTTCCGAGAGATTTACAAGCTCCAAAGCCTATACAAACAACAATTTTAGGTGAAAACTATAATCCATTTCTTTCACAATAAGAAGAAACCTAAGAAATAACTAATTATATGTTAAAAATGAACATTTGATATGGATTAGCTTTTGTTATTTTGATGTTTCATTTATTAGATTTTGTGCATTAAAGTAATATGACTAAGATTAGTTGTGTATGTCTCTTATCTTCACTATCACATCTATTCAATGTACAAAGTTTCTTGTTACTTTTTTGACAAGTAAATTGCTAATGGAAATGGATCTTCCACCAAAGAAGTCCACTGCTATATCTTCTAGTTTGTTTCAACTTGATAGTATTCAACAAATTTCACCAAGATAAGCTAGTTTAAAGCATGACATATCAATTTCTATTCTCCAAGCCGCTTTGGAAAGTATTTCAAGCAATTGAACCAACTAGATATATAGAAATCACACAAGTTTTGTCATGACTTATGATATAAAGCTTGAAAGATAACAAGACTAGAAAGAGGATAATCCATCTTGGAGACATTAAACATATGTACAACCTTGTATCATTTTTCAATAAGAACATTTGGACAAAAGATAAATAACTCAATTTTCCATAAGTATAAGCTTCCCACAAAGATAGCTTCCTTAAAGGGAGCTAAAAGCCTTCAAACGCAAAGGAGGTAGAATTAGGATTTAATTGTCATTATTATGACAAGAATTTGATCAATTTCTAGAAGCTTTTTCATTATCATGATAAGAAGCTGATTGATCTCTAAAAACTTGTGTCCTCAAGTCATATTGGTTGGCACTTGACAATGGAGTTTATGATTGGGAGGATTTAGGTTCTATAGCTGGTAAGGCATGGTTGTGCACCCTTTCATACACTACTTGAATAGATGTAGGCTCCCAGGTGGACCACTCAGCTTTCTTCCACGCAGAGCAATTACTTCTTCAACACTTGAAGTAACTTCTAAATACATACATTTAAAATAGATTCAAAATGAGCACCTCTTTGCATAACACATATCAAAATAAGATGATGTAGCATATAAAGAGAAATCATTCTTTACCTATTTTTGCTTATATTTTTAATGAATTTTTGGCCGTACTTCCTCCATTTGTACCCATCTTCTGGTGAGATAATCTGTTACTTCGTGCATCGGCTGCTCTCTCTCCCTTGTGTCCTGCCTCCGTCTCCCTGGTGGACCATGAAGAGGATCAACCAAACTTATCCTTCTAGAACCCATAGGAGGATGGGTTGTATCTCGACTTTGGCACTTAACATATGTTTTTGCCTATAACCCATAGTGGCATGCATAAAATTCCCTCACACATATCTTACGTTCTATGCCTATGTTTGAATTTATGCGTGGTTGAACGCGAGAGAAGAGATGTGATGTTCTCAATTTTTGGCCATTAGGGTTTTATGATGTTGAAAAATATGATTAAAAAAAACACAGATGGAAATATGGCTTCCTTAACTCAAAGAACTCTTGATCGGAATGGAGTGAAATGTATTCTTATCAAGATAAAGCATACGCAGAGAATGAGATCACTAATTAACGGGAGGTAAAACATACAAAAAGATCAAGAAAAGTGAAGGAAATCAAATGGAAGGCCGAAGTGCTGCTAGATGATGTCGTCATTAGGGTTTTTTTATGAAGTTCAAAAACATGGTAAAAAGAGCAGAAGGAAATATCGCTTAAACAAAGCTATCGTATGTGGGTGGGGAAGCTGCACATAGTGGTGGATCTGAGGGTTAAAACTAGAAAACCTTGCAGCAGGACCTGACGTGCATAAAATCATCATCTAATATGGGTATGTATTTATACGGAACAGATCAGATCCAAGCACAGGAGTACCATGTAGATCAAGTACAGGAAAACACAGTACTTAGATCCCCAACAAATCTAGATCGACGGACAAAGACCAGCAAACTTACATCAAAAGTGTTTTTGAGAGTACCTTCATACTTGTACTGCTCATGTTACATGCAAAAATGAACTTAAAAGTACTATAGGTGAAAACGCTCACAGCCTGCAGTCAGATGTTATGATCGAAGGCAAAGACACACGTTAGATCTATGTAATCCCAGTTAGTCTGATTTAAAAGGAGCGAGGCTATGAATTGAAGGAAATATATGCTAAATATCAGAAATAAGGGGAAACCGCTTGAAAGTATGCGTCTTTTGGCGATATTTTCCTTTCGCCTTCCCCGGAACTTCTAGTTTCGACAAAGCTAATGAGAAAAGAAGGAAGGAGACATACATGGAAGTTTGTCTGGGTTGGCAAGCTTCAGTCATGGCAATGCACTTTGGACGAGTAAAGCGACGTCCGCATTGGATGTTTCTGAAATGAGTTAACTTTTTCAACTAAGTTGTAATTTTATTTTTGATATAATATTTATAGTTCAACTTAATTTACTCAACTTTTAACTAATTTTAAATTATTGAAGTATGCTTGACATGGAAGAAGTATTTATTCTTATACAAGTAGAGTAACTAAGTGAGGAAAATTGTACAAAGAAGAAATTCTTTGTTTCAAAATATAAAACCCTCATAAGAAAATATCATTCTGAGTAAAATTTAAAAGTTTCTAACTTTTATTTTTTCGTAGTTTTTGTAATTCTTATAATATTAGAGTTTGTCTTTATATTTTTATATATTACCTTTTAATAATGTAAATTTACATTTCTATTAGAAAAAACTAAATAAGAAGTATTTATTCTATCCAATTTAATTTTAAGCTCAACGTATATTAAGTATGCAATAAAAATTTAAAAAACAAGTGTCTTCTATTAGAAATATACAATTATTTGGTAATAATTAAATATTAAAAAGATCTATTCAAATCATAAGTTGACTTGGAGATCATATTCTATCCCTACTTTTAAAGTTCACCAACTTTTTTTTAAAAAAAAAATGTGGAAATGAATCGTTGAGTTGAATTAATCATTGTTTCTAGCCGTTATTCTTTGACTAACTTTGGTGATTTTCGTATGTGTAAAAGGAAGGGCCGGGAGCTACATTCCCGTAACTTTGTTTTCACACATGGCAAGAACCAGAGATGAGTTACAGCACAAGCTGGAATTGTAGCCGCCCACATGAAGGCCTGTGTCTCCACTGCCGTCACGTCACTTGTGGGTTACTGAGGGTGGTTGGACAGTGTTCGTGATGATAAACGCACGAAAATGTGAAAGCTGGGTGCAGCTTAATCGAAAGCAACTGGAAGCCCGAAGGCTTTGGATGGCATATTATGGGCCTTGACCCACTATTGAAAAGGAAGCACAATAGAAATAATAGAACAAAACAATAGTTTGGCTTCCACGCTTTTCTTGTTTTTGTTTATTAAGGTTGCTTAATAACACAGGATGAATATTGTTTTATAGATTATTCAAATGTAAAGCGTTAATTGGTTTACGCGTAAAAAAATCTTTATAACATTCCAAGGTTTAGAGCAAAAGGACATAATAAAAATGATTCTTGCCCCTTGGCCTAAAAAGATAGAAGGCCATCAAAGTAGTACAAGTTTCAAGTTCTCTTGCACTTCTAGTTGTCTACTTCAAAACTTGGCTAGAGGTGACAGCTGTTTTCAAGATATAGACAGGGCTTTCATTTTTAAGGTTAAACTATTGGACCTCACCTAGACATGGACCCATTTGTCACACGTGCCAACATACCATAGTGTCATGTTCACTATAAATTCTTTCTATAAGTTGATTTTGAATAAATTCTTTATTCATCAAACACATGCAAATTCTTACATTTACCTTAGTAACAAAGAGGAAAGAAAGACTGCAAGTGAAACTACATAAGAAATCTTGAATTAACAATGGCAACAAAAGTTTGTCAGAGATAAATTTAAGTATTAAAAGTTACCTTTTAATAAAAAAAATGTTAGACAAAAAGTGAAGTCGGAATCATAAGAAATAAGACAATAGTTTTAATAAATTTAGATATGTTCAATGATATATTCATTACTACTTTATGAATACTTATTAAGTATCATTATTTTTTTTTCTCAATGTCTTTCTAAAAAGGGATAGCTATAGATTGTTTCTACAAGTTGATTCTATAAATTAGAGAATGAGTTTCTAAAAATCTTTTAGAAAATCAACAACTAAATATTGTAAAAACCATAGCTTTTGGAGGAAACTTTCTATACCATTTTTTTTATTAGAATTGATTACATCACATGATTATATAAGGCTTTAAGTAGGTTTATTAAAATGAAGATTTTTCCCAAGAATACAAATAAGATTAAGGTCATATAAGCTTTGAATTTTTAGCCAACTTGTTTGGGTGCATAACTAGGTCTTTGTTTAAGTGCCTAGGTCATGTTTTGGAGTCCTCTTAGTTGTTTGGGTCATAAATTAGGTTGTCTTAGTCATTCAAGTCACATGCTAGGTTACATAGGTCAAATTGTGTGGCACTCTCTAATACCTTTTACAAGTTGATATGGTAAATTGAACTATAAACTTGAAGTACATAAATTTGAATATGAAGGAAGAGATTTATTTGATGAAATATAAGTTAACTGATTAATAAAGGTTAGGAAATGAAAAATAGGTTTGAAGTGAGATAAAAAGTAGATAAATTGTCACACAATTGAAAAATGTGGCCACAAATACATTAGCTGAAACAACGTAAAGAAAAGGAAATTGCTAAGTAAAATTCTTTCTCTATATTTCAATTCTAATTGTATGAATGTTGTTCGGTGAATTTTATATGCAAGTGAACATGTCGAACAAGTAATATAATGATAAGAAAGATATCGTCTCACAGAGATTGGCGATTACTAGACCAACTAATTACTAACGGTGAATAACTCCTAAAATTTATCTAGCAAACCAAATTGATGGATGATAGATTAACTAACTAAGTCTAAGAAAACTTAATAAAAGAAATATGTTAGAGCATATGACTTCACCATAATTATTAGGTACTAATATTGATTATTTATGCTTGCAAGAGAGATAATATCTATGTGATGGCGGAATTTCCTAATTTATTTACTATCCTATGTCTAGATATAGCAAACCGACTTAGTTCATTAATTCACTATATCTCTATATGTGAATTGAAACAAACTAAATGCATTAGGATCTATGAATATTCTCAGTTTACACCGAAAGCCACACAAACAATATGGTATATGTCTATCCATATTTAATCTATGGTTATATATTACAAGAAGCAACTGGATGCTATTTCCTGTCGGTCTTTAACATGCAAATCAAGTCATCTAAGTGGTAGCTAATCACCTAAAAGCATTAAACTCCATAATATGTAACTTCACATAAATAAAATATCTTGCAAAACATAATAATCATAAGATTCATACCATCATAATTAGGTTACATCATAGCTCTAATAAAAATAAACTAAAACATAAAGAAATAATAAGGAAGAATGGTAATAAGAAATAAAGAAGGCATCTTGAATCCAAGGACAAGAAGTCTGTCACCCTTTTTGTCTTCTCTTCAAGAAAACCTTGAATTCTTGGCCTCTTTTTTGAGTTGTGCTCAATTTCCTCCTCCCCTTTTCTTTTGCCTCTTCTCTTCTCTTAAATAGGGTTTAGGTTTAGACCTATCTCCTATCCTAGTAGAATTGGGTTTTAGAGATCTAAAACAATTGGGTTTTGAACTCTTAATTTAATTAGGTTTTAAACTCCTAATTTAATTAGGTTTTCTAATTATTTAGAAAACCCAATAACAATAAAATCTAATAACAATCATTCAAAGCCCAAGCCCATCTTGACTCTTTTGATCTTGATATTATGATTTTGCCACACACTAAGCATCAGGCTCTCTATGTTCATCCCTTTTCTCCTTGCCTCCTTGTGCTACATAAACAAGATAAATTTAGGTAAATAAAGAGGAGTTCAAATGTTTTCTCACAATTATTAAAGTTATTTATTGCCTAAAATAGGTAAAATAACTCTATAAAAATAGAGTTATCAAATGTCTAATGTAACATTAAGTATACATGTCACAATTGATATTAGTAGTACACCCTTATAATTGTAGGGTACTTAAGTATAAGGTTATGCTATGAAATAGCTAATAGTGCTATTGGTGTTGTGTGGATGAGATCATGGTTAACATTCCCCTATAAGCCGACTTGTCAAAATGAAAAATTAGCTTAGACCTCAAAGAGTGAAAATGTGTTATAAACAAACCTTTGGTAAAACCACAAGTTGGTCAATAGAGAAAATGAATTGAATGTAAAGCTAACTATAAAGGAAGTGCTCACGAATAAAGTAATTATCAATTTCAATATGTTTAATGCAAGCAAAAAAGACCAAATTGTTAGCAAGTTAAAGAGCTTATAAATTATCACACCAAAAAGTCAAGAGATAAAGGCTAAAACACAAAAATCATAGCAAATATACTTAATCTGGAAGACTTCAATAGTGTTGAAGTAAGCAACGGTCTGCTATTTGTGAAAGCACTTAGAAATGAGATTTTGACTAAAAAAGACACAAAAACCACTAATAGAGCATTGATCATTATGATCACTAGCCTAATTGGCATAAAAAAGGTATAAAGAGTAGTAAAGGAGTTGTGAGTGAGACAAAGACTGTAATGAGGAGAGTTAGCAAGATAGCAAAGGATGTGCTTGATAGCCTACCAATGAAGTGTAGTAAAGGCATAGAGAAATTCACAAGTGTTTTTAACAGCATAGAAAATATCTAGGTGAGTGAGAGTGAGATATTGAAGGGCATCCATAATGCTCTTGTACAAATAAGGATTAGGAAAAGGATCATTAGCCCACAATGCTCTTGTACAAATATGGTTGTACAAAGGATGGGAACACCACAAGTGTCTATCAACCTAACACAATCAAGGATCTCATAAGTAAACTTGGCTTGATGAATAAGTAAGCCTTAGGAAGTATGATGAGCTTGAACACCAAGGAAATAATGAAAAGAACCAAGATCCTTGATGGCAAATTCCTTATGCATTGTTGTAAGAAAAGTAAAAATAAGGGGTTGAGGAGAGCTCGTGAGAAGTATATTATGAACATAAACTAATAAGATAATGCTATAATGAGATGTATAAAGTAAGAAGAGTGAAGTATTTGCAATAAAAACATAAAATCCTAAGGAGGTGAGAAAGGTGCTTAACCACTAGGGTAAGGCATGAAAGACCCATTTAAGGTTGTATAAAGACCAATAAATTTGGCAAAAATGATAAGGTTGAGAAGGATTCACAAAGCCAAGAGTCCAAAGTATATATACCTCCTCAAAAAATGAACCATAAAGAAATACATTAAAGACATCTAGTTGTCAAAGATCCTATCCACAAGAACATGCTAGGTTAACAAAGGTAAAAGGTGAGGACTCTAAGGAGGAGGGAGAGAGGGAGAGAGGGAGGAAAGGGGAGAGGATAGAGTTTAGGCCATGGACATAGTAAGAGACGAGGAAGGAGTAGGTGGAGGAGGCTAAGCCTCAATGGGTGGATCAAGAAGTAAAGGAAGGTAAGGGAAATGGAAAAAAGATAAGAGGGGAGGGTGGAGATGTAGAAGAAGACATAGGTGATTGGGCATAGGGAAAACAAGACTTATAAAAAATTACATTAGTTGCAATATAAAAATGTTGGGTTTTAGGATAGTAGTAACGATAATCGTGATAGCCAGGATAATAGCCTAGAAGGACACATTGATAGATCAAGGAGTGAGCTTATGGAAAGCATGAGGTCACAAGTAAGGAAAGACAACACAATTGAAAACCCTAAGTTGCAAGACATTAGGCATTGAGTGAAAGAGGACTTGATAGAGAAAGAGATGACCAAAAACAAAGGTAGGGAGACAATTAATCAAAGATATAACAATCTAAAAAACAAACTTTTATAAATGGAAAAGGATTGAAGAGTGAGTAAGTATAACAAGTCTAGTCTTAATGATGTGGCGTTGTTTCTACTTAACCATCCTATTTTGAAATAAGGAATATGGGCTAGAAACATATCGATGAATGCCATGCACTATAAGAAAAGTACAAAAATTCAAGGGAAGAAACTTAGGAGTAGCATCACTTTGAATAGCACGTAAAGGTATTGCAATTGAGTGGTCATAAAGGAATGAAAGGCTTTGAAAATAGAGAAAAATTGATCACAAGTGATAAAGGGATAAAGTTAAGTAAAGCGAAAGTCATCATAATAAAACAAACATAATATTTATAGCAATGATAAAAGGTTACAGGAGTAAGATCTCATACATTAAAATGAATTAGTTTTAAAAGGTGGGAAGCCCTAGACTAGGTAAGGGGTAGGGATGGCAATAGCTATTACTAAGAGTGCATGCCATATACATTAAGAAAGAAAAACAAGCAAAAATTATGTTCATAGAGGACTAAAGATGAATAACAACTTCAAATGAAGGATAACCTAAACAGTGATGGCACAAAGCAAGGGAACTAAAGGAAAAAAAAAAGAAAGCAGTAAAGGAAACAGAGCTGTTAGTGGGTAAAAGGTGGTATAAGCCATGATTAAGAGTGTTATGGAGTAGAATTTGACTAGTATGCAAGGAACACGCAAGGAAATAAGTGTCATAAAAAAGAAACATACACTAATTGTCATGAACAAAATGAAAGATAAATAGTAAATTTTTGTTAATGTCATAAATAACAAGGACATTAGTCAACTAAAGATAAGGAAGGAAAGGAGACTAAATAGTACTTAAATGGGTGATAAGAAGAAAAATGTCATCACCCATAACCAACTACTAAGTATGAGTGTAAAATGTGACAATGGAAAGGGTAGCAATGTTGTTGGTAACATGGTGAGTAGCACTTGAATGAACATACTAAGAAAAGGTAGCAGGGGCTAGGGTAAAGGGTAAAGGAAGTGTAATGGGCTTGGGAAGATGGTGAAGGGAAGGATAATGGTCTAGGCCAAGTTAGGGAAAATGAGGTTGCAACCAAGAGTGTAAGCGGGCTGGGTAAAATTAAACTAGACATAATGGGCTTGTGGGCTAAAGGTGTAACTAGGTTAGGCTAGAATCAGGTAGTGGGAATATCATTCCTTATAGGTGGTGGCATAATGGCTATAGTGGCAATAGATTTGGCAATAATGTGTGCATCATAGTTGGTACTCCTAATAAGTGGTTGCCAATAAAAAAGAGAGTTTGGTAGTATCAGTAGCAATGAGACCATTAGTGCAATGCATGGATACTCATTTAGCATGGAAAATGGCCAAATTGGGGAAGAGGTAAAAATTCATTTTGTATAGCAAATGCCATAGACAAAAGAGCAACGACCACATTGTGAGTGGAAATGTCCACCATTGAATCATAGGAAAGAAGCACACCATGCAAACCTTTATGTGACATCAATGCAATATAGGAAATGGTCAAAATAGCCACACAAGCAACTGAAATTCAAGCACTAACCCATGAAAAATGTGAGTATGGTAGTCACTATTGTGGAGAGGTTCATTAATGAGAGGAAGCTAGTTAGTGACGTGAATGGCTTGTTATAGATATTTTGCCACTATGTAACCACTATGGTGCATGGTTTGAAGCTCCATGCAAAGGAAAGAAGTCTAAGTGATTGATTGAGCAACAAAAATGGTGGAGAGATAACTCCAAATCGTTATTGTGAAGCAAAAGATGGTGAGTTGGGCCATGATTAAAGGAATAAAAGTGGTGAAAAGACACCCTATGGCTATTTGATCATGGACGCACAACTACCTATAAGTTATGTTGGGTACTTAAGCTAAGGTGCAACGAGTTTGCTTCGTAGTAATCGATTTAGGTGCAAGGCTTGTGGCAAAAAGATGGGTTAGAGGCTTAATTCTAGAACAATCAACTACATGTAAGAGTTACACCACATTGAGGAAATGCTCAATAATAGTCCACCATATGATGTAGTTACTACCATTAAGCCTTTCAAGTAAAGTTAATGACTAAGGGACTATGAGGTTAAGGGTAGCAATCACCACAATAAAAGGTGGGTTGGGTTGGCAGGTATTGTCTAAGTCAATGTTAGATAAGGTGGACATCATACCTAGGAAGGATGAAACATTATGCTTGTGTTGGAAAAGGAAGGCAAAGGATGAACCATAAAGAAAACAGGTCATAAATAAAATAAAAAAAAGGAAAGGGAGCAATGAGCATGAACAGGAAACAAAATCAAGGGGGTTACTAAAAGGATCATATGGCTTTCACTAGAAAGGATTGATATTAACTTAAAGAATGTGGTCAAAAATAAATTAATTGGAATAATGTAAAAAATTAAAAAATAAAGAAGAAATTACTCAATAAAATTCTCTCTTTATATTTCAATTATAATCATATGAATGTATAATGTAACAATAAATATACATGTCAAAACTAATATAGGTATCACTATTAATAAATGATATGGTTTATTAGTCACCATGTCTTGGTAGAACCAATGCAAAATGGATGAACAAGGCATAAACCATCTTCAATGAAGATCTAAGATCTGTAAGAAACTACTAACAGAAGAATTTTTGTGTAATGGGAGGAATAAAGGACAATCTCCTTTGTTAGGGTTAAGTTATTGTTGTAATAGTAGTACTAGTAGTTAAAAGGCAAGCTAGTAAATTATACTCTACAACGGATTGCCATTTGAAGTTCTATAAGGCCTTTATTGTTTCATGCAAGTAATGGAAGTTCTTGTTTGCTCTAATGGATGACTATTAGAATTGCTCCTTTACAATTTCATTCATTTACTCTATTTCCCACCTAAGACTTTCACAAGTATAAATATCCATTAGTGGCATCAGAGCCATACAAGTTTTAAATAGACATTACAAAGTACTTTTCTCTCCTTAACTTTAGTTAGTTTTTGCCATGGCTTCTACTTCTACCTTTTCATCATCCAATGCTTCCTAACCTAATCACTTAATGCCTAACTCACAACTTTCATTACCTTGTTTTGATGGTACCAACTATTTTACTTAAACTCTCAAAATGACCACATTCTTTAAATGCCAAGGGATGTAGGAGATAGTAACCAAAGGAATTCCAAAAATGAAGAATGAGGAGGGTCTTATAGAAATAAAATGTGACAAACATAAGAGAAACTAAGACAAAGAAATGTGGAATCTACTTGTACTACAAGTTGCAATTACAAAGCACGTACTCACCAAAAACTCTCAAGCAACAACTCCTCAAGATATGTGGACTTAATTTTAAAATTAATTTCTACGAACTCTTAAGGTACATGTCATATGAACCTAGTCTCTTAGACTTGATTTGGAACTACTTGAGATGGAAGAAGGAGAACTAGTTAACATTTACTATAGTAAGGTGAATGTACAGTTAATCATATTCAAATCCAAAGAGAACCATGTTGGATTCATAAGTTATTGAAACACTTCTTAGCACCTTAATAGAGAAGTCTAATGTAGTTGTGAATACTATAGAATAAACCAAGGATTTCACTAATATGAGTGTGTCTAAGCTTATCCTTTTTTAGAGGCTTATGAAAAGAGATCCACTCATCGAAAAGACAAAGCCCCTTTTGAAATTGCATTCAAAACAAGTGAAAATAACAACTCAAATGGTGTTGACAAAACCATACTAGAATGTGAATTGGGGAGAGGTAGGTATCCACCATGTAGAATTTGTAAAAGGACAAACCACCTAGAAAAACATTGTTGCCATAACGAAAAGGTGTAGCACTAAAATTATCATAGATTTGGCCATGTGGAAAGAAACTGCCAAGACAAAGATAATCAAGCTAACCTAATGGAAACAGATGAGAGGAGGGAAGAAGAAACCTTGTTCTTTGCAAGTTTGTCTGTGACCAACTCTAACTCAAGTTTGTGGTTCATAGATAGTGGATGCATCAATGACATGACTCCTTATGATACTGTATTTTGCTATCTAGGCAAGACTTTCAAATCTTGTGTAAGATTAAAGGCTAATAGACATGTAAAAGTTCTAGGAAAGGGAAATATTTATGTAAAAATTGCCAATGGTGAGCGAGTCATACATGTTGTGTTGTATGTTCCTGCATTAGGTTCTAATATCCTTAGTGTAGGTTAGATGTTGGAAAGCAAATACTATATGCTTTATAAGGATAATCAATGCCTCATCTATGATGAACATAGTGTCAAAATTACTAATATACCTATGAAAGGGGGTCTTGTAGCTTTTTCCTGAAATTTGAATATAGGAATTAGTCTTCCTTAAGTGTTATAAAAGACAATTCTTGGATTTGGCACTAGCAATTTAGGCATCTCAACTTCAAATCCTTGAAGGAACTTTCCACACAACAAATGGTGGAAGGCATGTTGTCGATCAAAGTAGTCAACATTATTTGCTCTTCATGTTAACTCAATAAAAGCACCAAACAATCCTTTCCATTAAAAGGGGAGGAAAAGCTCACAGATTTGCTTGAATTGGTATACATGGATATGTGTGGTCCAATAAGGGTTCATACCAAGGAAGGGAATAGGTACTTTGTACTTTTCATAAATGATGCTACAAGATTCTATTAAGTTTATTTCCTTAAGGAGAAGGCCACAACACTCAAATGCTTTCATAAGTTCAAGAAGCAAGTTGAAACTAAAAGTGGTAAAAGAATCAAGATGTTGCAATTAGATAAAAGAAGTGAGTACATATCCTCAAATTTCAACAAATTATGCATGGATGTAAGAATTCAACACTAATTAATAGCAAGTTATTCCTTAGAGCAAAATGGTGTTATCAAGCAAAAAAAAAAAATAGAATCATTCTTAATGTAGCAAAGAGCACGCTAGAAGAGAAAAACTTGCCAAAGGAATTTTGGGGAGAAGAAGTAAACATTGTAGTATATCTCCTTAACAAAAGTCCCACCTCTACACTTTAAAAAACTACTCCATATGAAGCTTGGAAGGCAAAGAAGCCATCTATAGAACATTTTAAGGTGTTTGGCTTTGTATGTGGTAACCATGTCCTTTAACAACTTAGGCATAAGCTAAAAAAAGGTAAAAGAGGTATATTCCTTAGGTATAACTTAATCATAAAAGCTTATTGTATATTTAATTTTTTGAGTAACAGGTTGATAATTAGCAAAGATGTGGTAGTAGACTGACAAGCAGTATGGGATTGGAGTCAACCTCAAGGAAAGAGTCTTTCCATCCTTACACTGAGTATTGTTAATGAAAAGAGTGAAGATCACATTCTAATCACAACCAAAGGGAAAAAGATGGACTTGTTACACTAGTCTAAGGAGTCTTAGATCCTATGCCATCTTCTAAGGAGCCCTTTGATGCAATGATAGATAAAGAAAGAGAATTGTCAAACATGTCACGCATGAGTATTAGAATACTGGATAAGCTATATAAAAGCTATAACATGGCAACACTTGAACTAGTATGTTATAAAGAAGCTATGAAGGAAGAAGAATGGAAAAAGGCCAAGGATGAAGAAATCAAGAGTATCAAACACACTGATACATGGAGCCTCATACATCTACCAATAGGAAAGAAAATGGTGGGGCTGAAATGGATCTTCAAGAGGAAAATAGATGCTAAAGGGAAAATCATAAAGTATTAGGCAAGGTTGGTTGTTAAAGGGTACTCCCAAATACCTGGAGTTGATTTCATAAAAAGCTTCTCGCTAGTGGCTCGACTGAAAGTAATTCAATGATCATTGCCATTGTAGCTTAACTAAGATGGAAAATTCTCTAATTGGGAACTAGAAGAAGATGCTTATATGGAGCAACCTCTAGGATATGAAGAAAAAGGTATGGAAGATAAAGTGCTCGAACTATGAAAAGCTCTCTACGAATTGCAACAAGCACCTTAAGCATGGTTTAGTCACATTAGCAAGTATTTCTCTAACCAAGGGTTTAAACATAGCTTAAGTGAACCAACATTATTTCTGTCTCTTAACAACAACACAATTATCTTGGTCTTAATCTATAAGGATGACTTGATCTTTACAAGAAATGGTCTTGATAAGCTAATGAAGTTCAAGAAGGTGATGATGGATGCATTTAAAATGAATGACATGGGTCCTACACAATATTTTCTCATATTAAATATACCAAAGCAAGATGGAGGAATCTTTGTATCATAAACCAAATTCATAAGGTCCTTACTTTCCAAGTATCAGGTGATTGACTACAAGTGAGCATCCACTCCATTGGTTTTAGGAGAAAAAGTGTAGGCAAGGTATGATTCTAGAGAAACTAATGGGACATCTTATAGAATCCTTATTGGAAGTTTCTTGTACCTTACAACAACACATCCAAACATCCTATTCGTAGTGTCCCTATAGTCCAAAATTATGCAAAAGCCATCAAAGAATTATTTCAACAAGGTCAAATGAATTTTGAGGTACCTCAAAGGTACTCTAGAATTTGGGTTATATTATCAATATGTAGAACAATTTACTCTTCTTAAGTACACTGATAATGAGTGGGGAGGAAATGTTGTAGACTCAAGGAGCACAAGTGGCTTTGCATTAAGTCTAGGATCAGTTGTGTTCTCATGGTTTTCAAAGAAACAAGACTTTGTCTCATTGTCCATTGTTGAGGCAAAGTATGTAGTTGCCTCATTAGCTACATGCCAAGCTGTGTGGCTAAGAAGAATCCTTGGAGAAGTAAAACTTGAGCAAAAGTAAGAAATTGTAATATTTTATGATAGCAAATTAGCCATTACTATGACAAAGAATACAAGCCATCACCCTAAAACAAAGCATGTAGCAATCAAACTGCACCATGTATAAGAGCTTTTGGAGGCTAAGAAAGTAAGATTTGAGTATTGCAACACTGGTTTTCAGCTTGTAAACCTGTTTACCAAAGGCCTCCTAAAAGGACAACATGAGTACCTTAGAGAAATGATCAAGGTAATGACAAACCCTATCAAGGAAGGGTGTTGACAGGTGACATGGTCTGTCAATCCCATGTCCTAGCAAACTAATGTACAATGGATGAACAAGGCATGGACCATCTTTAATGAAGATCTAAGACATGCAAGAAATTGTTAATAAAATAATGTTTATGTGATGGGAGGAATAGAGGACCATCTCTTTTGGTAGGTTTAAGTTACTATTGTAATGATAGTACTAGTAGTTAAAAGGCAAGCTAGTAAATTGTGCTCTACAACAAATTTCCATTTGAAGTTCTATAAGACCTTTTTAGTTTTCTACAAGTAATGGAAGAAGGTTTTGTTTGCTTTAGTGAATAAGTCTTAGAACTACCTTTTTACAATTCCATTCATTTACTTTACTTCCTACCTAAGACTTTTATGGGTATAAATATCCATCAATCACAATACCCTTATAGTTGTAGGGTATTTAAGTATAAGGCTACATTATGAAACAAATGATGGTGCTAGCATGGATGAGGTCATAGTCAATGCATATTACGAATGAAGTATTGTCTTGTATTTGTAAGGTAGCAAAGAATCCTCTTAATGCATTGCCAATGAAGTATCATGGAAGAGTACATGTGTTGACAAGCAATATTGACAATATAGACAACATTTGGATGAAATAGGCATCAAATATTGGAAAGCCCATGACACTTCAATATTAGGCAATACCTGAGATAGGTTTTCTCCTCTATTTATTAAGAATGGACTTAGGTGAACACAAAGTAAAGATAGAATGAACACTACCATATCGGTGCAAGTACTAATCTCTAATTCAAATTTAGCTTGATGTAGTAAGAAACCTTCAAAGGTAGGTCAAAACGTCCAAGCTGAGGAAATAGTGAAATGGATTAAGGTCTTTAATGGCATATCCTATTAAAGTTGATCTACGAGACTAGTCAAAGATGCATCCAAAGAAATATTGGCTAATAAACCAATATAAAAATGTTCTCGTGATACATGTGGAGCATAAAAAGATATGAATCTACTTTAGAAATAATAAATTCTAATTGAACAAAGTTGTTAAGTTATTGATGCCAAAACTAAAGTACTTGTTTGAGACCAAAGAGTAATTGATGAAGATAACAAATATGTTGAGGATGACTAGGATCCACAAAACTAAGGGGTTGAGCCATGTAAACTTCCTTAATGAGTTGCCCATGTAAAAAAGGATTCTTAACATCAAGTTTATTTATATGACAATCTCAAGAATAAGCGAATGCTAGAATAGTACGAACTATGGCAATTCTAATGACAAGAGGAAATGTTTCACTTAAAACAATTCTTGGTCTTTGACACAAGTCTTTTGCAACCAATCAAACTTTATACCATTTGAAAGAGCCATTATACAAAAATTTAACTTGAAAACTCATTTACAACTAATGATAAATGCATATATGTGTAGGTTGAAAATTTTTCCACATTTAGTTATGTATAAAGGCATTACATTCATCAATGATAACATGTCATTAAGTAGGTTTAAGGTAGGAATGAGTGGCAATACTAAGTGCATAAGTATGATTATGGGTGATAGTTCTCTAGGAAATGGTGCCACCTTTTAGGTGGGTAACCATGGGATGTGAAAGAGGCAATAAAGGAGGTTGGGGTGAGGGTGAGGGTGAAGGTGATGGAAAAGGTGAAGGAAAGGTTGTAGGAGTAGGTTGGTTAGGCTTAGGGGTATGAGAAGGGAGAATGTTTGGTAATGGTGGAACAAGTATATGAGGAAATGGTAGTGGAATAATCTCTAATGATAAAAAAAAAAAAAAAAAGGAAAGGTTGTAAGGGGTTTATGATAAAGGAATTGGATTTCATCAAATCTAACATTTTCAATGATATAGGTTTTGTTAGTAGAGGGTAAGTAACATTGGTAGCCTTTATATCCTATGGGATAACTAATAAAAATGCAACAAAGAGATTTGGGTTCACGTTTATGTTTTATGTAAGTACAAAGATAGGGAAGGAGAATATAACCAAATGTTCTCAAGTTGGAAATGTTAGGTGTTTCTCCAAAAAAAGTGTGCCAAGGGGAAAGGTTGTTTAATGTATGTATGGGGAGATGATTGATTACATACATCTTAATCTTAGAGGAAAAATTCCAAAAATGAAGGGGAACCTAGGCATGAGTATGCATGGATAATTTAATTTCTACAATATTAGTGTTTTCTTTTTGACAACAAGCATATGTACTAGAAAGACATTAGTGAATCTCATAAGAAATAATATAATGAAAAAAAGAGGTGGGAGTTAAATTTAGGAATGCTATCACATTGGATTGATTTGACACTAAAAGATAATTGGTTTTTAACAAATGAATGAAATTTTTAGGATGTAAAGAAAAAATGAACGAAAGTAGTTTAAAGATAAAGACATGAAAATTTAAAGAAGCTGTTAATAAATCAAATAGAGTGTCTATGTCCTTGAGACAACATTACAAGAGAAAGACCTTAAATATCAAAATGAACTTGTTTTAGAAGGGCTTGGGATTTATTATGAGTTAAAGGATGAGAAAGATAATAACTTTTACTTTTATGACACGCTAAATAGATTGTAACAATTGGTTACTTGTAAAGAAGGTTGCATGTTTACACTAATGCCAAAGCAAAAAGTTAGAGTTAGTGGAGCTTATGAGGGCAAAAGCTAATGGAGGACCTAACTACAAAATGCAATAAAGGCCTTAATTAATGGTACCTTTCAAAAGTGTTTTGCCTAAGCAAAGACCTTTTGCAAAGAAATTGTTGGCATAAAATAATGAACTCAATGATTATCTAGAGTAAATTTAGAAACTGATAAAAAAAAGTTTTGTACTAAAGGGTACAACTAAAATATTATTGAGTTTGGCATCAAAAAGCAAAATTATGTTACTTGTATGAGTGATAGAAATGCTAACACCATCACCTATAATGACTTGTTAATTACCAAGGTAGGGAATGGAGTTGGTGACCTAGAATCAGTTATTGGTAATATGATTAGTGGTGGCAAAATTCAAGAACCAAGTTGCATTTGAGACAATAGATGGGAGAGGTAGGGCTACATAGTGGGCTTAAGGCTATGGGATACAAGTATAGGGAAGGTAAGTTTAGGATACTTTTGTGTAAAAGTCTGTTAAGTAAATAGTAGGTGATAGGTTGAATAGGGTTATTAAGGTAAGCTTGGTCTTGGGCTTGATTTAGACTTAAGGGTGGGGGAGGGGCAAAATTGAAATTGTACCTTTCTTGGCAATTTATAACATGGTGGCCAGGGCATTGGTAAATTTGTAGATTAGCAATTAGCAACAACATATTATTTGCCTTAAGTCAATGAGTTCACAAATCTAGCTAATGTCAATTGAGTTGGTGCATGCAACGGCATAGAGGGCATATTATGGTTCAAGTTGTGGTTTTGGTTAGCCTAAGTAAGGTAATTTTGAGGCTTTAGGTGGCAAAGGTAGCCAAAGATGGAGGAGAAAGGACATGGGCAAGGTTAATTTACACTTTATAGGTAAATGTATTAATCCACCTTAGAATGCCAAATGTAATGGTCCTATTTCTCAGTCTTTTCTCATTATCCTTAGGTCTAGGCAAGCTTTTATCAAGCCACCCTAGTTTCCTTTTAGCAAACAACTAGTTCTAACCTAGTGATTCCACAAATTTTTGTTACAATCTCTTAATAGTTTCTTTATCACAAATAAGGCTCCATGCATATTAGTTGGAGACAAATAGAACTTTTTGTGGTTAGAATTTTGCTTGTAGGTCAATGAGGTTTGACTTGATTTAAAGGATGAAGCCAAAGGATGATGGGAGGATTTGGCAAAAGTTTGCACACAAGGGCACTAATCTCAATTTAGGTGTTTTAGGTTAAGTGAATTGTCTCCCAATCCGTCATTTGAAGACAAAAAATAGCTAAACATGATGTTATTTTGACCAAAATATGGGTGCTTTATCACCTACCTTAAAAGTGAGATGACAAAAAGGCCCCATAGGAATATTAACAATTAGAACTTTAAATTATAATGGAAAATTAAAGCAATTAAAGAAAAAAACTTGGCTGTGAAACCCCTTAATTCTCTTTCTTAGCATGTATCTACTCTATTTAGTCTAAATAAATTTATAAATATTTTCAAAATAAGGCTATTAAAATACCAATTCTATTAGTTAAAAGTATGCATGAGAGCATTTATATTTAGGAATATTATACCTACTCAAGTGAATATTTTGTTTTGTCATAATTGGAAGATTTCAAATTTGATTTTTTGTTAGATAACTTGTAAGGTTGAGGTATGCCCCCATGCTTTTGTATTCTCTTATTCTTTGATGAATAAACTTACATATTCATAAAAAAAATATAGAAAAAAGATAAATAAGCCCTTAAGCAAAATGAGAACAACAAATGACAATATTACCTTCAAGTTGCTTTTAAATTTCAAATGAAAGATGATCTTCAATGCTATAGATGGAGATGAAAAGCAACTAGCCAAGACAACAACTTAAAGGAGAATCTTGTCTAATGGAATGTTGCTTGGTCGAGCTTGGAAGTGACAAGATTGTAAAGGTTTTTCTAAAGTGCAATCCATAGTCTTAGAAGTTAGGCAAAAAGCACTTTCAACCTACAACCACTTTAATACCATGTTATGGATTGCAAAAAGCACCTAAACTTGTGTATTTTGCAATTCACAATTGCTTAAGAATACAAATCAATCATCTTGTACAATTTATGCAATAATTAACAAAGCTTAGCTACTGCATTAGGCCTAGGGTTATTTTTACAAGAAGAAATCAATTAAGATTTACCCATTATGATATAACAAGTAAAAAGCATAATAATAATATAGCCTACAACGTCAATCTTAACACTTATGAACTCTTTAACCAAATAATCTTGTTTTAGTCTTGGATTAATTAGTAACTTTTTCTTCTCTTTTAGCAATGGGAGAGCCTAGTTTGCCAGGTTTTACTTTTAAGCTAGTCGTGACTTAACTAAGGTCTTGGATGCCCTTGCACAATAGAAAGGATGTTTCTTACAAATAGAAGAAGAAAAGAGGCAAAGAAATAGAATGAAGATGTTGCTTGTGTTTTAAGTGTGTCTATAACATGCATAGAAAGGCCTTTATATAAAGTTTGTTAAGGGCTAACTATCTAACATGTCAATGACCGGATTCCTAAGTTTGGCTAAAATAAAGGGAATGCCTAATATATAGAGATGTAAGATTCCTGGATTTGATTATAATAGATTTCCTCAGTAGTTCTAATTCTAGTTTAGGATGAACTTAACAAGAAAACAATGTTTTTTTAAAAGCCTGATCCATTTAAATGGTATTATCAAACAACACAACCTTTCATTTTTTCTTTCTAAAGCATCCCAATGCAAAAGGATGCTTAATAAAGCTAAGCAAATCAGGTCAGAAAAATACTTGTACCTTTCATAATATACTCACGTGTAGCATATACCCATATGTTCCCATTATGCGAGTACATGAGAATTCTCTCTCATAAGTCCATCTTTTGCAGGGCCAAAGTCAAAGAGCTTTGCAGTATTGTCCTTTTTATGAAGCATGAATACAAAATCCATAGTTTTTAATCTAAATCCGTTGATTTGACTTAAGCATGACACAACAGCACTTTTATCTAGCTATGATAGAACAATGTGTAGTCCAAGCATTTAGTCAGGAATTTTACTGTTTTCCCTCTTAGAACCCGTTTCCTGGATACAAAGCTGGATAAACATTTGGAGGTGATTTCATTCTTAAATTATTTCTTATATAAAAATTAGATTTCTAGCATTACCACGGCATAGGAAGCAAGACTCCTGCAAGAAAAGGGAACTAAGGAATTACTTTGCCTACGCCACTCACAAACAATAGTAAATTCGGAAATTCAATGCCCAAAAAAGGTTCATAATGTACATAGACAATTGGATGGAAACTCCAACACTAGTTTGTTGCCTCTAATATTGAGGGTAATTCAAGAAAAAGAAATACTGAATGGAATTTAGACTAAGACATTCCAATCCCTTGGTGAAAATTAAACTATAGCCCTCCCACATCTACAAACAAATCTTGAAACATGATGGTTAAATTTAACAAGTCAAGAACCAATCCATTTTTCTTAAACTGATATCCTACTTTTTTGTTTTTTAAATATCACCTTAAATTATAAGATTTCAAGAAGAAAAAAAGAGTGAAGATAAAACTGCACATGAAATACCAACTTAAAAGTTCTACAACAATATGAAAAAGATAAATTTAACCACTAAGGACTAATAACAGTCCTAAGTTTTTTTTTTAGGTAATTATAATAACTTACTTAGTTTGATTATGGGATTAGTTAGTTGTATTAGCTTAGAATCACAGTTAGATTAGGTGGCTAATTTGTTGTAACAGTTTTGGTCAACAAATTGTATTTAGAAAGGATATTATTTCTCTTATAAGTGAATTTTGAAACTTAAAAAATATACTTGAATAGTTTCAATTATTTTGCGGTGGATTCTCCCTTTTAATGAGGCTTATAAGGTGAATCTCTTTTTTAACAAGGCTTATGAAATGAATCTCTTTCTAGTGAAGCTTATTGAAGATAACCCAAGTCCTTTCAATATGAGACATGAACCAACTCCATCAAGGCCTAGTTACATGTTTTGATTGTCAGGCACATAAAAGTCACCATTTCTTAAAATAGAGTTGAAAAAAGAGTTTAAATAGGAATTATAAGAAACAAGAGTAAATACTTGAATTGTACATTTATTATTGTTTTGTAGATGCTAGTTAAATATAGTTAATATTTAATCTTTTGTATTTATGTTAAGGGGATATAACAATATTATGTTACTAGAAGCTAATACTATAAAACCACAACTTCTTTATATTGACAGTTAATGTAGTACTTTAATAATTACTGCAAACATATTTTGGGGACAAGCGGAAAAGTAGTACTACACCTACAAGAAGCATTTTCAGTCGGAGAGTATGTTTGCAGTAATTATAAGAAACAAACGAAAAGAATACATGCAAAAAAGTTTCTTTTCTTTCAAAGCCGCCTTGGAGTTGGTGGGGTCTCCTCGAATTAAGACCTACTCTTACTTCTATTGTTTCAAATCTTACATATTGTTGCAAATAGATTTATAATGATCTTCGGCAAAGTAATAAAACAGTGGATTAGTATAATTTAATTTAGATCGGTGGCATCAGCAGACATAATTTTATTGAATGATTTGTTTATAGAGATAGATTTTCTACAGCTACAGAAATTGTCCAATGGCTTCCTTTAGTAAATATATTTTGTGATTTTCCTCAGTTTCATATAGAAAATAGAAATTATCTCTTTTTTGAGTGTGCATGGACAAGGATGATTTGGAAAAGTACTCTCGCCCAAAATGGAATCTGACATGACATTGGAAGATAGAACATAGAGCTACAGTAGATTATCGAAGTAGTTAAAGGAAAGGATTTAGCTGCTAAACTTCTTAAACTGTCTTTCTTATCTTGCATTTATTGTATATGAGCTGAACAAAATAGGAGACGTTTTCAAGGAAAAACAATTGATATCCCTATTCTCTTAGCTAAAGTAAAAAAGGTAGTACATGGGAGAGCTTCTTTGTTTAAAAATATAAAATCTTCCTAAGGAAATGTTATTTTGAGTGAAATTTGGAAGTTTCTAATTTTCATCTTTTTATAGATATGATGACCTTTGTAATACTGGGGTATGCCCTTGTACATTTGTATTTTAAAATTTATTAATACAATTTACATTCCCACCAAAAAAAAAAGTTTCTTTTCTGAATCCATATTCAAAAAGAAAAAGAAATGCTTTTCCGGCGGCCGTCATCGGTTCAAGGGGCAACTTTTTCAGCTACCCACAAAAGTTGTTCTTGGGCTCTTCTTTATATTGACATTTACTTTAACTGGTAAAATTAAACGAACAAAAAGAGTACAGGCAAAAAAATTCTCTTTTCTGAATCCATATTCAAAAAGAAAAGTACTACTTTTCTGGCGGCTGTCATCGGTTCAAAGGGCAACCTTTTTTCGGCTGCCCACAAAAGTTGTTCTTGGGCTCTTCTTTATATTGACATTTACTTTAACTGGTAAAATTAAATGAACAAAAAGAGTACAGGCAAAAAAATTCTCTTTTCTGAATCCATATTCAAAAAGAAAAAGAACTACTTTTCCCGCAGCTGTCATCGGTTCAAGGGGCAATTTTTTATGCCCACAAAAGTTGTTCTTGGGCTTCACTTCTTTATATTGACATTTACTTTAACTGGTAAAATGAAACGAACAAAAATAGTACAGGAAAAAAATTCTCTTTTCTGAATCCATCCATATTCAAAAAGAAAAAGTACTCCTTTTCCGGCGGCTGTCATCAGTTCAAAGGGCAACCTTTTTTCAGCTGCCCACAAAAGTTGTTCTTGGGCTCTTCTTTATATTGACATTTACTTTAACTGGTAAAATTAAACGAACAAAAAGAGTACAGGCAAAAAAATTCTGTTTTCTGAATCCATATTCAAAAAGAAAAAGAACTACTTTTCCCGCAGCTGTCATCGGTTCAAGGGGCAATTTTTTGTGCCCACAAAAGTTGTTCTTGGGCTCCACTTCTTTATATTGACATTTACTTTAACTGGTAAAATGAAACGAACAAAAATAGTTCAGGAAAAAAAATTCTCTTTTCTGAATCCATCCATATTCAAAAAGAAAAAGTACTACTTTTCCGGCGGCTGTCATCGGTTCAAAGGGCAACCTTTTCAGCTGCCAGCGCAAAAGTTGTTATTCGGCTCCTTACAAACTGAAATAGCTTCACATCCAAATAAGAACTGAAGTTTATCTTAACTAGATCATTGTCTAACAAGCCGGAAAGTGGCACCACTTTGTTTTCCGAAAGAAAAATGGAAGGTTTCTTATCAAACATGACAGAAATATTTTTTAAAAATATATTTTTAGCTTGTATTTATTATATATGAGCAGAACAAAATAAAAGATCATTTCAAAATATAACAAGTAATATTCCTATCATATTGGCTAAAGTAAAGAAAATTATAAAGGAATAACTTTTTTGTTTAAAATATAAAATTATCATAGAAAAATGTCATTTTGAGTGAGATTGAGAGGCTTCCAACCTCTATTTTTTTGTAGTTTTTGTAATATTATAATGTTAGGATATGCACTTATATTTTTATATACTATTTTTTATTAATGCAAACTTACATTTCAACCAAAAAAATATATATATATGATAGAAAGCTTTATCTTCTGGCTGGGTGCTGAAGCAACGACGACCAAGACCATTCTGCAGGCAAAATTGAATACTTTGAGGGTCAATCTAGAACATCGAAACTGGTAAACTCCCTTCGCGATCATTCAAAGCATAAGCTGGGATGGCAGCAGTCATCTCAGACGCCTCCACAGCAGGAAGGACTCTGTCTGCACTGCCATCACAACACTGGATGTATATCATCATCTTGATCACCTCCTTAACGTGGTTTTTTTTTTTTAATAAGAATTTACATACTATTCCTACAAGAAGCATCTCCAAGATGTTAAATCAAGACATATTGTGCTTCTTTTTTATTCTTTTTATTCTTTTTATTTTTAACATTGACGATGATGTATGGTTCACAATTTAAAAAGTCTTTCGTCTTACAACGAGAGGAAAAAGCATAATCTCTATTAACTAAAAAAACTTACGGATTTTTACATACGACTTCAAAATTGAAGTTCAAATATAATGATAATTTATTTGTGGTTAATGAAATCCTTGTGATGTTCTAAGCTTGAGAGTGAAAGGGCATGATAAAAATGGTGTATATCCCATGTCAGTCTTAGTATCCTTAATATGTGAAGAAATGATTCTTTGTCTTAAAGTCAATTTTATGAAAAACATAGTCCAAGCTTTGTTAATTAAAACCCATACGTTCTTACACTTTACAAAGCTCTTCAAAGAGGGGAAAAAGAAAAAAGTGAAAGTGAAACTGCACATAAAATCTTATTATAATTGTAACATATTCTAAGGTTTAGAACTCTTTAACTGTAACATTCACTATTGTTTTATGGGTACTAGCCAGATATGGTTAATCCTTTATCTTTTTGCATTTTCCTTTTGTTTTGTAATGTCAGACTAAGGAAATGGTGATAGAATGTTGCTGAAAGTTGAAATTGTACATCCACAACTTCTTTAGATCTATATTTGTCACAAGAGGAGAAGAAAGGCATAGAGTGTGGGAAATTCTTGTACTGCTTTCTTATGTAAAACTGTACATACGATGGTCCTTATATAATGTAAGGAACATAACTATAAAGAAAACAATATACAAAATAAAGAAAGGAAATATCTTCCTATACACAATGATAGTTTCCCAAATAAATAAAACTATAAGGAAAGTATAACGTAGTAATTCTAGGAAACAATCTCTAAATATGCTAATGTATCTCCAACACTTTCCCTCAAGCTGGTGGTTTGGGTGGCTTGTAAATGTCAAACACACCAAGCTTGCTCAATAGATACATGTGTTGTCGATGACAGAGTGCTTTGGTGAAAATGTCTGGGGGTTGTTCTGTAGTGTTAATCTCATGTGTCTTGATGATGCCTTCCTAAATTTTTTCCCTTGTAAAATGACAATCCACTTCAATGTGCTTAGTTCTCTCATGAACAATTGGATTTGCTGCGAGTTTTAAAGCTGCATCATTGTTGCAGAAGAGTAAAGTAGGACTCCGTATCCACACTCCAAGGTCACATAGTAAGCCCCTCAACCAAATAATCTCACAAGTGGTCTTAGCCATAGCACGATATTCAGATTCGGCAGAAGATAATGAGATAGTTGACTGTTTCTTGGTCTTCTAAGACAAAAGAGAATTCCTTAGCTTTATGGCAAAACCAGTTGTTGATCTTCAACTCATAGGACATGTGGCATAATTAGTGTCGCAATATCCATTCATTTCCATGTTGCAATCTCTAGAGAGGAGCAATCCAAGACCTGGGCATCCCTTCAGATATTTTACAACCTTTAAAGCTACATTCATATGAGACTGTTTCGGGGCATGCACAAATTGACTAAGAATGTGAATAGCATAACAGATATCTAGTCTCGTCATAGTAAGGTAGATAAATTTTCTAACCAAGCATTGATATTTAGAAGGATCCTTGAGTGGTTGATCTAGTTCTGAGGATGACGTTCCCACATCGAATTCTGTTGTAGTGAGACTCAAGTTCTGTTCAAAAGGAATGATAGCAAGCTTGTAACTAGCTAGTCCAGCCTCATAAATAATTTCCAAGACAAATTTGCGTTGACTAAGATTGATGCCCTTGTTAGAATAAGCAATCTCGATACCCAAGTAGTATTTTGAGGGCCCTAAGTCCTTGATGTGGAAGGTAGAGTGAAGGTATTATTTAAACACGGCAATAGCTGAAGCATCGCTACCCATAATTAAGATATCATCCACATATATGAGTAAGCAAATAGAAAAAGTACCTTGATGCCATGTGAAAAGGGCATAGTCGTGACAAGATTGGCAAAACTTTACTAAGAGAAGGGCTGATGTAAATTTAGTATACTATTGCCGAGAAGCTTGCTTGAAACCATATAGGGACTTTCAAAGACAATAAACTCGAGACTCCTCCCATCTGCGAAAGCCTGGAGGGAGATCCATATAGATTTCTTCATCTAAATTACTATGGAGAAAGGCATTATTAACATCCATCTTATGTAAAAGCCAATCATGAAAAGTGGCAATGGCGAAGAAGGAATGAATAGTGCCAACCTTGGTGACAGGTGAAAAAGTATCTTGATAGTCAAAACCTTTTTTTTGGGTGTAACCTTTGGCAATAAGACAGGCCTTATAATGCTCAACTAAACCATCAGCTCGATGCTTAATCTTGTAGACCCACTTGCAACCAATAGGACATCGATGAGCATGTCGAGGAACAATATCCCAAGTGTGATTATCTGCAAAGGCATGGAGTTCAGTCTCCATGGCCTATTGCCAATAGGGATTAGTGGAGGCCTCCTAGTAAGAAGAAGGTTCGATTGTAGCAAAAATCTGACTAATGCAGCAAAGATGATCTAAAGAGAGACAAGCAAAGTTAACATAGGACGTGATGGGATAACGAGACCCAATATGCTCAGTGTTGGAACAAATGTAGTCCTTGGTCCAAGTAGGGGGTTGAATGGCACGACTAAAACGCCGAGGAGGAGGAACTGAGACCGAATCAGTAGGAGGTGGGACATAGGGGATAATGGCCAATGAGTCATCAAAGGAGGCCAAAGAATCTAGTGGGTCGAGAGAAGCCTACAAGGGAGATGGTGGTGCAGAGGGAGGCACTGGTATGGAGACCATAGATACTAGTGGAGTAGGTGAAGTAGGAGCCGGGGGCACAATAAGGACCACAAGTGGTGGTAATGGAGTCAAATCATCAGTGAGAAACGATCGAGGACCTAAAAAGGGCATAGTGTCAGCCTCCGATGAAGCATATCCTGAAAAGGGAATATGTCTTCATGGAAAACAACATCACGGCTGATAAAAAAGGTACCTGTAGCTGGATCATAAATACAGTAGCCTTTTTAAAGGGAAGGATAACCTATGAAGATGCAACGGGTGGCACGAGGAGCTAGCTTGTCATGATGGCCTACAATAGTAGTAAAACATAAGCAACCAAAAACTCAGAGATGACCAATATCCGGTGGCTTGCTAAAGAAAAGCTCAAAAGGTGTCTTCCCATGAAGGACCCAAGTAGGCATCCAATTGATTAGGTAAGCAGCAGTAACGACACAATCGCCCTAAAAATTTTCAAGAATAGTGGTTTGGAATTTTAGGGCTTTGGCAACCTCGAGAAAATGGTGGTGCTTGCGCTCTACAACACCATTTTGTTGAGGAGTGTAAAGACAAGAACTTTCATGGAGGATGCCGTGATTAGAAAAGAAGGAAGAACAATTATGATTAAAGAAGTCATGGACATTATTGGTGCGAACACGTTGGATAAAGGTGTGAAATTAAGTTCGAATAAGGGCAAAGAAACATGTGAGATGAAACATGACTTAGGTTTTGGATTACATTAAGAAGACCCAAGTACCACAAGAAAAATCATCAACAAGGGTGAGGAAGAAGTGGGACCCTGTCACAATGTGGTGTGTGATAAGGCCTTCAAATGTCAATATGGAGGAGAGAGAAAACAGAAGGAGCTCGAGAGGAGCTGGTAAGGAAAGAAGCACCAAAGGACAAACTAGACATTTTGGGTATAGGTAAGAAGCACTATGAGCCAAACATTGGTGAGAAAGTAAAATATTATTATTGAAATGGGAATTATAAAAGGAGCCTTTTGTTGGAGAAATACATGAATTTAAATTGAAATTTGTGAGAATAGAAATCCAAAAATAAAGGCCTTGTTGAGCATTACCCAAGCCTATCAGTTTACCAATCGAATGGGCCTGAAAGAAACAAAAATTAGAGTCCAAAATGGCTCGACAATGATTACTTTCACAAGCTTTGGAAATAGATATGAGATTAAATTGGAATTCTGGAACATAAAGAATATTTTTTAGAATAAAATGAGGACTAAGTTGGACATCACCAATTTTGGTGATGGAAGTGACGTTTCCAGTGGGGAGACATACAGACATGGAAGATTGGGTAGTGTGAATTTTGGAAAAAAATTTTTGGTCGCAAATAATATGGTCATTAACACCTAAATCAATAAGCCAATTAGAGGGGAAGATGAAGCTCATAAAACAAAAGGAGGTACCTCCAAAACTAGCAATCTTGTCAGGTTAGCCCATCTGATTGAAGGCCTGGATGATCTACTGAAGTTGGGCTTCACTGAGAGGTTGATTGGGCTTATCTTGAGAAGAAATAGTGTTAGTCAAATATTAATATTTTCTTTTAAGTTGAATTCGCTAGGCTTGCCATGTAATTTTCAACATGTGGCCTTTATATGGTTGGTTCGCTTGTAGTGGTCACAAAATAAGTGATTGGGCTGAGCCTGTGAGGAAATTGGGCCATTAAAGCTATGATTGGGCCCATTGGATCGACAAGAACGTGACCCATTTACGTTGTGTGACTCGGTGGATCCCTTATGGACAGGCGCATTGATGACTTGGTGAGAGGTGTCAATCTGCAAAGCTGGGATCAAATAAAGACCATCGAATGCGTGTGCACCTGTGATGAAAAAGGAGCCATCCAATCCAAGAGGGATTGATGGGTCGCCCTCAAAAAACCCTAAGGAGCGCAGATGTGCCACAGAGCTAATGTCACTGTTGTCTCCAAACCCACCATCGCTGCCGCCGTGACCAATGAGCACTTTTTGAGTAGGAGTGGCCCAAGCAGCCAAAATAACTGAATCTCTAACACAAAGATACTCGGTGGAGGCGAGACAGTGGTTTTCCTCTTGGATGGCGAGGAAAAGGAGGTGGCGTAGAGACGATGGAGGATCCATGGCCAAGATCTGGGAGCGGAAGGAGGAGAACGACTCATTTATGAGCAAGAGAAAATGAGTGAGGCATTGCTTCTCCTTTAGTCGGTGGAATTGGCGGAGAATGGCATCGAGGTTGTTGAGAGGTTTGATCATCTGGTTGAATTCATGGCTGAGAGCCATGAATCGGTTGAAGACGATGGCCACAGTAAGGTTTCCTTGCTTCAATTTGGAGAGCTTTTGTTCAATTTGGAAAAGACGAACATGATCGGGGCAGCCGTAGAGTTTGCGGAGAGTGTCCCAAAGCACTTTCAAGTTGTCGGTGGGCAGAAAAGTGGCAACGACCTCCGGGGTAAAAGTGTTCCCAATCAAGGTACAAACCAATTGGGAACACTTGTGCCACTGCCACACAAGGCATTCGGTGGCAAAAGCCAGGATAGCGTCGTCGAGGAACCTGTCCTTGTCTTTGGTGACAAAGGCGTAGTGGAGCTCGTAGGACCAAATGGAGAAAGTATCCACGCCGGTGAGATGTTGGGTGATAAGCTACAATTTGGGGTTGTCAGAGGCGGTGATGTAAAGAGGATCGCTAGGTTTTGGGTGGCCGGCGGTGGAATAGGGCAAAAAGATTGAGGGTGAATTTAGGTAGGGATTGGACCCGAATCCAGGATATGGGTATGGGTAAGGATCCGATCCCAAACCCAAAGATCCAGAGGTGGGTGAACCACCCAAGGGAGGGTAGGTCGAGGTAGAGATGTGGGACGAGCCGGGGAAGGGAAAGGAGGTGGGGCCCAGAGAAGAGGGAGTTGGGCCAAGAGGCAAGGCCTAAGAGAGGGCAAGGTGTGGCTAGCTAGGGAGATAATAGGGGGCCCAAGAGAAAGGAGATCCAGAGGTAGGTAACGGGGGAAAAGAATCGAGAACTCCAGAAGAAAGGGCAGGGCTAAGGAGGGTAGGAGATGGAGGAGAGGTGGAGGAAAGTGGGTCATCCTTGATGATAGGAGTATCAGGCTCAACTGGAAAGGACATGATCACAAAAGAAGGGAAAGAGAAAGTTAGGCGGAAGCTTGAGGTCAGGAAAAAACACTAGGCTCTTGATACCATGTCGCAAGAGGAGAAGAAAGGCATAGAGTGTAGGAAATTCTTGTATTGCTTTCTTATGTAAAACTGTACATATGATGGTCCTTATATAATGTAAGGAACATAACTATAAAGGAAACAATATACAAAATAAAGAAAGGAAATATCTTCCTATACACAATGATAGTTTCCTAAATAAATAAAACTATAAGGAAAGAATAACGTAGCAATTGTAGGAAACAATCTCTAAATATGCTAACGTATCTCCAACAATATTTACTTAGTTGTTAAAATGGTCCAACTTTGTAACTACGACAAACATATTTTAACCAATGAACAAACGAAAAGAATAAAAGCATAATTTTTTTTTTCTTGAATCCATATTGAAGGGGGGAAAAAAAAAAAGCACTACTTATTGCAATAACTCTCCCTTTAGCTAGAGAAGAAGCTTGATAAGGAAAAACTCTCCCTTTCTTTTTAGCTCCGCATCCAAAATCTCACTACTTGCAATTAGCATGGCTTTTCCATCGAAACCTTTGTAGCATGGTCACTAATTCTTTTGGTAGCCGAAGTCAATTTGTTGATCATTTGAGGTCAAGGTCCAATATTTGTGCATAAGGCTTGGAGAAATTATATTTAGAATTTTTCATATGTGAAAAAATTTGAATGTTTTCTATTAGTTGATTTTAAGAAGGCAATAAATATTTTAACATTTTAAAGTTGATTAGCTACAAAATACTTCAAATCCTTGGTGACATCTTTACTATAACAATAACGCTTTAATGAAAATCAAACCCTTCGAGTGAAAATGAAAGTTTAGGATCAACAACCTGGAAATGACCTAACCTTTGGTTCTTGAATAGGTACACAATCCAAAGCCTATGTAGACAATAATTTTAGGTTAAAACTATAAGGCTTTTCTATTACGATAAGAAGAAACCTAAATTAGTTTAGGGTTTCTAACCACTAAACATATGTTAGAAATAAACACTTGATATACTTTAGTTTTTGTCATTTTGATGTTTTAGTTATCCGATTTGGTCAAGATCAGTTGCATACATCTTTTACTTTCATTATCATCCATGGTCATCATACAAAGTTTGTTGTTATTTCGAAGGCAAAAAGTGACAAGTGAAATGCTAATGGAAATTAATCTTCCAGCAAAGGAATTAGGTTGCAATATCTCCTAATTTCTTTCAGCCTAGAATTACTCAAAGGATTAATCTAGATTTGTGTGAGATAAGCTAGCTTAAAGCTTTGCATAATAATTTGTATTCTATAAGCCACTTTATAAGGCATTTCAAGCTTTTGAACCAACTACATATGCATAAAAAACACAAGTCTTCATCATGATTCATGATATTAAAGTTTGGAACATAACATGACTAGAAAAAGGATAATGTTTCTTGGAAATGTCAAACATATGAACAATCTCGAATCATCTTCCAATAGGAATGCTTGAACAAAAAATAAATACCTCCATTTTTCTTAAGTGGAAGACTTTCTATAAAGTTAGTTTTTTCAAACTAAAATTAGGATTTCAATTGTCATTATCGTGAGGAGAAACCAATCGATCACCAAAAACTTGCTCCTTATCATGAGGAAAAGCTAATCGAGAAGAAAAACAGAAATTGACCTAAGAGAATGGCTTAAGACAGATGAACTACTGCTTCTCATTATGTAACTAGGAGATACGAATAGCTAGCTGTGATTTTTTACACAGGAAACACAGTTAACGATTACATTATATAGGCATACGGTCCAATGCCAATTGGCTGCAGGTTCTCTGTATGGACTGCCGCTTGCGAGTTGGTTAAACGATTCCCTCGCCACTTGCATGTGCATAAATGCCGTTACACCCAGTGAATGGTCTTGTCGCTGAAAAATGAATTTGAGCCGTTGATTCTTACTTGCCCGCACTCGAGCTGGACCCATGCTGGAAATGACCATAAGCAGAAACATAGGAGTGAGCTGCAGTCGTAGCAGTCACATCTACGTTGGAGGGATCTTCAGACGTAGCAGCCGCATCACCAGCAGCTCTGTTGGCACCATTCATAGTCATATTGGGAAAATTAGTTTCCCATGCATGGGATTTAGGAGGGATGTAAGAATGAAGAACATGATCAGCGTGCAGGCCATGATCTGTCTGCAAATCAGTCATAAAGTCACTTGTGGAATCATATTTTGGGAAAACAGGTGAAACCGGCTCGGCAAAAATCATTTTGAAGGGAGCTTGCGGGAACTCGCATGGAGGCATCATCGCGGCAGCTTGCGGGAATTCAAATGTAGGCACAATCGTGGTAGCTTGCGGTAATTCACATGCAGGGAAATCATGAGGAAACGCACGAAAGCTTGCGGGACGTGCCAGGAAAAACAACGGAACAAGATAGGCTCCCGCTGTAAATGTTGCAGGAGCAAAAGGTTCAGCTTTGTTTTCGCATCGATTTTCAAAAACTTGTGTCCACAAGTCATATTGGTTGACACTCCAAGATGGATTCAGTGATCGGAGGGAGCCAGATTCTGCTGCTGGTAAGGCATGATTGTGCACCCCCGCATACACTACTCGGATACTTTCGGGCTCCAAGGTTGACCACTCAGCTCTCTTCCGTGCAAAACAATTACTTCTTCGGCACTTGAAGTAATTTCTAAGTACATGCAGTAAAATAGATCTAAGGTGAGTACTTTTTTACATGATGTATATCATAATAAGATGACCTTACATATAAAGAGAATACATTCTTTACCTGTTTTTGCTTATATTTTTTATGAACTTTTGCCCATACTTCTTCCATTCGTACCCATCTTCTGGTAAGACAAATCTGCTGCCTCGTGCATTGGCTTCTCTCTCTCCTCTGTGCTCTCCCTCCATATCCCTGGTAGAACACGAGGAGGGTTAAACAAACTTATCCTTCTATGACCCATAGGAGGATCGGTTGTATCTCGAGCTTGGAACTTAACATATGTTTTTGCCTTTAACCCATAGTGGCATGCACAAAATTACCTCGGACATGTCTTACGATTAAGCCTATATTTGACTTTATGCATGTCTGAATATGAGAGGATATATGAGGGGAGCTATTGCGTATAAGCGAAATATTTTCACATCAACATAAATCTTACACAGATAATGATATTATTCACTAATAGGAGGAAAAATATATAAAAAGAAAAAGAAAGAGAAAAGGGAAGGAAGCCACACGCAAGGCCAAAGTGCAACTCGATAATGAATCCATTACTATATATTGTGTGGGTGTGAAAGCTGCACGTAGAGGTCGACATGCTGTCAATCAACTAGAAAACCTTGCGGAAGATCCCATTGTGCAAAGAATTACCATCTTATATATGTATTTATGTATTTATTTATACTGAACAGAATAGACACAAGCACGGAAAAACCAAGTCGATCAAGTACGGGAAAACACGGTGCTTGGATCCCCTACAAATCTTGATTGGTGGACAAAAACCAGCAAACTTAAATAAAAAGTGCATTTCAGAGTACCTCCTCACTTGTACTACTTCTATAAATGCCAAAATGAAGTTAAAAGCAACTATAGAGAAGGCACACAGCCTGAACTCAGATATTATGATCGGAATGCAAAGACACGCGACACTGAATTTAAAGGAGTGAATCTATGAAGTAAACGCACAATGCTTGAAGGTATGTGATAGTTTAGTCAACATTGTCCTTCCCTTTCGTCTTCCTGGAAACTTCTAGGTTTGACGAATCTTACGAGGAAAGTAGGAAGGAGACGTACACAGAGGTTTAACTGCGTTGGGAAGCTTCACTCGTGGCAGCTTCTCTCTCAACCACAGCTAAAAAGTTTTCAAGCCTCTCGTGGAAAAAGTTAGGAGATAGAGAGAGAGCGAGAGTGAGGGAGAGAGCAAGCGGGAGGGAGGGACAGAGGAGGAGAGGGAGCGGGAGGGGGAGGGGCGGAGGGAGGGAGAGAGAAAACATCTTTGTTTCAGGAAAAAAAATCAATAATGGAAAAATTATTAAAAATTTAAAATCAAACATAAATACTAGTTCAAAAATTAAGAGTTTTTTATTTAAATTTTATTATGATAACTATTTTTGATATTTTCTCGTGATGGAAATTTCAAACCACCATAGTACACCATAATTATGACAAAGCACTTTCTTCAACCGTAAGGAACATCCAATAATTGGACGTCGCCACGGACTATTTTTGCCACCTACCAAGCCCTCTAGACAAAAAAATGTGGAGGTAAACCATTGACGATGACTTGGTCGTTGTTTATGGTCATTATTGGTGTGACATAAGTTTTTCTGATTTTCGTTATGCTTCTTAAAAGGAATGGTGCTTGTTTTGGATTGCTATATTTTTTATATATTTATATATTGATATTTGTTTTATAGTAATAGATTAAAAATGAATGTTTATAACATAATATTCAACTTATATTTTAGTACAAGATTTCATTAATTATAAATTAATTTTATATTTAAGATAAAAAAAATTAAAGTAACCCATGTTTGAACCATCATTATCAAATTGAGCACTTATATTTATTTATACTGAGGATAAAAAATATTACAAGAATAATTATTATTACATTAATAATATCTTTGTCACTCTTTAAGTTCAATCTTCAACAAGAATGAATTAGGAACCTATAGTAGATGATTAGACCTTTAAAGAGCTTTTGATTCTTCATCCTACCTATGATTTAAGTAAAAGAAAACAAAATAAAACCTATCCAAGGGACAAAGGACCTTGGCATTATACTGAACACTGCACAATTTAAAAGACTTTTGAATACAAGTTATTATTTCCCCTTTCGAGACGATTCTCCTGAGGGACTATCCTGACCTTACTAAAGGAGTCTTCTAGATGTGCCCCCACCCTTTACATGGGCCCAACCGGCCTAATTACACAACCACCAACGACGGCAACAGAATTTCGCTTGACTCCATGTACAGGGACTCCGTCTTATCAAACGTCAAAGAAAACTTAGCTTTGGTGGAAACGAAGACCATTCTGCCGGAGAAATTTACTACTTTTAGGAGCCCACTACTCCGACGACCAATAAATCATGCGAACTTCAAAGCACGAGATGTGATGGCAGCAGCCACTGATCCGCCTCCGCACAAGAAGGCTTATGGCTCCACCTCCGTCACAACGCTTAAACGTCACAAATTGGGGTGGGGGGCGCGGGCGCGAAGAAGGTTTCTGCCGAACACGTTTCTTGTTTTACCCCTACTCCGACGAGAAGCTTCCTCCGTTTGAGGTGTTAAATGTTTTTTTTTTCGGAGTCAAAGGAATGGATTTTTTTATTAAAATTAATTGCATATGGCTTTATTTAACATATTTTTTTTAGTTTTTATTGACTGTATATGGATCAAATAAAATAATATATGCTTATAAGAGAAAATAATTGATCTTCATAATATTTGATAAAATAAAGAAAATAATACAAGAGAAACTCTTTCATTTAAAAATATAAAATCTTCTTAAGAGTGTCATTTTAAATAAAATTAAAATTTTTTTAATTTTTATTAATATATTTTATCATTCTACAAAAAAAAATTACAAATGATATATATTATATAATTTAAATTGTCTTTTTTGTTCAATCTGAGGTGTTAAAAGCACAATCAATATTAATGAATGTCCAAAAACTAAAAGAGGATAAAATCAAACGATCTTACAAATATTTGGCAATTTATATTGATTTTTGTTTTTTTACGCATGCACCCGGGAGGGGAAGGAGATTAACAATTTACATTGTTTGGGGAAATTGTTTGAGAATACAAAGTGCAAACCATTAAAAAAGAGGCAAAGTCAGTGAGACTTCGATTATACAAAAGGTTCTACCCAAGATAGATACAAAGAATTTAAGCCACATAATTTTATTTTTTTAGAAAAAAGGGGAAAAAAAAAGGGAGCTTGCTACTTATTAAACACGAATAATCGTAATCTCTGCCATTTTAGCCTTTCGAAATCAATACCATCGCACCCCCTGCGCACCGTTTTCAGACGCCCTCTGCGTGCACTTGATCAGAAAATTAGCATCCGGAAACCTTACTTTAATGGTGTATCATGCGCAGGATCTCAGAAGTATCTCGCCGACCTCAATCAAGCCAGGCGTGGGACGAATCATGTTCTACCAACCACTGTTTGGTCAACAAATTCTAACTCGTTCCATCTCTTGTCAATCTCAAAATTGACAATCTTTTGTCAAACAAAGTGAAAAAATAATGCAAATCATAGACAAACAAGTAAAATATTATATGTATTTGGGAAAAATAAATGTCAAAAGGAAAGAAAATAACAATGAATTGCAGCATATATATATATATATATATATATATATACACAAAGAAGAAAAGCCTTTACAAAAAATCATTATTGCGTGAATCTTTTCTAAGAACGCAAGGTAGCCTCATGTGTGCTATAGGGGGCAGCCTTGTGTGCTGACCTTATGAGGTCACAACAAATCTTTTTATAAATGAAATGGTAGTTAGGGGGCAGCCTTGTGTGCTGACCTTATGAGGTCACAACAAAACTTTTTATAAATCAAATGGTATTTGATATCTATATGCTTGACATATTGATGAACTATGGGTTTGCAAGTTTCATAACAGTTTTGCTATCACAATAGAAAGTAGAATAAGGAATGCCAAGTCCTACATCTCCTAGGTATTCCAAGACCCAAATGATCTCAGAAAAGTAATCATCATTACTCGATACTCAATTTTAGTAGATAACCATGATACCACTGCTTGTTTCTTACACTTAGAAATTACTCAGCTATGGTTTCTAGCCGGAAAAGAGCGCAGATAGTGTCCTGGGTCGGCTTTCGCCCTACTGTGTCTGCTATCTGCTGTTCTCCGACGATTTTCCTTGTGCCCTGACTACCCCACTTTTGCGAGCTGCTCCCCCTTTTTCGTCGCGACTCGCCTCTTTGTCTCTCTCCTGCTCCTGCGTTCCGACCAGCCTCTCACGCGCACGGGTCTCTCCTCTCTTCGTCCGTTCCCTCTTCTCTCTTCGCTTTTCTCCTTTTTTTCCTTTTCTATCAACTTGCTCCTCCATTTGCCGCGCGATCATTCCTTTGTCTTTTGTCTCTTTATTTTTCTTCTTCACGTGCATTTTTCTTCATCTCTTTCTTTTCTTCCTGCAACAATCCACGAAAATGGGCTGATTCCTTTTCTTATCATATTATGTAAACAAGAAAATTTTGAATAATTCTTAGAAAATTTAAATAGTGTTTCACAAATACTATATTTAAAAAAAAGATCAAAATAACTATACAAATAAAGTTATCAGTAACTATATGCTGCAAGGATTGGTTCCCAAGTTAGGAAACCAAACTTTTTCTTTAGGATGGCAACCATGTGGCTGCCATGGACAAACCATGGCCGAACACCTTCAATTGCTAATTTTTTATTGATTTGTTAGGGTTTTCTTCCATCTCTATATGGTTCTTGTTTGCCTATAAATGTAGGCATTGTTGTACAAAAAACTCCTCAAATTTACAATTATATTTTCATCCTCTAGTTTTAGGGTTCTTCGTGGTTGCTCAAGCAATCCAATGATTTCTTGAGACTATTACTTTTATCTTTATTGTCCAATTGTCTTCTTCAACCAAAAGGATGCTGTGTCATCCTTTGTCCAGTCTGAAGACTCCCACGATAGTCTTCCATCAACTGTATCAAGTTCGGCAGTGCTTTAAGTGTTGCTTGTCATACATGGTGACAAAAAATTGTTATCAAAAGAAACTATTTGTATGATACTTTCCAACATGGTGCACTGTAGCCACGTCAGGTATGTGAGGACTTATCCACCACGTCAACCAGGTTAGAATCCTCAACACCTCCCTCAAGCTTGTGGACAATAAAATCTAAGACACCACGCTTAGAGAGAAGGTGATAATTCTGATTTGTACTAATGACTTGGTTAAGATATCACCTGGTTGGTTAACTTTTTTAACATGAGCTATAGTAATTAAACTGCTCTTGATCTTCTCACATACGAAATGACATGCAACATTGATGTGTTTTATCTCTTGATAAAGGACAGGATACTCCGGCTAATTTTTAAGCTGCTTCAGTATTCAAATTATGTGGTAAGCAAACCAGTAAAATAAAGTCACATGGTAGAAGGGCTTGGAATTCCGTCTCGGTGGAAGAACGAAGAACAACTTGCTCCTTATTGCTGCTCCAGAATGTCAAAGAATTACCGAGAGTTTCCCAAAAGCTGGAAGTGACGAGATGAGTCATTAGGCACTTAGCCCTTCTAGGATCACAATAACCCCCTAAAAAAAGTCCCCCGCTCTGGTTTTTCTGATTAAACATCACAAAAAGCTTATCTTCTGGTTGGATGCTGCTGAATCAACGACGACCAAGACCATTCTGCAAAGTGAATTATTTTAGAGGGCCAAGGGTCGATCTGAAAGGAGGAGCCGGCGGCTACAAAATCTTGACTTCGTTTTTCACAGGTGTCAAGGACCACAGATCAATCAAAGCATGAGCTCCGATTGTGGCGGTCCACTCGAAGGCACGTGTCTCCCCTGCTGCCACAACACTAGTGGGTTACTAAAGTAGGTGGGACAACGTTTGGTAGCACATTGTAGTACGTTGTAGTACATTTTAATACACTGTATTACATTGCAGTGGCTTCCAACCAGAATTTACGTACTACTCCATCTTCAATTCGAGGTGTTAGATCAAGGTATGTAATTTTATTTTATTTTATTTTATTTTTTGATGTTGAAGATGATATATGTCTTATAATTTAAATGTTTTTTTTATTATTCAAGAAAGTGGAAAAAAGCGTAATATTTGTTAGTAAAAAACTTAATAATCTCATATTCAGATTCAAGAACAACACTAATTTATTTATGTATAAAAAGAAATCTTTGTGACGTTCTAAGGTTGAGAGCAAAGAACACAGTGAAGAAATCTTTGTGATGTGCAACCCACGTCATTTAAAAATTGTTTTGGTATCCTTCATATACGAAGAAATGTTTCCTCTTCTTACAAGTCTATTTTGAAAAATATACGGTCCAATCTTTGTTAAAATCCACAAGTTTTTGCATTTATTTTGTTTAGCAAAGATCACGCTTCCTTATCTGAAAAATCTCTTGATCAGAAGAAAGTGAAATGTACTCACATCAACATAAGTCTTACACAAATAATAATATTACTAACTAATACGGGTAAAAATATATAAAAATAAAAAGAAAAGGGAAGGAAGCCACATGCAAGGCCGAAGTGCAACTTAGATGATGAGTCCATTAATATATTGTGTGGGTGGGAAAGCTGCATGTAGAGGTGGATTTAGGTTAACAACAAGAAAACCTTGCGGAAGATCCTAGTGTACACAAAATTATCATATTAATATATGTATGAATTTATATTGAACATATTAGAAAAACCAACTCGATCTATTAAAGTAAACTCCCACACTGGTAAAACAACTCACCTTTCATAGTTTTATAAGTGTTAGTTCTCATCTCACCATTGCCTTAAGGTTTTGGTGGGCCAACTGTGGGGTTTAGTTGCTAACTAGCATTAGAGTCAAGTTCCCTACACATGTGTGGGGCCCAATCCAGTTGGCAAAGTTGACCGAGCTTGGACTGCTTACCTTTCACGGCTTTATAAGTGTCGGTTCTTATTTCACCATTGTCTTAAGGTTTTGGTGGGCCACCTATGGGGCCTAGTTACTAACACAATCAAGTACGGGAAAACATGGTACTTGGATCACCTACAACTTTAGATTGATGGATGAACACCAGCAAACTAAATCAACAGTGCATTTCAGAGTACCTTTTCAATTGTACCACTTATGTAAATCAAACTAAATCAAAACATAGTACTTGGATCCCCTAACTAATATTAGAGACAAGTTCCTTACACATGTGTGGGGCCTAATCTAGTTGACAAAGTTGACCAAGCTTGGACTAGTCACCTTTCACATCCTTATAAGTGCTGGTTCTCATTTCACCATTACCTTAAGGTTTTGGTGGGCCAACTATGGGGCCTAGTTGCTAACATGATCAAGTATGGGAAAACATGATACTTGGATCCCTTACAACTTTAGATTGATGGATGAATACTAGCAAACTAAATAAAAAATGCATTTTAGAGCACCTCCTCAATTGTACCACTTATGTAAATCAAACTAAATCAAAACACGGTACTTGGATCCCCTAACTGATATTAGAGCTAAGTTCCTTACACATGTGTGGGACCCAATCTAGCCAGCAAAGTTGAACGAGCTTGGACTACTCACCTTTTATGGTCTTATAAGTACTAGTTCTCATTTCACCATTACCTTAAGGTTTTGGTGGGCCAACTATGAGGCCTAGTTGCTAACACGATCAAGTACGGGAAAACACAATACTTGGATTCCTTACAACTCTAGATTGATGGATGCATACTAGCAAACTAAATCAAAAGTGCATTTCAGAGTACCTCCGCAATTGTACCGCTTATGTAAATGCCAAAATGGACTTCACAGTAACTAAAGAAGAAAGTGCACACCCTGCTGTCAGATGTTATGATCGGAATGCGAAGACCCTCGAATCCAAACTTAAAGGAGTGAATCTATGAAGTGAAGGAAACGCACACTGCTTGAAGGTATGTGACTGTTTAGCCAATATTGTTCTTACCTTTCGTCTTCCTCGCAACTTCTAGATTTGACAAATCTTATAAGAAAAGTAGGAAGGACACATACACGGAGGTTTGTCTGTATCGGGAAGCTTCACTTGTGGCAACTTCTCTGACAACCATAGCAAAAAAATTTCAAGACTCTTGTGAAAAAAGGTACGAGAAAAAGAGAAGGAGATGTACAAGGAGGTTTGTCTCCATTGGGAAGTTTCACTCGTGATAGCTTCTCCCTCAACCATAGCTAAAACGTTTTCAATCCTCTATGAAGAAAGGTACAAGATAAAGAGAGAGGAACGGAAGGAGAAAAGGGACAAGATCCTTTTTCCCTGGGGACAAATACATGATGGAAATATCATTAGAAATTTAAAGTCAAGTGTATAAGTTAGCTTAAAAATTAAAAAGAATTTTTTTAATTAAAATTCACTATAAAAATTGTCATTTTTAGTGTGAGATTTTTGTTTTACAAATGTACTTTTATATATCAAAATATTAAGTATAATATAAAAATAGAATTACTCTAAAATTTTATATTATATTAAAAAATTAAAATTTAACCTACCTTAAAAGTGGTCTAAGTCTTTGAGTTAACTCTTCCCACGTGTCTTCATTTTTCTTGATGTGATGGAAATTTCGCACTATCATTGTACGGTAAAGAACATTGCCGCCGACCGAACCTCTAGACGAATAGATGTGGAGATAAACAGGGGACGATGACTCAGTCATTGTCAATGGTCATCATTGATTTGACAACTTTTTCTGACTTTAGTTTGCTTTCTAAAAGGAACGTTGGTTGTTTTGGATCGCTACTTTTGTAATATATTTATATATTTATATGTTTATTTTATTATAATAATTAAAAATAGATGTTTATAACATAATATTTAACTTATACTTTAATATGACAATTCATTACATGTAAATCAATAATTTTTCTACATTGAAAATTAAAAAAAATGTGAAAAGATTGATAATTATTTTATATTAGTGAATTCTCTGTCGTACTCAAGATGGATCTTCAACTAAAATGGATTAGGAACATCTAGCAGACGATCTAGGTCCCAAAAGGGCTTTCAATTCGTCCTCTTACCTATGATCTAAGCAAAAGAAAATAGATAAACGTAACTAAGGGACACAACATCTTTGCATTATATTGAACACTTCACAATTGATTTCTAGGGTCCCAAAAGACTACTAAATACAAGCTGTTCTTCCCCCTTTACAGACCATTCTCCCTAGGGACAATCCTGCCCTTAACAAAATTGTGATTAGACCAAAGTAGCCTCCTACCTGGGCCACACACACATAGAAGCCCTTAAGTAGGATTCACATTACAGACAACAGGCCCAACCGGCCGAACTATAACAACCTAATACAACCAACCAAACCCAAAAGGAAGCCTTCCGTGTCAAGGAGCCTGCGACAATCTGAATTTTATTTTATTTTTCCTTATCTGCCCTTTTTCTTCACAATCGATTATATAAAATCGGCAAGGCTTCTTAATAGTTGGGAGTAACAATCATACATTGTGAGAAAAGATTCTATCGAAGGAAACTAATTGTATTTTCACCAAAAAAAGAAAGAAACTATCTAAAGATTGAAAGTCTCTAAATTTTATTCCAAATGATATTTTCTTCAAAAAATTATATTTTGAGTCAAACTTTATTTTAACACAAATTATAGCAATTAAACAACCCCTGATCTTTTTACATAGGAAATGACATGTAATATCATTGTGCTTCATCTTTTGACGAAGGACAAAATTTTTAGCTGATTTCTAAGTCGCTTTATATCACATTAATATTCAAATTACATAATAAGAAAAGCTCATAGCTATGACTCATATTCTGTCTCAGTGAGAGAAAGTAACGACTTGTTGCTTATTGTTTTGTAAGAGTTGATGGTGGAGTGACGAGCCATGGAGCACTTAGTCCAACTAGAATCATATTAAGCCCAAAAAGAGAAACCCTCCATATGGCTTTTCTCATTAAACATCACAAAAAGCTTGTCTTTTGGTCTAAAACGAGGAATAATTTATAAGGGCAAAGAATTGGTCTAAAAGGAGGAGCCGGGGGGCTACAAGACCATGACTTCGTTTTTAAGGACCACAGATCAATAAAAGCATGGGCTGGGAGGGTGGCGGCCCATTCGAGGACACTGTTCGGCTACCCCGTTTGTCTCTGTTTTGTTTACTTAAGCAACACATTGGACTACATTGCAGGCATTTTCAACCAGAATTTACCTACTACTCCATGTTGAATTCGGGGTGTTAAATCAAGGTATGTTATGCCCTTTTTTAATTATTTTTAATATTGAAGATGATATATGTCTCATAATTTAAATGTTTTTTTTAACTCAAGAAAGAGGAAAAAAAGCTTAATCTTCGTTCATAAAAAAATAAAAGAAGGCAATTAGTTGCAAAAATTCTGCTTATTTTACTGTATGCGGATTAAATTCAACAGAAGAAGATTTAAAAAAAAATAATTGACCCCAATCCCATTAGTAAAAATAAGGAAATTGTACCAATAAAAAAAATTGTTTCAAAATGTAAAATTTTTCTAATAAAATATCATTTTAAGTAAAATTTGGAGGTTTTCAACCTTCTTGTTTTATAACTCTTGTACAGCTTGTAATATTAAGGTATATCTCTATACTTTTGTACACTAATTTTTATTAATGTAACTCACATTTTTATTAAAAAAAAACATATTATTACATATTTAGATTCAAGAACAACACTAGTTTACTTATGTCTAAAAGAAATCTTTGTGACATTCTGAGGTTAAGAGCAAAAGAGCACAATGAAAATGATGTGTATCCCACATCATTTACATATTGTTTTAATATCGTTCATATATGAAGGAATGTTTCTTCTTCTTATAAGTCTATTTTGGAAAAATATGGTCCGATCTTTCTAAAATCCATGAGTTTTTTCATTTACTTTGTTTACAAAGCTCTCCAATGACCAAAAAAAAAAAAACAAAAGTACTAAAAGTGAAATTGCAAATGAAATACTAAATTACCAACGCCATAATAATGTGACATAAATAAATTTAACCGCTAAGAGTTTGTATTATTCCCTTTTATTAGGTGGTTATAACAGCTTATTTGGTCTGATTATATGATTACTTAGTTATAGTATCAAGGTTAAATTAAGTGATTAGTTTGTTCTAATAGCTTTGGATTAACGAAGCTTAAGTGGCTAGTTTCTTGTAATAGTTTTGCGTCAATGAGTTATATTTAAGAGGATATTTAAGCAGCTTTTGAATTTAAAAAAAATAAAATTTGAATTGTTTTAGTTATTGTGAGGTGGAACTCTGTCTTAACGAGGTTTATGAGATGAAGTCTTTCTTGTAATGAGACTTATGAAGCGATATCTATCTCTAATGTGGCTTATATAAAATAACTCAAATCATTTCGACATGAACACAAAGCAACCCCATCAAGGCCTAATTATGTATTTTGATTATCAAGGCCATAACAAAGTCACCTTTCCTTAAAACAAAGTTTGAAGGAGAGTCTAAATAGAAATCATAAAAAAAAAATAGAGAATAAGTATGTAATCTGTACATTCATTATTATTTTGCAGATTCAAATTAGATATGGTTAATATTTTATCGCTTTGTGCTAATGTTAAGAGGATAACAATAGAATGCTGCTGCATGCTAGTACTATACCACGACACCCTCTTTATATTGGCATTTACTTTAACTGTTAAAATGATCTAATTGCAGTAACAAACAAACGCAAATAATACAAGCATGGAAGTTTCCTTTCTGAATCCATATTGAAACACAAAAAGTACGACTTTTCCAGCAATTGTTATCGGTTAGAGGGGCAACTCTCAGCTGCTAACACAAATGATGTTATTCGGCTCCACACAAACTGTTAACTGCTTTTCAAGATTCATTTCTTCCAAAGAAAAAGAGTTTGTCCAACTAGATCTTTGTCTAGCTAGTCGGAAAGTGGTATCCTTCTCCTTTTCCGAAGAAAAAAGGAAGTTTGTGTTGATCAACAACCCAGCAAGCTTATCTTCTGGTGGGTGCTGAAGCAACGACGAGCAAGACCATTCAAACCATGAGCCGGGATGGTAGCAGCCCACGCAAAGGCCAGTGTCTCCACTGCCGTCACAAAGCTTGGGGGTTAGTAAAGGTGTTGGGACAGTATTTGGCCACCACGATTTTTTTGTCTTTTGTTTCCTTAAGCAACACTGGATGGATTCGTTGTCTTGATCACCTCCTCGACGTGGTTTTTGATAAGATTTTACGGACTGCTTCTACCAGAAGCATATTTAATCCAAGGTGATAAATTAAGGCATGTTTTGCTTCTTCTTTTTTTTTTTTTTTTTTAAATATTGACGATGATGTATTTCTCACAATTTAAATGGTCCCCCTCCTTACATGCAAGGATAAAGAAGAATAGCATAATCTTTATTGACAAAACACTTACAATTCTTAGTACGATTTCAAAATTCAGATTCATATACAATGCTAATTCATTTTTGGATGGTAAAATCCTTATTATGTTCCAAGGTTCAAAGTGAAAGGGCATGATAAAAATGGTGTACATCCCATGTCATTTAAATCTTTGCTAATTAAGACTCACAAGTTCTCACACTTACCTTGTTTATGGAGTTCTTCAAAGAAAAAAGAAAAAAGTTAAAATGAAACTCTACCCGAAATCCTAAATTAGTGGAGAATGGCGGTTTGACATTGATAAATTTAATCACTAGGAGCACCTTCTCTTAAAATAAAGTTCAAAGAAAAGTCCAAACAGAAATCATAAAAGATGGAAACTTAAAAGTAAATTTAGATAGTTCCAATTGTAATATTTATTATTATTTTGTGGCACTAGTTAGATATGATTAATTCTTTCCTTTTCTGTGTTTTGCTTTTGTTTTGTAAAATCAAACTAAGAGGATAGCAATAGAATGTTTTTGCAAGTTGATACTACGCTACTAGAACTTCTCTAGATTGATATCTACTTAACTGTTAAAATGATCCAACTACTGTAAAATGTTTTATCAAAGGAACAAATGAAAACAAAGAAACTAGAGAAGAAACTCGATAAGGAAAAACTCTACCTTTTCTCTTTAAGTCTGCATCTGAAAGCTCACTAATCAAAGTTAGCGTAGCCTTTTCCATTGAAACCTCTTACGCATTGTACTAATTTATTTGCATGTATAAACAATGATGTCTAGTAATGAAAGTCAATTTGTTGACCATTTGTGGTGAGGTCCCATGTATGTGCATAGGGACTAGGGAAACTTTATTGAGAAATTTTAATACGAGAAAAAATTAAATCTTTTTGTATTTGTTGATTTCAAGAAAGAGATTAATCTTTTAACAATTCAAAACTGGTTTACTACAAAATACTTTAAATTTTTTGTGGCATCTTGATTAGAGTAATAAAGCTTTAATGTCAATCAAACCTTTGAATTAAAGGTGAAATTTTAGGATAAACAAACTAAAAATGACCATAGCCTATCTAAACAACAATTTTAGCTGAAAGCTATAATAATTTTCTTTTACAATAAGAAGAAATCTATGTAAGTTTAGGAAACCTAACCATTAGTCATATGTTGGAAATAAATATTTGATATGATTTCATTTTTCAGTGTGATGTTTTATTTATTAGATTTTGTGTATTAACTGTGTGGTTACAATTAGTTGCATACATCTTTTACCTTCATTATTACAACTATTCAATAAACAAAGTTCCTTGTTGTTTTGAAGGCAAAACATGATAGGAAAAATGCTAATGAAAATGGATCTTCCACCAAATGAATTTGGCCACCATATCTCCTAATTTGCTTTAAGTTGGTACTATTCAACAAAGTTTGCCCAAATAAGTTAGCCTAAAGCTTGAAATATCAATTTGTATTTTCTAAGCCACTTTACAAGGCATTTCAACCACCTATACGAACTGCATATTTAGAAAACAAACAAGATTGTCACAATTCATGATATTAAAGCTTGGATGATAACAATACTAGAAAGAGAATAATCCTTCTTGGGGACATCAAACATATGTAAAACCGTGGGTCATTTTCCAAAAATAGTAGGACAAAAGATAAATACCTTCATTTTTCTTAAGTAGAAGGCTTTCTACAAATCTAACTTTCTTAGGTGGGGGGAAGCCTTGAAAGCATAGCAAGTAGAATTTGGATTTCAATTTTTATTTTTATGATGAGAAGTTGATTGTTCTCCAAAAACTTGCTCATTATCATGACGAGAAATTGATCGATCTCCAAAAACTTGTATCCACAAGTCATATTGATTAGCACTTGAAGATGAGGTCTGTGTCTGGGAGGAGATAGATTCTATAGTTGGTGAGACATGGTTATGGACTCCCTCATACAATACTTGAACATATTCAGGCTCTAAGATTGACCACTCAACTTTCTTCCGTGCAAAGCAATTACTTCTTTGGCACTTAAAGTAACTCCTAAACATTAGAATTGATCCAAAATGAGTATTTCTTTGTATAACATGTATCAAAATAAGATGAACTTGAATATAAAATGTTCTTACCTATTTTTGCCTACACCTTTAATAAACTTCTGGCCGTACTTCCTCCATCTGTATCCATCTTCTGGAAAGATAAATTTGTTGCCTTGTGCATCGGCTTCTCCCTCCCTTCTATATCCTCCCTCGATCTCCCTGTTAGGACATGAAAAGAATCAAACCAACTTATAATCCTATAACCAATGGTGGTAGGGATAAAAGTACCTCACATGCTTGAATGTGACAAAAGAGATGAGGAAGGGAGGTCTTGGGTTCCTAATACTCTCCATTTTCGGCCATTAGTGTTTTATGATGTTCAATAACATGGTACAAAGATTTAGAAGGAAAGATCACCTCCTTGTCTCAAAGAACTCTCGGTCACAAGGGAGGGAAAGTATTCACACCAAGATCTAGCCAATGTAGGTCATTGTACTAGTAATTGACAGAACGAAAACATAAAAAATGAAGAAGAAAAGGAAGGAAGCCAAATGCAAGGCTGAAATGCAGCTAGATGATGAGTCCGTTAGGATTTTGTGATGTTTCAAAAAAACATTGTTCCAAGAAACGGAAGGAAAGATCTCTTCCTTATCTCGATGAACTTTTCTATCAGAAGGGAGTGAAATGCACTCACATCAACATAAAGCAAATGCAGATAATGATATCAGTAATAGTAGGAGGAAAAACATGCAAAAAGAAAACAGAAAGAGAAGGAAGCGTGATGCAATGCCAAAGTGCACCTCAATGAAGAGTCCTTTAGTATATTATGTGTGGGTGGGAAAGCTCACGTAGAGGTGGATATGAGGTTGAAAGCAGAAAACCTTGCAGAAGAACCTCGCGTGCACTAAATTATCATCTTATATATGTCCTCATTTCCATGAATAGCTTAGATCCAAGCATGGAAAAGCCAAATCGATGAAAGTACGGGGAAACAGGGTACTTAGATCCCCTACAAATCTAGATCGGCGGACACAGACCAGCAAACTTACATCAAAAGTGCGTTTCAGAGTACCTCCTTGCTTGTACTGCTTATGTACATGCCAAAATGGACTTAAAAGTAACTTAAGAAGAAAAAGCACACAGCCTGCAGTTAGATGTTATGATCGAGCAAAGACGCATGTATCTGAATTTAAAGGAGTGAATCTATGAAGTAATGTAAAATAAGAGAAACTGCTCAATGTTGTGAGAGTGTTTAGTCGATATTTTCCTTTCTTTTCGTCTTCCTCGCAACTTCTAGGTTTGACAAAGCTTATGATAAAAGTAGGAAGGAGACTTACACAGAAGTTTCTCCGCGTTGGGAAGCTTCACTCATGGCACCTTCTCTTTCAACGAGAAGGAGCTGAAAAGTTTTCAAGCATCTTGTGGAAAATGGTACGAGATATGTATACACAGAGAGACAGAGGGTAAGAGAGAGAGAGAGAGTGAGAAAGAGAGAAAGAGAGAAAGAGAGAAAGAGGTAAACACTGTTCCTCTTCTATACAAATACATATCTTTTCGGTCGAAACAACCGCTCCATGGGAAAATCGAGACAGAGAGAGAGAGAGGTAAACACTGTTCAATACATATCTTTTCGGTCGCAACAACCGCATCATAGGAAAATGATTTTCCAATGGTACCATAAGTACGGCAAAGCATCTTCGACAGCTGTAAAGTTGTCACCCACTAAAGCTTCTACACAAAAATATGTGAAAATGAACCGTTGACGTTGAATCAGTTGTTTCTGGCCATTGCTGGTGTGGCGTAACTTTTTGAGATTTCCGTTATGTTTCCTACAAAGAAATGGTGGATGTTTTGGATTGCTATTTTTGTTATATAGCTGAATAAAAAAAATGAATATTTAGAGCATAATATTCATTTAGTTTTTAATATGAAATTTTATTACTTATAAATTAATTTTTATATTTTTATATTTAAGATAAGAACATATATTGAAATATCTCGTGTTTAAGTTATCATTATTGTATTAAATACTTATAATCTTTTATATTAACAATAAAAAATTAACATTAAAAATATGTTAATTTCATTTTTTTCTCATATAACCAAGTCTTTTTTTTTCTTAACCAATGTATCATATAAAATTGATAAGTCTCCCCAGTAGTTGAGAATAACAATCAAAATGTTAGAGAATGGGAAAAAATTGTCTAGACCTTTGGTCGCTGCATTATCATTGAAGAAGATTTTGCCAGAAAAAGTGACGGCAATAGAAGTACGCTTGACTCTATAGCAAAAAGAAGTATGTCTCATCAAACTTCTAAGAAAACTTGTCTTCTCGTTGGGTGAATCATCAACGGCAACGAAGACCATATTGCAGGCGATATTAATTATTTTCGGGGCTAGAGAGTTAAAAGCCCGTGATTTTGGTAATGAATTTGATAGTATTAAAAAAATATATTAAGAATTCTGTTTATAAGATAATAAATTTTATTGTTAATATTTTAGAATTTTAAGTTAAATATAAATATTTCTTGATAAAATTTAATATAGAATTAAAATTTAAATCATTCCTTAACATTTCTATAAATATAAATTAAATATCCACATAATCAAAATGACACCTTAGTGTAATTTAAATTGGATCATTGCAATAAGAAAACATATTAAATAAAAAATAATGTGGAATTATCTTACATAGTTATAGATTCCCTTAGTACAACTAAGAGCTTTTATTAATTTGAATCCATATATTGTTCATGTAATATGACACTATAATAATTTAATGATTTGATAATTTGATTAGAATGATAAAAAGATGTAATAAAATATGAATAATAAATTTTATATTGTTGAGAAATATATTAAGAATCTTACTTATAAGGCTATCAGTTTTATCAATTAATATTTTAAAGTTTTATATTAAATATTAATAATATAAAATGTTTAAATATCTAATTTAAAAACTAACTCAAAAGTTGAGAAAATATAGATATTAGATAAATCTAAAATATGATAGGAAAAAAATTGTAACTTTAAGTGATGGCAGGAGATATGATTGACTCAAAGTAGGATTAGAAAATAAGAGTAGTTAGAAGATTTAAATATCAAACTCAAAAATTAGGAAAGCAATTCATGTTTTTATACTTCATGACAACGGGTCATGTTTTCAAAATGAAACTTTTGTCCCTGCCCACAAGGGTAAGACTGAGTAAAGGTGATGTCCCCTTCTTCCGAAGAGAGAAGTTTCTCTTGTCAAACATCACAGAAAACTTTTGTCTTCTGGTTGGGTGTTGAAGCATCCATGACGAAGACCATTCTGCAGGAAAATTTGAATACTCTTAGGGGCAAGGGAGATGCAAGCCCTTCACTTTGTTTTTTCCACGTGTCCGGACCGAAATATCATTCAAACTTCAAAGCATGAGCTGTTATGGTAACAGCCATTGGTGGCGCCGGTTCCAACAATTGTGGGTTACATTGGGGATTGGGACAGTGTCTGCCTCCCGGGTGTCTTTGTTTTTGTTTCCTTAAACAACCCTGGACGGATGTCAACATCTTGATCACCTCCTCAGCATTCCAACTAGGAATTTACCTACCACTCGTACCAAAAATCAAAGCTTGTTATTTTTTTAATATATATACACTATCAAAGAGGATGTATGTCTCACAATTTAAGTAATTTTTCCCCTTACAAATAAAATGAAAGAGAAATATCTTAATCTTTGTTAATAAAAAAATTACATATTCTTACATACTTAGATTTAAATATAGTGCTAATTTATTTATGCAAAAAAGAAAAAAAAGTTTTTGTGATGTTTTAATGACTAAGATGATATTATCCCACGTCATTTAAATATTGTCATAGTATTCTTCATATATATGTAGATATATATCTATAATGATTCTTCTTCTTATAAGATAATTTTAAAAAAATATGATCCAATCTTTTTAAATTAAATTTAAAATTTCTTACATTTACTTTTTTTTTCACCCTAGTTATAAATAAAACGTTATGTATCAATGGGGCTATCAAAGTAGTCCCTCTTTCCTCTTTTTGCAATAAAAATATCGAAGGCCATCAATGTAGCGATCAAGTTGTAGAGGTTTCAATTTCTAAAAGCACGTCTAATTGTCTACTTCGAAACTAGACAAAAATTCCAAAAAAAAAAACGAAAGAGAAAAGCTAAAGGAATCCAAGGTTGCCGAGTTTTCACTGGAGCAACGTGCTAGGGGTGAAGGCAGTTTTCCAGATATAGATAACGTGCACCCATTTTGGCGATTCTTTAGAATTAACTCAACGGTCCACATTGATGTCACGGATGATGTCAATTAAATAAAGCAGGCGAATTCACCATAAGTCTCTCTCCCTAAACACACACCAACCGACGAACGACAAGGACGAATTTATGAATAGAAACTGATACGACCAGCCGTTGTTGATCTAGTAATGGAACAATAAAATGGAGTTTGAAGAGAGAAATTGTCCTATTTGCTTTCCAATGGTGAAAACAAGATAAGAAACATAATGATATTGAATTCAAGGTAATTGCCCTGGTGTGCTTCCAACATCTATTCTTCATTCCTTGCAAAGTAAGGATGGGGCACTTCTTTTCGCTTTTCTTGCTCCGTGATTTTCTACCACAACACCCTCCCCTTAATTTCAGCATCTTTAACTCCTTTGTTTTTTATTTGAGTTACATCTTCCACCATTATTGAGAGTTTCAACCTCGAGGCCACGTTTCACGTTTTGGGAAGATTGTATGCCGCTAGGGTGCATTAGAAACGTACCTTACTCAACGAATGAATGGCTCGCTTGACATGGAGGAGGTGTAGATAGTTCATGCAAACGTTGACTATGAATTGCCAAACAAAATATGTCTCCACCGGCCTTCCAAACACAAATGATGCAAGAAAAATTTAGCCTACCATTTGAGAGATAAGAGGGAAACTTCATCGAACCAAATTTTTTTCACTCGCCCGAGCATTGAATAATATCATCTAGGCAACCTTGCAATCACCATTTGTTGAAAACAAACCCATGAATCTCAAATTCATGGAATCTCTTAGGATCTCACCACACACACAAAGAGAATATTAGTAAAGAAAAGACACACAAGAATTATGAGGTTCTAGATAATCCCTATGTCCTTAGCCTAAGGACTAATTATTTACTATGATAAATAGGATTACAATGTATATAGAAAACTTTTGTTTTCTCTCTATCTCTCACACTAATCTCTCCAACCTTATAACTTGGTTTTCCCAAAGTGTTTCTTTTTATACTAGCACCAAGGAAATCCAAATTTAATGGTACGAGGAAACCCTATAAATTATCCACAACATGAATATAGTAGTTACATATTTACCCTTACTAATTTACTCCAAACCTAAAAATTTCTCCCTTTTAGAGTAATATTAGTGCAACATTCCTACACCATAACAGAAAAAACATTGCTCCCTAAACTTGACTTTACTTGGAGTCCATTCTAGCAACCCGTTGACATATCTCCAACTTGTCTCTTTTCAGCGACTTTTTAAATCTTCGCAAGATCTAACTAGTTGAATTCTAATACAACTCTAATCCAATAATATCTGACATCAATATGCTTAGACCTTGAATGAAACAACATATTCTTACTATGGTAGATGAAGCTTTGGTTTTTCCTATAGAGGATAATCATCCCTTGTTTTATACCAAGTTCTTAAAGAAACATCTTCATTTACATAACTTTTTTTCCACACTCAATGATTGCTATATACTTTTCTTCTGTTGTAGACAAGGTAACATAGTCTTGTAGCCTAGATTGCTATGAAACTACTCCCCTTGTGAAGGTGAGCATGTACGCTATTATAGATCTCCTCCCATCATGGTAACCAATGATATTTGTGTCTATGTATCCAACTAATACAAGCATAAACACAACTTAGGAGTTCCTTTAAGGTACCTACATAACCACTTCACAGCTTTCCAATGCATTTTTCTAAAATTTGAAAGAAAACGACTTACTATTCCAACTATATAAGTAATATATGGTTTAGTGCTTACTGCAACATACATTAAGCTACTAAATGCAAATACATAAGTTGTTTTCTTCATATATTCAATCTCACTCTTACTTTTAGGCTTTTGTTCTTTACTCAGCTTAAAATGACTTACAAGTAAAGTACTTACTACTTTTGCATTGCTCATGCTAAATCTTTAAAGTACCTTCTCTATATACTTCTCTTGAAATAGCCATAACTTTTCATGTTCTCTATTATATTTAAATTTCATACTAAGGATTTACTTTATTGGTCCTAAATCTTTCACTATAAAAGACTTGCTTAAATCCTTCTTAAGCTCCACAATCTTCTTAATATCTTGACCAACTGTTCAGTGAAATTTTACATGTAAGTGTATATGTCGAACAAGTAATATAGTGATAAATACAAATATCGTCCCACAAAGATTGGTACTTACTAAACTAACTAATTACTAATAGTGAAAAATTTCTAAAGTTTATCTAGCGACTTAAAGTGATAAAACATGAATTAAATAACTAAATTTAACCTAAATTTAATTAACCAAAGATGCTAGAGTGTCCAATTTTACCTAATTACTAGATATGAATGTAGAGCAATTATGTTTGTAAGATTGATTCTATTCACGTGATAGCTAAATTTCCTAATTTAATCACTATCTTATATCTATGTATAGCGAACCTACTTAGCTTATTAACTCATTATACTTTTAACTATGAATTAAATGGACTAATTGCTTTATGATATGTAAATATTCTAGTTTACACCTAAAGCTACACAAATCATATGGTATATGTCTATCCATATTAATCTATGGTTACATATTACATGAATAAACAAGTCATTTCTTGTGAAGTTAAAAGAAAAGTTGAATAGAGCTCGTTATCTCCAAACTAGTTGGAAGGAAAGAAAGGAAGCTTTTGATTGATAGTGAAAAGCATGAAAGCTTATGGAGAAGAATTATCTGACAAAAGAGTTATAGAAAAGATAATGATAACTCTTACTAAAAAATATGATCCTATTATTGTTGTTATAAAAGAATCCAAGGATCTAAGTAAATTGTCAATAATTGAATTGATAGGCTTTCTACAATCCTATGAATATAGGCTCAATAGGTGAGGTGAAAGTTTAGTTGAAAATGCATTTTAGTCTAAACTAAGCATAAGGTCTTAGAATTCAAGAGAAAATTCAAAAGAAAATAAAAATAAGTCTGTAGAGAAGCAAAAGGAGTTCTATAAACCCATTTAACACTAATAATTTCCTTGTTTTCAGGTTTGTCTACTACTTCCTCTAATATGCAAATCAAATCATTTAAGTAGTAGCTAATCACCTAAAAGCATTATACTCTGTAATACGTAACTTCACATTCATAAAATGTCACAAAACACAAACAATCATACCATTCATATGTCATAGTCAAGTTCCATCGTAGCTCTAACAACATAGACTAAAACATTATACATACACAACGAAATTAGTGTAAGAAATTAAACAACACATTTTGTAAATTAAAAATATTAAAGCTATCACCAAAAATGCCTTCAAATCACAAAAAAGTTGCCTAAATCTGCACAGTAGGGGAAGGAGAAGGTGTTGGCTAGAAAATAAAAGAAAAATGTTCTTTCACATGCACCATAATGCACCAATGACCGCGCCACTACCGTCCACCACTAGTCTTCACAAAAATTGCCAAGAAAGGTAGATCGGGAAACTTAGGTTACAAATTTGCCAAGAGTTTACTCAAAATCACAACAGAAATGCATAGATCTGGCAGAAAAGGCTTAGACAGCATTTGCACATTCTTTGCCAGAAATTGCCATAAAATTATTCAAATTTGTTGCAGAAGGGTCAAAAATTACTCTAGGATTGCAGATCTACTCTCTCCTTAATAGAAATCACCTAAAGGTGGCTAGAAAAGAGGCAAATATGGCCGAAAATAGGTTCTTGCCAGAAGAAAACACTGGCGATCGATTGTTGGACAATCGTTGCAGTCTTTATTGGACTTGCACTATTGCATGTGGCCAAGTCTTGGTGAGTTCCCAGACCATCTCTCCTTTTTTCGCTGGTCATTACTTAGTTCTCCTTCCTCTTTCTATCTCCTATAATTCCTCTTCGACAATTCACCACATTTTTGCTTTTTTACTTTCTCTTCTTTCTGTCTTTTCCCCACGTGGGATCCATATGCATACACTTGCTTATTTTCTTTCTTTTCTCGTCATTTCTCTTGTTTTTTACCTATTTTGGGTTTGCTACATAAAACAAAAAATTATGCACAAATATAATTAAATATAAATATAATCTAGTAAAAACTATATTAAATATTATTTAAAATAATAATAATAACTCTATAAAATATAGAGTTATCGCCAACAATCAACATATCATCAATATATAGGAATAGGATGACAAAATCACCACCTACAAGGTGCTTTACAAACACACAATGATCTAAGCTAGTCTTATTATAACCATGTTGTAACATGAATGACTGAAACTTCTTATACCACTAACAAGGTGCTTGTTTTAAACTATACAAGCTTTCTTCAATCGACATACAAGATTTTCCTTGTACTTGCCTATGAAGCCCTCAAGTTGCTCCATACAAATCTCTTCCTCCAAGTCTCCATGAAAGAATGTAGTCTTTACATCGAGTTTTTCTATCTCCAAGTTCAGTCTAGTAGCCAATCAAGAATAACTCTAATTAATGACATCTTCACCATAGATGAAAAAATCTCCTCAAAGTTAATTTCTTTATTATAGTCATAACCCTTCAAGGTGCAACTTGTAGTGGATTGTTCTCTTTTGACTTTAACTTGTACACCTACTTATTTTTAAATGCTTTTCTACCTTTAGGCAACTCTACAAGGTCATAAGTGTAGTTTCATCTCCTCTTACATTTCTTTTTTCCACTCTTTTCTTATGCTCACATTCATTAGCTTCCTCATAGCATTGCAATTCTCCCCCATCAATTAGCATAAAATCCTCATGTGGTTGATATTTCAACAAAGGCTAATGCTCTCTACTAGATTTTCTTATTAAGAGTTAGGTTAATGATTCAACTAGATGATTATCAACATGTCATCCAGATTCTTCAATAGCTATAGTTTTAGGAACTTTTCACTTTCTACATCTTTAAATGACTTTTCCTATGTAGTTCCCCATTCATGTGTGCTTACTCGAGAATAAGAAGGTGGGGTTATGTCCTTAAGATTTTCATTAATAACTATTGCCTTTTTAGTTTCCTTAAGATCTTCAATAGTTTGATCTTCAAATAAAATAACATCTCTACTTTTGATCAATTTCTTTGCAATTGGATCCCGTAATCTATGTCTAAACTCATCATGTCCATAGCTTAAAAAGATGTAATCTTAAGCTTTCTCATAAAGCTTGTTCCTTTCATCCTCAAGAATGTGAGTAAATGCCTTGCAACCAAATACTCTTAAATGCCTAAAAGAAACCTTCTTGCCAATCCATACTTTTTCAGGTAGATCACCTTCTAGTGGAACAAAAGGAGATAAGTTAATAAGATCTACTATAGTACACATAGCTTCACCTTAAAATGACTAAGATAATCCAAAATATGAAAGCATACACTTGATCCTCTCAATAATACTCATGTTCATCCATTTTGTAACTCTATTGTGCTTTAGAGTTTTAGGAATTGTCTTCTCAAGTCTGATACCCTAAGTTTTGTAATATTTTTCGAACGACCCTTTATATTCACCTCCATTACTTGTATAGACCTATTTTAATTTCCTCCTAGTTACTCTTCTAACCATAGCCTAAAACTGTCTGAAGAACTCCAAAACCAAATCTTTAGTCTTCAATGAATAAGCTCATACCTTTCTAGAACAATCATTAATGAAAGGAATGAAGTACATAGCACCACCAAGATTTCTCACCTTTAACATTTTCACATATGAATAAATCAAATAAAGAACATGTTTTCTACTGGATGAGGGTCTTCTCTAAAATGAGACTTTACATTACTTACTAACTAAGCAATGATCACAAGACTTCAACTATAAATAAACACTCTTGATATGATTTTTTTCTTTATCAAATGCTAAAGTCCTTTCTTACTCAAATGTCCAAGTCACTTGTGTCATAACTTCATTTGGTTATCTTCCACCATATTTACCTTGCCTTTCTAAATACTAACTTTAGTCTTGTAAAGAGTACTGATCCTTTATCCTTTTGCAAGTATGAGAGAACCTCTATTGAGTTTCCATTTACCTCTACCAAAGTAATTATCATATCATTCATCATCAAGGACACCAGAAGAAATCAAGTTGAAACAAATCTTAAGAACATGCCTAACATTTTTCAGCACTAGATTACATCTAATACTAGTCTTTAAAACTACATCTTCAATGCCAACTATCTTTGCCATTGCATTATTTCCTAATCTGACATACCAAAAATCACCACTTATATAAGATGTGAAGAACCTTTCATGTGGGGTAACATGAAAAAAGGCACTTGTGTCAACAATCTTAAATGAAACCAAATATGAGATTTTAATCTAAGGATCACAAAAGATCATAATATCCCTAATATGAAATGTAGTTGTCTCAATTTCCTTTCAACTTTCTTTTCTTCATTCCTTGATTCTTTTTCCTTGAGCCTTCTATAGTCTCTCTTATAATGACCAGGCTTACCACAATGATAAGATTTAACATCTCTCCTCAAATGTGATGCTCTATGTGATTTATCAAAATTTGTTGCTCTACTCTTGCTTCTACCTTTGCTTTTGCTTTTGTCTCTATTTTTGTCTGCATGTCTACTTCTTTCCCTCCTTTATGTAACCAATACTTCTATATGTCTAGATGTTTCTTGCTTGTTTACTCTAATTTCTTCATTAAGTAAGCTTTCATGGACTATCTTCATACTTTAAACACCACCCAAAGTTGTGCTTGTGAGAGTGACTATTAATGTCTACCAACTATCATGTAAGTTACTCTATAGTAACATTGCTTGCAATTTATCTTTTAGATCAATCTTTATTATCACCAACTAGTTCACCAAAGACTTTAACTCATTCACTTAAGAACTTTGTCATCGGCCATCTTACCTTGTACTTCAAATTAATTAATAAGTAGGAAAACTTTATTCTGAGGAGTCGTGTATTCATAGAAAGCCTTAAGCTTCTTCCATAACTCATTTTAGTCTTTTGCATAATATTGTGATCAATACTGTCCATAACAAATTTTTTTATTTGAGAAACATTTTTCTAGTTCAACTTCTCCCATTCTTTATCAGTCAACTTCTTAGGTTTAGCTAAATCTCCTTCCATAGCATCATACATATCACTATTAATCAAGTAATCTTTCATCTACAACTTTCAAGTTTAGAAATTATGTGAATTTAACATAATCACACCTTTACCAGATGTATTTATATGATCTATCACAATTAATAAACTTCTTTTTGACTTTCCTATCAAATAAAAATCAAAAATAAAAATTACCAAAATACCCCTCAACAAATGCTAACCAAATTGACCTTATGATTATGTCCAAAAATATTCAAAATATCTCCTAAAGAATAAAAAAAAAATTACAAAAATTGGCACAAAAATCACTTAAAAAATTTGTCCAGTGTATGTAGCTCACATGCATAGTCAACAAGTAAAACTCAATGGTCAACAAGTCAATGGTTAATGGTCAATATTCAATAATCACCAAATGGTCATGTCTAGATCTTAAGTTGGACTAGGTCTTCAGATTTAGCTTATGGGCTAAAGTTAACAAATTCCAGGTTAACTTATAATCTAAGTCATTGAGTAAACTTGAAACTGGGTTATTAGGTTAACTGGAGTCAACTCAGGTTGAATTGTAGGTTGATGGACTTGTTTGTTGCCACCACTTTTCTCCACCAATTTCTGTTGTTCCATGTTGGTTTTTAACAAAACAAGAATGCCAATTGATAAATATGCTTTTGGCAAGTCTATAGGACAACACTTTGCTCCACAAAACAATCAAATCAAAAAGGAATTTCAAATCTCCTTTTTAGCCACACAGGGATCAACGTAACTTGCAAAACTCTAATTGATTTTCCAATCAAACTTGGAAGGTTCTGACCATAAGAAGCCAAAAATCACACAAACAAAGTCTAGGAATGAAAATCTGTACCTCAATTGTCGATTTTGGCTTCTCCCACTGTGTTGTGCCTAGCTTGCTCCATGAGCCACATGGCAAGCCAAAGTCATCCATTGCTTATCTACGTTTGTGATGGGAACACTGTTTATACTTTAATTTGAATTTAATCATTAAATTCATTAGGCCTTCACATGGGCTTTACATGTGGAATGGTGGGTTAAGTAGGCTAGTTAGGGCCAGCCCATGAGGGAGCATAAACGGACAAGAGAGAAATTGATGGGTAGTAGGGCAAGGCCTATTGGCTTAACCCGGTAAGCAATGGTTACATTGCATTGATGTGCAATTAAGTGTAAGGCTCATCCTCACCATATTGGGTCAATGTTAATTAAGCAAGTTAATTGAGGGCTAGGTGTAAGACTAGTTGATGTAAGCAATGTGTGTTATCTAGGCGTAAGACCAATACATGTGTTAAGTAAATGTAATTGTAGGTAAGATGAATACACATGTCATGTATGTACTAGGTATAAAACTAGTACAGTTAAACATGTGGGTATGATGGCGTGAGCCAGTGGGTTTGTTGGTTTGAAATTCATATTATGTATAAAAATTATATATATATATATATATATCATTGTAGATATAGGTCGAGTGATTTAGGCCTATATGTTTGGTGGGCTTCAATTATGATTAAATTAGGTCGATGTGTTAAATATTTTATGGGATGTGAGTATAGATATTTGATGATTAAACATGTTATGTTTAATATGTTTAATTTGATTGCAATCAAATTTGACCGAAAATAAATTATGGATATGTGATTGTCTTAGCAATCAGTTAGGATGTAATTAATGGTACAAATGTGAACACTTGTGGTTAATAATAATGTAATCTACATGTTATTTCTTGTACTTGATAGGTTACAAAGCCCTAGCTGAACGTTTGGGGTGGTGATTCCATTCTTAAATTATTTTTGGTATAAAAATTAGATTTCTAGCATTACCATTTGTACGGTAGCTTTCATGAAATTGAATTCTCCTATATTGTTTTTTTGATACAAAATACAAGAAATTTGGAGGAATTACTTAATTTTGTCTACTAATGAGGCTAATATCCACACCATACACCAACAAATCCAGTAGAATCTTAGATGTCTCAAATCATGACAATTGACAAGTTTCTCAGATTCATGAAGAAAGACAAGTTCTTTTGCAGCACCAAATGCAATTTTTATTATAGTAGACCATAGCGTAGGAAGTAACACGCCTACAAGAAAAAAGAAGCAAGGAACTATTCTGCCTAAGCCACTCATAAATAATAGTAAATTTGGAAATTCAATGCCCAAAAAAGGTTCATAAAGTACATAAATAATTGGATGGAAACTCTAACACTAGTTTGTTGCCTCTACTACTAAGGGTAATTCAAGAAAAAAAGATAATGAATGGAATTTAGACTAAGACATTCCAATCCCTTGGTGAAAATTAAACTATAGCCTTCCCACATCTACAAACAAATCCTAAAGCACAATGGTTAAATTTAACAATAAGTCAAGAACCAATCCATTTTTCTTATATTGAACGGATTAGATCTAAGCGAAAAAAAAAAAAAAACCAAGTTGATCAAGTATAGAAAACATAGTACTTGGATCTCTTATAAACTTAAATCAAAAGTGTTTTAGAGTATCTTCTCACTTGTATTACTTATGTAAATGCCAAAATGTCTTAAAAGCAACTAAAGAAGAAAACACACATAACTTGCAATAAGATGTTATTATGGTAATGCAAAAACATACGAATTTGGACATAGGGCATTTGTTGCAAAGAAATTTATCAGGACCTTTAACTAGTTAATGAAAAAGTGGATTGATATGATTTAATTTAGAGAGGGAGCATTTGCAAACATAATATCATTGGATGACTAGTTTATAAAAATTGACTCTTTACAGCAGAAACAATGGTACAATAACTTTCTTTAGTTAACTTATATTATAACTTCTATGAGTCCTATGTTAAAAACAAGAGTCATCTCCTTTATGGATATCCATGGACAATGAAGGTTTGGAAGACTATTTGTTTCAAATGGAATTCAATGTCATATTAGAAGATAGAATGAAGAATTACAATAAATAATTAGAGCAACTAAAGGAAAAGATTTGACTGCAAAGCTTTTTAAAATATATTTTTTAGCTTATATTTATTATATATAGACAGAACAAAATAGAAAACGATTTTATAGTAGAATAGTCGATGTTCTATCCTATTAGCTAAAGTAAGGAAAACTATACAAGGGAAAGCTTATTTGTTTCAAAATATAAAATCTTCAAAGGGATATATCATTTTGAATGAGATTTGAAGACTTCCAATCTTTATCTTCTTATAATTTTTATAATTTTGTAATGCTGAAAGATGCCCTTACGTTTTTATACACTACCTTTTATTAATGCAAACTTAAATGAATATGAGTTTAAAGGAGTTAATATGTGAAGTAAGTGCCCACTACTTGAAGGTACGTGACTGTCTCGTCGATATTGTCCATCCCTTTCTCCTCACAACTTCTAGGTTTGACAAATCTTATGAGAAAAGGAGGAAGGAGACGTACATAGAGGTCTTGTCCGGATTGGGAAGCCTCATTCGTGGCAGCTTCTCTCTCAACCATAGCGAAAAAGTTTTCAAGCCTAAGAGATAAAGAGAGAGAGAGACAGAGAGAAGGAAAACATCTTTTTTCCATGAAAACAAATGCATAATAGAAAACTTATTAGAAATTTAAAGTCATACGTAAAAGTTATTTCAAAAGGTTAATGTTTTTTTAATCTAAGTTTCAACATAGGAATTATCACTTTTAGGATAAGATCTCATCTTGTATACTCACTTTTGCATATTGAACACTTTGTTCACTAAGTACAAAATAAAATAGAATTAATTTAAATTTTAATATTATAATAAAAAATTTAGCATTTAATTAGCCCTAAAACTGATCTAAGTCTTCGAGTCAACTCTTCCCAGGTGTCCTTTATTTTTTCTCTGATGTGATGGAAATTTCGCCCCACCGTGGTACACCAAAGACTATTTGCAGACCTACCAACCTTCTACACAGACTGTTGACGGTGACTCAGTCGTTGTTTATGGTCATTATTGGTGTGACATAACTTTTTTTTCTGATTTTCGTTATGTTGCCTAAAGGGAGTGGTGGTGTTTTGGATTGCTATTTTTGTTATATATTTAATTTTATAATAAAAATGAATGTTTATTATTATAAAATTAAACACAATAATTTTGCTTTACAAAATTAAATCTCGCACTCAACTTGTACTTCAGTGCGAGATTTCGTTGCCTATAAATTAATTTTATATATTTCTAATATTTAAGATAAAAATTTAAAATAACACATTTTATCGAATTTTTTTTATAACAAAGTTAAAAAAATATTAAAAGAATAATAATTATTTTACATTAGTACTATCTTTGTCCCGCTGAAGATCAATCTTCAACCAGAATGGATTAAGATCCTGCGGCGGAAGATCTAGACCCCGAAAGGATTTTCCATTCTTTCTCCTACCTATGATTTAAGCAAGAGAAAACAAGATAAAATGTATCTGAAGGACATAGGTCCTTAGCATTATATTGGACACTATAATATTGATTTCTAGAGGTCGAAGAGACTGCAGAATACAAGCTATTCTTCCCTCCTGAGGGAAAATCCTAATCAAAATACGGATTAGACCAAAGTAGCATCCTACCTGGGCCACACACAAAAGCCCTTAACTAAGATTCATATTGCACACAGAAGGCCCAAACGGCCGAATTACGAAAAAAGCAAATAAAGCAAACCAAACCAAACCCAAAAGGAAGTCTTCCGTGTTAAGGAGCCTGCGACAATCTTAATTTTATTTTTTGCTAATATACCCTTTTTTTTAACAATTTATTATATAAAATGGATAAGGCTTCTTAATATTAGAGAATAACAATCAAAATATCAGATAATGGGAAAGAATTGTAACTTTTGTCGCTGCAGCAACGGCAATAGAAATACGCTTGAGTCCTGTCGGAACCAAATAATGGAGAAACTGAATGAAACTTACTTTTGTAAAGCAAAACACAGCAAAAGAGAAACAAAATAGGAAACAAGAAAAGAATAACAAAGTTTCTTTCTCTCACACCAAGCTATTGCAATAGCTTCACTCTTTCTTTTCCACTTTAGCGCCACAAGTTTTTCTACACGGGTTTCTCTATCTACAAACCGTGGAGGGGGTCACCGCCTTTTATAGTATGTACAAGTCAGCATTTCTAAACTGTTTAGCGGTGTGGAGCCTAGCCGTGGAGTGCGGCAAGGATTGTAGCTGTGCAGGAGTGCGGCATGAAGTGTAACCGTGCAATAGTGAGGTGGTGAGGTTGCACTTCATAAACACGTGTTGGTTCCAAATGTTTTGTGACTTGAAATGGCAAATAGTAAACTTGACATGCTGCTTCCAAGAATCTTCTGCTGCCGTTGGAAATTCAAGCCGCAATGCTTAACTTTTCAACGGCCAAATTTACAGGTTTTAACAGCTTTCCTTAAACTTGACTCTGAAATTCGACAACTCTAAGCTTCATTTTTAACTTCTCAAACGTATCTACCTTTAAAGGTTTTGCAATCTTCGGATCCGTAGAGATTAAATTCAATCGCACCAACCTTAATCAAGTTCCCAATGTAATGATACTTGTTGTCGATATGTTTAGTTCTCCCACAAAAAGTAAGGTTCTTGGTTAATGCAATTGCTGACTCATTGTCACACATAATTTGAGTAGGACCACCTTGTTCATGCTTTAATTCCAAGAGCATCATTCAAAGCCATATTACTTGACATGTTATTGTGGCTGTTGCTATGTACACTTGAAATAAGTTGGATTTTCTAGCTCACCGATGCCTTCCTTCTTAAGCCCCAACCATTCTACTATAGAAGTCTTAATTTGTTTAAGTGACAGTTTCAAGTGCTTTAAAATATCATTGACATATTTCTGTTGTGAAATAAATATGTCATTATCTATCTACTTTACTTTAAGACTAAGAAAATGGGATGTCAATCCTAAATTTGTCATCTCAAATTGACCAATCATAGGCTTCTTGAATTTAGCAAACTTCCTTTCAAAATTCCTTATAAATATTAAGTTATCAACATAAAGACAGATAATTAATATATGATCGTTGGTATTTGACTTGACATATAGTGTACACTTATATGGACATTTCTAGAAACTACACTTTAATAATCATGTATTAATTCGAGTGTACCAAGCTTTAGGCACCTATTTTAACCCACATAATGCCTTCTCTAGTTTATAAACTTGATTTTCATGCCTCTTCTTCACATAACCTTGTGGTTGCCTTACACAAACTTTTTCTTCAAGAAAACATTAAGAAATGTTGATTTAACATCTATTTAATGCATCTTACAATGATTTTAAGCTGTAAGTGCTAAGATTATTTGCATGGTATCTATTTGAGCTACTGGTGCAAACACTTCAAAATAATCAATACCGAGGTCTTGTTCATAACTTTTTATGACTAGTTTGGCTTTGTAATGATCTGCTAGACCATCAAGTTTGTACTTTATCTTATATACTCATTTAATACCAACGGTCATTTTACTAAATGGTAGAGAAGTTAAATCCCATCTATCATTTTCCTTTATCCAATGAATCTCTTCATCCATTGCCTTGAACAACTTTTCATTTGCCACTGCATCATTATATAATATAAGGTCACAATCAATAGATAAACAAAAGGTTACCATAATGTCATCAGTGATTTTTTCATTATCGCTGTTATTATCTCTTGTGACCACATAGTTCTCATATTTTGCTGGTATCTCTCATGTTCTGTGTGAGCATTGTACCGGAGGTTCTAACACTAGCGTTGTTGATGAACTAGCACATGAAGATGATGACTCTTCAATTCAAGATTTTTTTATTTCTCCCTCCAATAATTCACATTTGATGTTGACACTATCCTTCTTCAACCACTTTAAGCGTCTTTTGATGAGTTATATCAGCATAACCATTCTCCACCAAATTCTACAAATCTTGTGATTTGAAAAATAACTTCAATTGGACAAGCCAATTATTGTAATTCCTTCCGATCAACTTTTGGCAATTGCAATTGAACAAAGTTGGTAGCTGTCATTATAACCTGGTTCCAATACCAAAAGTTGAAGCCAGAGAAGGAAGAAACTTAAGGCGACTTACCTTTTATAAGATTGAATACAACAAAAGAGCAAAGTTGCTTTCTCTCACACCAAGCTATTATGATAGCTTCACTCGTTTCTTTCCACTCACGGGGTACAAGTTTTTCTACATGGTTTTTCTCTATCTGTAAATCAAGGAGGGTCACCTCTTTTTATCTTAATACAAGTCGGTATCTCTAGACTGTTTAACGGTGTGGAGCCAAACTCTGTAGGAGTGCAGGACCGAGTGTGGCTATGCAGGAGTGTGGTGTGAAGTGTAACCGTGCAATAGTGCGATGGTCAGATTCCAACTCATAAACATGTGTTGGTTCCAAAAGTTTTGTGATTTGAAATGGCTATCATATGATGTGCTGGTTCCAAAATTTTTGTGATTTGAAACGGCCAAGTGTAAAGGGTTTTGTAATTATTGCCATATACAAGGACAAGAAGAGTCCATTTGTGATTTGTTGCTTCCAAAGATCTTATTGCTGCTGCTGTAAATTCAAGCTGCAATGCTTAACTTTTCAATGGCCAAGTTTATAGGCTTTTGTAATTATTACCATATACAAGGACAAGAAGAGTCCATTTATAGAAAGAAATTGTGCAAGTCTGAAAAATTCAAAGCCTAAAATTTAGGTGATGGGAAGGGAAGACAAACTTAGGTAGATAAAGAATCCAAGGTGTGGAAAATAAAAGAAAATAATAAAAAAGAAGAAGTTAGAAGCAATGGTAGTCACCATATAGGAATTTAATCGTAATGTGTCTAAGATGAAATTATTGTGTCCTTAAAACTAAAGTAGATTGATAAGGATGTTATCTATGTAGATGAAGGTGGAGATGAAGTGATTTTTGATGAATCTTAACAAGTTGTTCAGGTTAAAGAAATAAAGATTCAGGAAAAATATGAAGAATGCATTCTATCAAAAGAAGGCGTGAGGAAAAATGATTTTTCCCATCCTAGCACACTTTGAGAATGACCAACACCTATAGGATGAGGAGGTATACTAGGATAAGAATGGGTACGGTAAGGAAAAATTGATTAAAGCAAATTAATTGACAAATGATCTAATAGTAGAATTGGAACATTTTAATACACAAATAATATGAAAAGAAAAGTAATAGCCAAAATTGTTGTAGACAATAATGCGAGTATTGAAACAAAGTGTAACTTTAAACTCTAGGCATATGACATGGTATTTTCTACACATGATGTTTTTAGTAGCACCTAGTGAAGGGGAGAGATTCTAGGTGGAGTTTGATAGGTTTCAAGTTAGGAGTTCTTTTGTTGTTTGAATTGAGTTGGAGGGGGACAATCAAAAGCAAGCTTATTGATACATTGGAAGATGATAAGGGTAAAGCGATTAAGGAATAATAAGGAAATTAGGTAGTTGAACATTGATTTGAGATTGCTTTTCCCTTTTGATTTGTCTTTGACTCACCAAGAGTCCTCACAAAGCAACAGGCTAGGTTACAAGCTAAGAAGGACTTAGCATTGCAAAGAAGTAAAAAGAAGTAAAATGAAGTAAAAAAGAAGCCTACTTGGGGAAAAGGAAATGCTACTCCAGTTGAGAAGGATAAACAAATTGAGGATGACCTTACTGAGAGGATTTATGGTATCCCAAATCACATTGAGGTAGCAATTAGATATGTTCAACATAAAGTGAAAAGAAAAATAATATCTCGTAATGTTATAGGTTCGAATTTTTGTGCTAATTTGACATTTGAGTACGTTAGTGAGATAAAGGTGATCTAAAAAATTAAAGTATCATATTTAGTACCAGATAATGGTCATAATGAGTCATCATCCAATTTCACAAGTGGTATACCTAATTTTAATCTGTATTATTATCCAATTTCTTCTCTCGGATGACTAATTAAAAGGTAGAGTTAAATGTATTTGATCATATTTTAAAGACTTTTTTTTCCTTGTTGAGGGCATATAATATTGGGTTTGGTATTTCAGCCCCTCCTTTATTAATAAAAGAAACTTTAATTTTAAAAAAGAAGAAGAGGAAGAAGAAGTTCACAGCTGTCAACAACTCCAAGCAAAAGGAAGTCTGTCTTATCAAACAACACAGAAAACTTGTCTTCTTGCTGGAAGCTGGAGCAATGACAACGACGAAACCCCTCACTTCGTTTTTCACACATGGTAACACCAAGCTTTCATGCTAACTTTCAAGGCATGAAAATATTTGAGCCATTTGCGTTGATTGTGGAAATCGTTCTATAACAGAAAGTGCAAACCGGCCAAAAGAGAAAAAAATTGTGAGTCTTCTGTTATACAAAAGGTTCTTATACTACAAAGACTGATGCAAAGAATTTATGCTATCGAAGAGAAACGAAGCTTGCTGCTGCCCAATTGTCTTCTTCCACCAAGAGGATGATATGTCTTCCTTTGTCCAGTCTCAGCCTCCCACGACAGTCTTCCGTCAGCTGTCTCGAGTTGGGCAAGGCTTCCGGCGCTGCCAGTAATACACGGCGACAAAAGATGCCATCGAAAGAAACTATATGTATGATAACTTCCACCGTGGTATGTCACAGCCACGTCAGGTAAGAGAGGACTCATCCACCATGATAACCATGTCAGAATGTGAACTCCACTTCAAGCCTGTGGATGATAAAAGTATAAGACCCGAGGTTTGGAGACAAGTTAATATTCATGGTGTGTAGTCAATGGCTTAGTATAGACATCGGCTACCTGATTTTCTTTTTAAGTAAAAAAGTAAGTTTGCATTAATAATATTTAGTATACAAAATATAAGAACATATCCTAACATTACAAAAATTATTAAATTTATAAAAAAAAAAAAAAAGAGATTAAAAGCCTTAAATTTTACTCAAAACGACATTTGAGAAAATTTTATACTTCAGAACAAAATGTTGTTTTAACATAAGCTACAGTAATTAAACCACTCTTAGTCTTCTCACATATAAAATAAGATGCAATATCAATGTGTTTTATCAATGTCTCTTCTTCTTACAAGTCTATTTTGAGAAAAATATGGTCCGATCTTTGTTAAAATCCACAAGTTTTATCATCTACTTTGTTTACAAAGCTCTCCGAAGACGAAAAGAAAAGGGAGTAAAAGTGAATTGCACATGAAATACTAAATTAGCAATGCGATCACAATTTGACAGAAATAAATTTACCCATTAGGAATTTGGAAAGGTCCAAAGTATTTTCGTTTTACTAGGTGGTTATAATAGCTTATTTGAATTGACTATGCTACTAGTTGGTTATAATAACTTAGGATTGAAGTTAAATTAAGTGATTAGTTTATATAATAGCTTTAGATTGACGAAGCTTAAGTGTCTAGTTTGTTATAATAGTTTTGGGTCAATGAGTTATATTTAAGGGAATGTTATTTCTCTTGTAAGCAGCTATGAAATTTTAAAAAGTAAAATTTAAATTGTTCTTGTTATTGTGAGGTGCAGCTCTCTCTTACCAAGATTTATGAGATAAAGTCCCTCTGGTAAGGAGACTTATGAAGTGATATCTATCTCTAATGAGACTTATTTAAAATAAACCAAAATCCTTTTGATATGAACACGAAGCAAACCCATCAAGGCCTAGTTATGTGTTTTGATTCTCAAGCATATAGTAGAGTCACCTTTCCTTAAGACAAGGTAGGATGGAGGGTCTAAACAGAAATCATTACAAAAAAAAAGGAGAACAAATATTTAATTTGTATATTCATTATTATTATGTAGGTTTAAGCAGGATACAGTTAATATTTTCTCTCTTTGGACTCATGTAAAGAGGATTAAAATAGAGCTAATACTATAGCACAACACCCTCTTTTTATCAATATTTACTTTAACTGTTAAAATGATTTGATTGGACTAACAAACAAAGGAAAATAATACAAGAATGAAAATTTCTTTACTGAATCCACATTGAAACAGAAAAGGTACGACTTTTCAGGCAATTGTCATCGGTTCAAGGGGCAAATTTCTCAGCTGCCAACAGAAATGATGTTCTTTGTCTCCACACAATCTGGTAACTGTTTTTCAAAATTTTTTTCATCCAAAGAAAAAAAGTTTGTCTAACTAGATCATTATCTAACTAGGCGGAAAGTGGTATCCTTTTCCTTTTCCAAAGAAAAAGGAAAGTTTGTTTATTAAGCATCACACAAAGATTATCTTCGGGTGGCTGCTGAAGCGAGGACAAGCAAGACCATTCTACAGGTGAAATTGAATATTCTCCGAAGGCCAAGGTTCGGTCCAGAAGACGGAAACTAAGAACTGTGTTCCAGAGAATTATATAAAGGAGAAGCCGCGGACTCCAAGCCCTTGACTTCGTTTTTACAACACGGTAAGAACCACAAATCATTCAAAGCATGAGCTGGGATGGTAGCAACCCACGCAAAGCCCTGTGTCCCCACTGCCGTCACAGTTCTTATGGGTTGGCAAGGGTGGTGGGACAGTATTTGGCCACCACGTTTTTCCTGTTTTTGTTTCCTTTAGCAACACTGGATGGATTCATTATCTTAATGACCTCCTCAACGTGGTTTTTGTTCAGAATTCACCGGAGGCATCTTCAATTCAAGGTGCTAAATTAAGACGTGTTTTTTTTTTCCTTTTTTAATATTGACGATGATGTATTTTTCCCAATTTAAACGGTTGCCCTCCTTACAAGACAGGGGATGAAAAGTAGCATAATCTTTATTAATAAAAACTTACAGATTCTTACATAAGATTTCAAAATTCAGGTTCAAGTACAATGCTAATTCATTTGTGGACAGTAAAATCCTTGTGATGTTCCAAGGTTCTGCGTGAAAGGGCATGGCAAAATACACATCACATGTTATTCAAATCTCTTTTTAAGTAAGACTCACAAGTTCCTACATCTACTTTGTTTACAAATCTCAGCAAAGATAAAAGAAAAAGTGAAAGTGAAACTGCATATGAAATCCTAAATTAGAAGAGAATGGTAGATTGACAATGACAAATTTAATCACGAGGAGTCACCTTTTTGTCTAAAACAATGTTGAAAGAAGAATCTAAAAAGAAATTATAAAGGATGAAACTAAATGCTTTAAGTAAATTTAGATAGTTGCAATTGTTACATTGATTATTATTTTGTGGGTACTAGTTGGATATTATTAATCCTTTCTCCCTTTGTGTTTTCATTTTGTTCTTGTAAAATTAAACTAAGAGGATACTGATAGAATGTTATGACAAGTTGATACTATGCAACAAAAACTTTTTAGTTGATATCTACTTAGCTAGTAAAATGATTGAACCGCAGTAACTAAGACAAAAATGTTTTATCCGACAAACAAGTGAAAAGAATAAAAGCATAAAACTTTCAATTCTGAATCCATATTGAGAAAAAAAAAAAACACTACCTAATGCAAAAAAACTCTTGCTTTAAATTTAAGAAGAAACTTGATAAGGAAAAACTCTCCCTTTTCTCTTTGGCACTGCATCTGAAAGTTGACTAATCAAAGTTAGCATTGTCTTCTCCATTGAAACCTTTGTAACGTAGTAACCAAAATCTTTGTACATGCAATCAGTGATGTTTAGTAGTCAAACTCAATTTGTTGACCATTTGCGGTCAAGGTCCAATTTATGTGCATATGGCTTGGGGAAAATAATTTGAGAATTTTTAATATGAGAAAAAATTTAAATCCTTTTCAACTAGTTGATTTTAAGAAAGAGATTAATCTTTTAACAATTCAAAACTAGTCAAGTACAAAATATTTTAAATTTTTCATGGCATCTTTATCATAGTACTAAAGCATTAATGTCAATCGAACCCTTGAATTAAAGGTGAAAGTTTAGGATTAACAAACTTTAAATGACCAAAGACTATCAAAACAACAATTTTAGGTGAAAACTATAATGCTTTTATTTTACAATAAGAAGAAACCTATGTAAGTTTTGGGTTCCTGACCACTAATCATAAATTGGAAATAAACATTTGATATGGTTTTTTTTTTTGTCAATTTGATGTTTTACTTATTGGATTTTGTTTGTTAAAGGTGTTGTTAACGTTAGTTGCATACATCTCTTACCTTCGTTATCACAACTATTTAGTAAACAAAGTTTCATGTTATTTCCAAGGCAAAACGTTGCAAGCAAAATGCTAATGGAAACGGATCTTCCACAAAAGGAATTTAGCTACAATATCTCCTAATTTGTTTCAACTTGGGACTATTCAACAAAGTTCATCCAAATAAGCTAGCTAAAGCTTGTACTATCAATTTCTATTATCCAAGCCAGTTTACGAGGCACTTCAAGCATTTTAACCTACTGCATATTTGTAAAATGCACAAATTTTATCATGATTCATGATATTAAAGCTTGGAAGACAACAACACTAGAAAAAGGATAATCCTTCTTGGAAACATCAAATATATGTAAAACCTTGGGTCATTTTCGAATTGGAATGTTATGACAAAAGATAAATACATCACTTTTTCTTAAGTAGAAGGCTTCTCAAAGGGGGGATAAGCCTTGGAAAGCATAGCAAGTAGAATTAGGATTTCAATTGTCATTATCATGATGAGGAGCTGATTGATTTCTAGATACTTACTCATTATCATGACAAGAAATTAATTGATCTCCAAAAACTTGTATCCACAAATCATATTGATTGGCACTCAAAGATGGGGTTCTTGACTGGGAGGAGCTAGATTCTACAATTGGTGAGGCATGGTTGTGCGTTCCCTCATACACTACTCGAATAGATCCTGGCTCTGAGGTTGACCACTCAGCTTTCTTCCGTGCAAAGCAGTCACTCTTTCAGCACTTGAAATAACTCCTACATACATACATGAGAATTTATCCAAAATGAGTATCATTTGTATAATAGATATCAAAATAAGATGAGCGTGAACATAAAAATTCTTACCTGTTTTTGCCTATACTTTTAATTAACTTTTGGCCGTACTTCCTCCATAGGTACTCATCTTCTGGAAAGATAACTCTGTTGGCTCGCTCATTGGCTTCTCTCTCTCCTCTATATCCTCCCTCGATCTCCCTGGTGGGACATGAAGAGGATCAAACAAACTTATAATCCTATCACTAATGGCGGTAGGCATAAAAGTACCTCACATATTTGAATGTGACAGAAGAGATGAGGAGGGGAGGTATTGGGTTTCCTGGAATTCTCCCTTTTCGGGCATTAGGGCTTTATGATGCTCGAAAAGATGGTACACAAAAGAAAAAAAAAAAAAAAAAGAAAAAAAAGGGGAACGAAAAATTGCCTTCTTGCTTCCAAGAACTCTTGATCAAAAGGAAGGGAAAAGTATTTACGTCAAGATCAAACCTATGCAGATAATTGTATCAGTAATTAACGGGAGGAAAAACGTAAAAGAAGGGATAAGGAAAAGCGAAGGAAGCCAAATGCAAGGCTGAAGTGCAGCTAGATGATGAGTCCATTATGGTTCTGTGATGTTCAAAAACGTTGTTGCAAGAAACAAAAGGAAAGATCTGTTCCTTTATCTCAAAGAACCTTTGATCGAAAGAAGTGAAATGCATTCACATCATCATTAAGCATATGCAGATAACGATATTAGTAATTAACAGGAGGTAAAACATACAAAGGAAAACAGAAAGAGGAGGAAGCGGGATGCAAGGTCAAAGTGCACCTCGATGTTGAGTCCTTTACTATGTCGTGTGGGTGGGAAAGCTGCGCGTAGAGGTCGATCTGAGGTTAAAACTAGAAAACCTCGCAGAAGAACCTCGCGTGCAGTAAATTATCATCTTATATATGTACTCTTTTACACTAAATAGGTTAGATCCAAGCACCGAAAAACCAAATCGATCAAAGTACGGGCAAACACGGTACTTAAATCCACCATAAATCTAGATCCGTGGACAAAGACCAACAAACTTACATCAAACGTGCATTTCATACTACCTCCTTGCTTCTACTGCTCATGTACAAGCCGAAATGGACTTAAAAAGCAACTAAAGAAGAAAACGCACACAGCCTGCAGTCAGATGCTATGATGGGATGGTAAAGACACGTATCTGAATTTATAAAGACACACTCGAAGGAAAATAAGAGCAACTGAATTTACAAAGACACAAGTATCTGATATTTTCATTTCCTTTCTCTTCGTCTTCCTCGCAACTTCTAGGTTTGATAAAGCTTAGGAGAAAAGTAGGAAGGAGAATTACACAGAGGTTTCTCTCCGCTGGGAAGCTTCAGTCATGGCTGCTTCTCTCTCAACCAGAAGGAGCTGAAAAGTTTCCAAGCATCTTGTGGAAAATAGTACGAGATATATATATACATAGATAGCGAGGGGAAAACACTGTTCCTCTTCTACACAAACATATCTTTTTTTTTTTTTTTTTGTGAAAACAAACGCATAATGGGAAACTAATTTTTTATTTGTGTCGGAGCCGTATCCCTGGATTGTCTATCCTAGTCTTCGCATGTGTTCTTGGTTGTGCCTCGTCACGTCACCATGATGACATAAGTATGGCAAAGCAACTTCGACAACTGTAAAGTTGTCACCAAAGCTCCTAGACAAAAATGTGTTGTAATGAACCACTGACGTTGAATCAGTCGTTGTTTCTGGTTATTATTGGTGTGACAAAACTTTTTGAGATTTTCACTATCTTTACTCCAAAGGAATGGTGGATGTTTTGGATTGCGATTTTTGTTATTAATTCATTAAAAATGAATATGTATAGCATAATATTTAACTAGGATTTTAGTATGAAACTTTATCATTATTGAATTAAGTACTTTTAATTTTTTATACAAATAAAAAATTAAAATTAAAATTCTTATTTTACATTAGTAATATGTTAATTTCATTTTTTCCTCATATACCCACGTCTTTATTTTTCTTAACCAATATATCATATAAAATGGGTAAGGCTCCCTAAAAGTTGAGAATAACAATCAAAATATTAGATAATGGGGTATGAATTGGAACTTTTGTCGCTGCATTATCATGGCTAAAGATTTTGTCAAATAAAGCGACAGGGAATAGAAGTGCACTTGACTGCAAGCAAAATGAAGTCTTGCCCGTGACTTCGTTTTTCCCACATGGTAAGACGAATAAATCATGCAAACTTTAAAATATGAGCTGTGATTGTAGCAGCCATCTGAGCAAGGCTTGTGCACCTCCGTCATAAGGCTTGTGTTTATAAGATTTGACATATTAGAAAAGAAGGATGGAGACACGCATGGGGGTTTGTCAGGGTCGGCAAGCTTCACTCATGGCGGCTTCTCTCTCTCAACCAGAGGAGAGAGAGAGAGAGAGAGAGAGAGAGGAAAGTGCTTTTCCTTTTCTACACTAATATTTTTTCTACGGAAAATCATTATTTATTTGGTGTCGGTGCCCCTGATTTGCATCATGTCATGGAAATTTCCTACGACTATGATTCATCAAAAGGATGAAAAAGCACGTCTGATAACGGATAAGTATTATCTTCTCACCTACCAATGCCTCTAATTGGACGAACTTGAAAAATATTTAAAAACAATGAACCTCTGATGTTGAATCGGTCATTGTTTCTTGTCATTGTTCACGTGACTATTGTGATTATTAATATCATATTTTAATTGTATATTTTAATCATTAATTAAAAAGGGAATTTTTTTATATAATATTAAAAGTGACTAAAAGTGCAAGGCCTCATTGCTTATAACTGTTACTTAGAGGATTTAATTTATATGATTTATTTACGTTACAAAATAAGAAAAAGTATTGTAACACAATTATTTGTAATCATTATTTATAAATTAAGTACTCATGATTTTTTAAAGTAATCATTGTATTCTTATATATCTATTTCTCTTAATAGTTGATTATATAAAATGGATGAGGGTTTTCTAATAGTTGAGAAAGCCTAGATGTTAGATAAATCCAGAATATGACAAGAAAAAAATTGTGACTTTTAGTCATATCATTATCATCGTAGAGAGTTTACCAAATAAAGTGATGGCAAGGAGTATGATTGACTTGAGGCAAGATCAGAAGCTAAGGGTAGTTAGAATTCAATGGTCTAATTTACAAATTAATTCAAAAGTTGAAAAATGTTTTATTTTTTTAAACTTCACTACAAGGAATCATGCTTTTAATATAGAACTTTTATTTTTACACACACTTCCATGCAAGCTAAGTGTTACCATATAGCAAGTAAGTTGCACAGTATGAAATAGATTTAACCTAAACTCTATTATCATGTTGTATGACTTAAAAAGTCCATCACAAAATCTAGTTTAAAAATTAGAAAATTACTTCTTTTATTTAAAGCTTCTTTACAAGGGCAAGCATCAGTAAAGGTGACCATCCCTTTCTTTTTCCGACAAAAAAAATGAAGTTTCTATTATCAAACATCACAGAAAACTTGTCTTCTTCTTGGGTGTTGAAGCATAGACAATCAAAACTTGTCTTCTTCTTGGGTGTTGAAGCATAGACAATCAACACCATTCTGCAGGCGGAATTGGATAACCTTAGGGGGCCGGAGATGGAAGCCCTTGACTTTGTTTACCACACGTATTAAGACCGAGATATCATTCAAACTTCAAATCATGAGCTGTGATGGTAATAGCCATTGGTGCCGCCGGTTGTACCACTTCCACCACGACAATTGTGGGGGATGGGACAGAGTCCGCCTCCCGCGTTTCTTTGTTCCTGTTTCCTTAAACAACACTGGACGGGTATCAGCATCTTGATCACCTCCTCCGCATTCCAGCTAGAACTTACCCACTACTCGTACCAAAGAAGAATCTTAAACCCGCGGTTTCAAATCAAAGCTTGTTATTTTTTTACCATAAAGAGGATGTACGTCTGACAATTTAAATGATTTTTTTAAGGAGAAAGAAAAATATCATAATCTTTGTTAATAAAAAATTACAAATTCTTACACACCTAGATTTAAGTATAGCGCTAATTCATTTTTGCACAAAAAAGGTCTTTTTTGCTGATGTTTCAATGACTAAGATGATATGTATCCCACATCATTGAAATATAGTTCTAGTATTTTTCATATATTTAAAAAAAAATATTATTCTTCCTCTCATGAGTCAATTTTGACAAAAAAAATATAATCGAATATTTGTTAATTAAAATCTAAAAGTTCTTACATTTACTTTTTCTTAACCATTTTCATAAATAAAACGTTATGTATCAAAAGGGCTATCAAAATAGTCCCTCTTTCCTCCTTTTGCCTTAAAAAAAAAAAATGAAGAAGCTGTCAAAGTAGCCATCAAGTTGTACAGGTTTGAAGTTCTAAAAGCACTTCTAACTGTCTACTTCGAAAGTAGGCGGAAATTCAAAAATGAAAGATAAAAGCTGATGGAATCCACGTCTGCCGGGTCCTCATTCGAGCAACGTTGCTGGCGGTGAGGACAGTTTTCCAAATATAGACAACGTGGACGCTTTTTGTCGATTCCTTATGATTAACTCAACGGTCCACATTGATGTTACGGATCATGTCAATTAAATAAAGCAGGTGCATTCGCTCTAAGTCTCTCTCCCTAAACATACACCAACTGACGATCGACAAGGACGAATTTATGAACCGAAACTGATACGACCCGCCGTTGTTGATATAGTAACGGAGCAACTAATTGGCCTTTGAAGAAAGAAATTGTCCCATGATAAAACTAGTTCCGTTTCTCTTGTTTCCGCTGATGAAAACGAGGAAAGAAACACGATAACATGGAAATAAAATGATAAGGTTAAATTCAAGATAATTAGCCTCCAAGAGTCTTACAAGGCACAAATAATTCCTCTCCCCCTACAACCTGGACTCTTTTATCCTTTTATAGCCAAAAATGATGGTTTTCTACAGCCCGTAACCCACGACTCAACAACTGAAAAACACACAACTGGAAGTAACGACTAAACGCATGAATAAAAGAAACTGTTACAAAGTGATAATGAGAAAGATACAGAGTTTGAGAACTTCTATTTTGCTTTCTTGAAGAGAAGGTATACAAGGGTTGTCCTTCTATAACACAAAGATTAACCGTTAAGGAAAATATATAAAGAAATAAATAGAATATACCCATGATATACACAAAGATAATTTCTCAAATAACCTACCTCCCATGGAAAGAATATTGGGCCATATTAGGAAAATATAATACCAAATATACACATGTATCTCCAACACTCCCCCTCAAAGTAGCAATTTAGGTGGTTTGTAGGCATCAAACATACCAAGTTTGCTTAATAGATATGTGTATTGTTGTTGGCAATGTGCTTTGGTTAAGATGTCAGCAAGCCATTTTATAGTTCTTGTCTCCCTTATCTTGCTAACTCCCTCCTAAATCTTGTCCCTTGTAAAATGGCAATATACTTCAATATGTTGTCCTTTTATGAACTATTAGAAGTGCTGCAAGCTTCAAAGCTGCTGCATTGTTGTTATAGAATAGCAAAGTGGGATCCTTTACCCAAACACCAAGATCTCACAATGATCCTCTTTGCCAAATAACGTCATAAGTAATTTTTACCATGGCTTAATGTACTAATTTAGTAGATTATAAAGAGATCATTGATTGTTTTTTTGTTTTCCAAGATAGGAGAGAATTACCTAGTTTGACATAGAAACTTGTTATTGATCTTTTCCTTATAACACAAGTGGCTTAGTTAGTATCACAATATGCTATCATCACCATGTTGCAATTTTGAGATAAAAGAATTCCAAGTCTTGGACATCTTTTCAATTACTTCACAACCTTTAGGGTAACATTCATGTGAGACTATTTTAGGGCATGCATGAACTAGTTGAAAGTCTAGATGGCATAGCAAACATTTGGTCTTACCATAGTGAGGTAGGTGAACTTCCTAATGAGTTTCAAATAACTAGAAGGTTCATTGAGTAGGGGATCCATACCTAATGGCGAGACCGCTTCATCATATTTAGGCATTGTGAGAGATAGATTCTACTTAAACAAAATAACTACTAGCTTACACCTTAATAGAATAGCTTCATAAATCATCTCTAGAACAAACTTGCACTAACGAAGACTATTCCTTTATTTGAGCATGCAATCTTGATACCTAAGTAATATTTAGGAGTCTTCTAATCTTTTATGAAATGTGGAGTGCAAATATTTCTTTAAGTAGTTACTAGTTGAGACATCATTGCCTATGATCATAAAATCATCCGCATATATGAGCAAATAAATGGAAGTACTGTTTTGCCATATAAACAAGGCATAATCATATTAAGAATGCTTTAATTTGGTTACAAAGGGTACTAAGGTGAACTTGGCATATCATTGACGAAAAGCCTACTTGAGTCTATATAGGTATTTATGAAGATGAAAAACTCAAGACTCCCCTTGTATGTGTAATCCTAGAGGAAGGTTCATATAAATTTCTTCAACCAAATCATAGTGAAAGAAAGCATCTAGATGTCTATCTAGTTCAGAGATTGGTAATGGAAGGCAAGAAAAAAATAAATTGTACCCTACTTCACCACAAGGGAGAAAGTATATTGGAAATTGAATCCTTCTTTTTAGATGTAACCCTTAGCCATTAGACGGAGTTTATAATATTCAATAGAAATATCAACATAATACTTGATCTTATAAACTCATTTGCAACCAATAGGCTAGCAATGAAAGCTCTAAGGAACAACATCTCATGTACAGTTGTCAACAAGGGTACAAAGTTTAGCTTCCGTGGCTTATTCCCATTTTGGGTCCTTAATCACCTTAAAATAAGAAGAGAGTTCCACTTTAATAGAAATCCAATTGATGTAATAGAGATGGTTTGGGGAAAGGCAATCAAAACTAACATAAGAGCATATCGAATAATCAAAGCCAAAAAAAGCAACATTGGAAGAAATATAATCCTTTGTCTAGGTAGGTGGCTAAGCGACATAACTAGAGTGTCAAGGCGTAGGGAGGGGAGCTAGGTCAAGGGCTAGTGTAGGGCTAAGGGAGGAGCTTAAGTGAATATAGGGGCACTAATGATGGTTTATAGGGGACAAGTGGCAAAGAGTCATCTGTAATGGAGTTTGGACCAGTGAGGCTATTAAAGTAAGAAGGCTTTAGATGAGGCTAAGTGGAGGGCCTATTAAAAAGTCCAAAGGAGCATATGGTGACCATAAAGGAAAACTAAGAGGTGCATAAGGGACTAAAGTTAGTAGGAGTAAAACATCATCATCATATGAAAATTGTTAGAGGCTCATAGGTAGCATTAAGGGAATTGCTAAGGAAAAGCCAATCTAAAAAGGAAAAACATTCTCATGGAAAACAATATTGTGGATGATAAAGCATTGCCCACTAGTGGAATCATAAACTTAGTACCCTTACTACATAGGAGTATAACCTATGAAGATACAATGAATCGCAAAAGGACATAACTTCTCCCTGAGGTCAACTTTAATGGCAAAATAGAGGCAACTAAAATACATAAAGATGACTAGTATCAAGACATTTTCCTAAAAGTATTTTAAAAGGTTTCTTTCCATTAAGAACTCAAATCAACATGTGATTAATGAAGTAAGTTATAGTAATCACACAATTACCCCAAAAAGTTTTAGGAATAAAAGCCTAACATTTAAGAGCTCTAGTAACCTTTAGAAAATGACAATATTTATACTTAACAACTTTATTCTATTATGAATTGTAAGTATAAGAACTCTCATGGAGAATGTCATAAGTGAGGAAAATATATGAATATTCATGATTAAAAAATCACGGGCATTGGTAGTCTAAATACATTGAATAAACATGTGAAATTGAGTTTTAATGAGAGCAAAAAAAATGAATGAGATAGGAAAGAACTTAGGATTTGGATTGCATCTAAAAAACCCAAGTACTATGGAAAAAATAATCAACAAGAGTGAAAAAGAACTGAGACCTATCATGATGTGATATATGGTAGGGCCCGTAAATGTTAATGTGGAGGAGGAAGAATAAAGAAGTGGCCCCAAAGGCATTAGTTAGGAATGGAGCATAGGCTTGTTTGGCCAAAGGGCAAACAAGACATTTTGGGTGTGGAAATGAAGCACCATACCCAATTGCTAATGAGAAAGCAAAATATTATTATTAAGGTTCACATGACATGATAATCCTTGTTCTCATAGGCTTTGCAAACTAAAAGAAGATTGAATTGAAATTTAAGGACTAAAAGGACATTTTTTAACATGAAATCGGGGTTGAGTGTGACATTATCAATTTCAGTGATGGAAGTGATGTTTTTAGTAGGGAGACACATTGATGTGGATGGACAAGAATTATAAATTGTAGAAAAAAAAATTGGTCACAAATTTTGTGACCACTAACACCTGAATCAATAAGTCATGCATGTGAGGAAATAAAGCTCATAAAATAGAAAGAAGTACCTCCAAAGCTAGCAATTTTGTTCAAGGGTACTGATCTAATTAAAGGTTGGAATAATTTGTTAAAGTTGGGCATCACTAAATGCCCATTGATTGATTCCTTAGAATTACCTGTCATAACATTGGATATGGCCTCCTTTCTCCTTAGGTCTTTATCTACAAGCTAGCCATGTAATTTCCAACAATGATCTGTAGTGTGGTTAGTTTCTTTTTACAATAATCATAAAAATGTTATTGGATCATCCTCGAGATGAGTTTTGGCTATTAAATCTACATGATGATGTGAAAGAACAACATTCACTCAATCCTTTGATCATAAAGGCAAAAGTCACATGCCATGAATTGTCAAATATAGGTGTAGGTAAGAGAACATAAGAGATGTTAGATGCAAGTGGACTTGAGATGAAGAATGGACCATCCAATCTAGGGATTTTATATGGACTATCAATCACAAGAATGGTCAAAATCATAAAAAGGTTAAGAAACTTTAGCAAAGCCATTAGGGAAACCTAACTACTGTTGCTTCCATGAGTGGTAGCCACTCATTGTGCCATCATTAGGTGAGCTACTAGAATGACCATTTTACCAACGTGGAGGTACTCTAACAAAGTGAGGGCAAGGGTAAGGGTATTAGATAACCAAAAAGGCATTATTAAGAATTCACAATATCCTAAGTGAGTTGAAATGCCATCTTTAGAATGTCCTTATCATGCATCCAAATTTAATAGAATCCCAAATAGAGCTCTAATTTAGAGACATGGACTACTCCATGTAACTCATGTAGAAGTTCATCAACATTGGCCATTGAAAATTTATTTTGAATCCTCTATTTGTTAAGATTGTTATAGTCAATGCATAACCTTCAAGTCTCATCATTCTTTATGACTAGAAGCATTGGAGATAAAAAAAAGAAAAAAAATAAAAAAAAAAAGATATATGTAAGGCTCAATGGTGATTAGACGATTGAGGTTCTTAAGGAATATTTGTGATCATGAGCACATTTCAGTGGGAGGCCTCATAGGGTCTTGAAATATTTTTGCATAATCTTGGATTAGTTTTCTTACTTCATTTCTCTCCTCCAGGAAACATAATATGGTACTTTTTCATCAAGTAAAGCTATGAAAATTTAAAGCATCACCCCTTTGTTTTCCCTAAGTCGACACCTTGCCCATCTCCTTAGCTTTAATGCGTTCATGCAATGGAACCTTCCTGCCATTCAAGCTAATTGGCTTTCATTCATCTTAAACACCATTAGTAATTTTCCAAAATTATAATTAATGGGACCAAGATTTTGTATCCAATTAACACCTAAAACAATTTTCATTCTTTTAAGAGTAACATGAAAAAATTAGTTCCTAAGGGAGTACCTAAGAGGAACTTGATGGCAAAAATATTGGCTAATGATTTTGTCTCTAATGACTACCATGAAATTGAGCTACCCTTCCAATCTTGGCTTGATTCTAAGTTGCCCTACTAGCTTATCACACATGAAATTGTGTGAATGACCAAAATCAATCAATACTTAAGCCTTTCTTTTTCCCTATTTTCCAACCCTTGTAAAAGTCATCGTCTCTCCAAAATGGGTGCCATAGATAGCATTTAGAAAGATTTATGGGAGACATTTTGCTTCATCTTCTTCTTCAATAGCCTTTGAGAAAGATTTTTTCTTTTCTTTTCTTACAAGCTGATTCCCTCTAAGAGAAAAATCCTTTTGCATTTTTGCCTCAGGAGGATTTTTTGTAACCAAAGCATAACCCTTTAGCTCTTTCTTTCACTTATCTCCATTGGTTTCAATCTATGGATAGGGAAGTAATTTTTGTCCACACCTGGTTGAGGACTCGTAGGCTTTCTCATAAGGGTAAGATGGTTGAATCTACTGGCATTACCTTTCTCTTCAAATAGCCTCACCAAACCAAAAGTGGTAGACAAAGAGGTAGGATGACCGGCTTGTACTTCAACCTAAAGTCCAGCCTTTAAGCCATATATGAACCCCAACCCCCTTAAATTGCTATGCTTGGGTAAGTTTTCTTACATGAATGGAGACCAGAAAAAAGATAATGATAATCACTTATAAGCCCTTTTTGGCATAGCCTTGTCAATTTCCCAAAGAAATTCTGGTATATAGTAGTGTTGTAGCGCTCAAATAGGCTTGCCCTTAACCTATCGCATGTGATGGCTTCCCTTTCTAAGTTCCATGTGGCAATGGTGGAAGTGAAGAAACTTTTATGCTTTGTACTCCCATCTTATACAATCCTCGTCTTCTACATATCTAGGAAGTCAAGCTTCATAGCTCTTGCATGCCACTTCGAAAAGTGTTCTTACAAGCCATCATCGAATTGGTTTGCTTCACTAGACGTCTTTTCCTTCTCATAAAGGAAAGAAGATTGCACATTGTTGATGTTCTCATGAATAGCAACAAACGTTTGCTGCATGGTTTTCATAAGTTCACCAAACTTACGATTCATTCTGGCTTCCAAGCAAGTGGAATGAAAGTCAACCATAAAAGGATTCGTACTCTTTGATACCACTTTGATACAACCTGCTATTGTAGATCTAAAATCGAGTAAGTTATTTGGCCTTTAAAGAGAGAAATTGCCTTATAGTAGAAAGTAATTGCATTTCTTTTGCTTTCTAGTGATGAAAACAAGGGAAGGAAACACAATAATATGAAAAATAAATTGATAATGTTGAATTCAAGTAACTAGCTTCAGAGGTTCTTACAAGACACAAATAATCCCTTCTCCTTTCAACTTGGACTCAGCTATCCCTTTATAGCCAAAAGGATAACGGTTTTCAAAACCCATAACTCAACACCTAACAAACACACAATTGGAAATAATGACTAAACACGTGAATAAAGGAAAGAACAAGACACGTCTATGAACTAAATGACTGAAATTAAAGGATTGTTTGTACGAATCCCAAAACAAAGCAGTTGATGACTTTGCACATCTCCCAACAACCTAAAAAAGCTCATGATGAAAAGGTTTTGGACATGATAAGGAAAAATTGCCTAGGTGTACCTCAACATCTACCTTTCACTCCTTGAAAGGTAAAAATGTCCCATTTCTTCTTCACTTTTTCCTCTAACTATTATTGATCCACGATTTTCTATCACAACACCTTCCCCTAATTTTAGTGGCACCTTTAACTCCCATGTTTTTACTTAAGCTACATCTTCAACTATTATTAAGAGTTTCAACCTTAAGGCTAAGTTTCATGTTTTATAAAGACTGTTTGCTAATGCAGGTGTATTCGAAATGTACCATACTCGATAGATGAACAGCTCGCTTCACATGGAGGAAGTGTAGACAAGTCATGTAGATGTTGACTGTGAATTTCCAAACAAAATATGTGTCCAACGGCCTTCCAAACAAAAAAGATGTGAGGGAAATTTAGGCTACCATTCAAAAGATATAAGGAAAACGTGATCAGACCAAATGTTTTTCACTCACCCAAGCATTGACTGATATAATATAGGGCAACCTTGCGGTCATCATTTGCTTCAATTGGCTCTCAACTCTATGGAACAAACTCGAGTTGGCCAAAGATAAGTGAATGGACCTAGCATACCCTTTGGTAATATCAAAACATCACGGATTAGGAGAAAGTGACCCAATTCCTTTTGGTGTTAAATGAAAGTTTCTACCTCTTAGGATGTAGAAGTTGGTTAAAGACCCGATACCTACCCCTAGACGCATCTACCAATCAGTTGGTTAAGACGAGAACCAATGACTAGCTTTGTCAAAATATATCTAGGTTGAGGATTATATGTTGCTCGCAACTCAAGCTACTTCAACATATTGTGCTCTTGCATTGCAAATTGGTAATTGTGAAATAGGTGGATTAAGGCAAATCTTGAAGCTATGGGTTAGGGAGGCAATACGTTCATTATTATTTCATGAATGAACAGATAGGATGCAAGATCTAGGCTAGATAGTCATTACAGCTTTTAGATCCTAAACTAGTTCATTCATGATCAAAGTAAATTCATTTAAATGCAACACTGAAAGTTACGAAGTACTTAAAGGGACATCTACAAATGGGACTACTTCCATCTTAGGAATGAAATCTCAAGATGATGGCTTATTACGTCACAAATTATGCCACCTACCCTATAAGTAAGAGATCTGTCATTGGATTTTGTATTGAATTAAGAGCTTCTTTACCATCATAAAAGAGAGAATTGTCTAACTATCATTAATTGAATTTGAATATTGAGCTTTGGCTAAAATAGTTTGGGTATAAGGTTTACTTCATGATCTTTGAACATGGATAAAATAACTAACAATTTAACAATCTTAAACTTATAGTGAATCTGATGGTGCATGAGAAGACAAAGCATATGAAAATTGATTATTATTTCACTAAAGATAAAATTCAAAAAGGCATAGCCAAGACAAGAGAAATAATAAGTATAGAACAACCTGTAAATTTATTACTAAGCTTCAATGTCAAAAGCAACAAACTCATCTATTGAACAAGCTTGGTTTTTTCAACATTTATAAGCTACTAGCTTAAAGGAAGTGCTAGAAATACGATTGCTTGTTTGATCATTTCCTTAAATTCTTTGTGAATAGTTTCAACGATTTAACATGAGATCCTTTCTATTTGGTGTATCTAATTGATTATTAAAATCAAGTTATATTGAGAATTAGATTTCAATATAATAGGAAAATATTTTAGTTATTCTTTTTGTATATTTTTTCTTTTTATTGTTTAGTTCTTATATCTTATAAATAGGATCCTTTGTACAAACAAGTTATATGAGAAAATAATATATAGATACCAATTACCTAAACCATTTAGCTTTCTCATCATTTTTATTTCATGACAACCTTTCGTAAAACAAAGGTGGAAGGAAAGCCTAAATGGGAGTTATAAGATATAAGACTAAATACTTCAAATAAATTTAAATATTTCCAAATTTTATGGGTATTGATTAGATATGGTTGATCCTTTCTCTCTTTGTTTTTACCGTCAAGGGATAGTAATAGAATGAATTGCAAGTTGATATTTTACAACTACACCTTTTTAGATTGAAATTTACTTAATTGTTAGAATGATCCAACTGTAGTAATTATGACAAATATGTTTTAACAAAGGAACATCCATAAAAGTTTCTTTTTTGAATAACCAAAACCATATCATTTCTTTTCTATTCAGCTATGCATTGGAAGCTCACTAAAAATAGTTAGTGCAGTACGTTCTAATAAAACCTCCGTACATACCTATAAAGGCTCCAAGGAGTCCACTATGTCTTGCATTAAAGACCTTTGCCTTGGATTTCAAATCTAAGTGTTGGCAAGCTAGCATGATAGCCTTATGAACCCCTTTAACAAGATAATCGAACAATGATGTTCAGTAATTTTTTCTTTCTTTTAGCAATGGGAGTGCTCATTCTACTAGATTTTGTTAGTGTATTTTCATAGCCTTAACATATGTGGGCTTATATTAATGGGCATTAAGAAGTTATCCTATTGGTATATATTAATGTAACTATCAATTGGTCTGATAAGTCACATACAGGTTCTCACTTTACCTTAAGCGTGGAAATATTAGTATAGGCAAATGCTTACCTATAGGATTGTGATGAGTTAGACCTTTTTATATAACACATAAGTATTGATAGCCTTTTAATATGTGGGCTTATATCAATAAACATCAAGAAATTCTCCTATTGGGATATATTAATGTAACTACCAATTGGTCTAAAGTCATATACATTTTCTCAATATACCTTAAGTGTGGAAGTATTAATGTGGGCCAATGCTTATCCAATAGAACTGTGATGAGTTAGACCTACTTATGTAGCATATAAGTATTATGGCTAGTATACACTTGCTTTAGGCACAACAAATGTATTACAATGAAAAAAGAAGTTAGGGTACAAAAAAAGAATGTAGTTCTTTTAGCCTAGAACTTTCATATTGATAATACCCAATTTGATTCCTACAAAGGATCCCTCTATCCAAATCATTCAAAATGAACCTTGCCATACTTAAGCAACGAGGTCAACTCCAAATCCAATTAAAACTAAAGCTTTTCTTGTTCTGACTAAAGATGTAAATGCAAATACTAAATCTTTCCCAAGCACTAAAAAGAATCAATTTTCTAGCGAAAAAAGGGATAAGGAGCAAAGCATCATATCTATGAATAAGTTTGCATTACTAAAGGAGTACACATTGACCAATCCCATTGTAGAGCTTAGGATCATAAAAAGAGAGAATAAACTTCCCAATAAATGAAAGTACTATCATAGAAAGTTAAGGGCTTAAATAAAAGTCCTAGATTAAGGAAGGTAGCTGATTTTGTTTGTCCTATGCCCCCTAAGTTATTGATTTCATTGAACATAAAATCAAAGAAGAAAATGCTAATGCAATTATAAAGAATGGATTTATAGGTTGGAATTATATCCATAATTATAGATTCAATAGTCTTGGTAGAATATGGATACTTTGAAAAGCCTCTAATCTTCAATTTACAGTTAAAGAGTTTTCATCTCAAGCCATCCATTATTTAATTAAAAAGTTAAGTATGCACCCATATTTTTTATTTGCTATCTATGCAAGTAACTTAGTAATTAAACATAGAGAATTTTAGACTAACCTTACTAGCTTCTTTAATCTTAATGTAAATAATGTTTCTTGGTTAATTATGGGTAATTTCAATGAAATACGGAATACAAGTGAGTGCATTGGCTCTAATGTTAGATGGATATAACAAGTGGAGGACTTAAATGAAATGATTGAGACCATAACATTAATTAAACCTCCTTATTCAGGTTTATTATCCACATGGAAAAACAAAGGTTTTGGTACTGGTTTTAGAGCTAATAAAATTGATAAAGCCCTCACTAATAGGAATGGATTCTTAAATTTAAAAACCTTGCTATTGAATTTTTGCTCCCTAGTGTATCAAATCATTCTCCATGTCTAGTTAAGTTTGGTAATACTACATGCAAGAGGAATTCTTCATTCAGATTCTTTAATTTTTGAATTGATTGCTTAAATTTCATGAATATAGTTAGTTCAGTATGACAACAAAAAGTAGTAAGCTTAAAAATGTTCCAAGTAGTGTGAAACTAAAAGCTTTGAAGCCTCCTTTAAAAAACTTAATGCAACTTAGTTGGGTGTTCTATATCAAAAGATAAAGAAAGCTAAAGGCAATTTACAGGAAGTTCAATACAAATTAGAACTTAATCCTCATTGTCCTGGTACATGTTCTAAGGAAAAGGCATAACTAGAGTTATTACTTACAATGAGTAAACACAAAGAAATTCTACTCAAATAAAAATCTAGGAACCAATGGCTCAAAGAAAAAGATAATAATAGTAAGATTTTATTTATGTCATTAATGCAAAGGAGAGTATAGAACAAGATTAGTAAACTAGCATTGGAAGATGGATCAATTATCACAAAAGAAAAGGACTTAAAAGCTAATATTATTTCCTATTATAAGTTTATCCTTGGAGTAATGGTAAAAGTATCTTCACTAAATTTAAGAGGTACATGTTTCTATTCACAAAGATGTAATTGCACTTCTAAATCCAATAAATTTTGAGCATTCAGATGCTATTAAAGCTCTTTAGAAAATTCATGATTTTAAAGTGTCTAGACTAGATCAATACAATAGTTTATTTTATAAGAAAGCATGGCCTATCATTAAAAGAGATATAGAGGATGCTATGCTAGCATTTTTCTCCTCTAGGAAGTTGTTGAAGGTTAAATACTCTACATTGTTATCTTTAATCCCTAAGGTTCTCAATCCTAGTTATAATAAAGATTACAAAACAATTGCATATTGCAATGTTTTCTACAAAATCATATCTAAGATGTTAGTTGAAAAGATTAGTGCTATTCTCCTTGTAGTGGTAAGTCAAAACTAAATTACTTTCATTAATGGACATCATATTTTTTAGAACATTATACTTTGCTAGAGCTACTTAACAATTATTACAATGGCAATAAAGGTAAGCATATGACCATAAAAATTGATCTCATGAAAGTATATGATATGGTTAAGTGGAAAGCAATATTAAAAGTCTTGAAAGCTATTAATACTCTTTAGTATTTAGTTAATCTTATAAGTGAGTGTATTATTACAACAAAATTTTCAATAAATTCCAATAGAGAGCATGTAACCCACTTTGAAGGTACCAATTGACTAAGACAAATGGACTCATTATCCCTATATTTATTTATTTTTATTTTTAATAAAGTTATTTGTATTGATTATGGAGATATTTAATAAAATTATTATTGCAAAGACTTTCACATCAGCTTTTAAGTTTCATTACCTACAAACCTAAAAGAATCACTTATTTGTGCTTTGTTAATGATTTGTTTCTTTTCCCTCATGGAGATAGAGTTTCAGTGTTTTGTCTTGTAAAAGCTTTAGAAGATTTTGCTAAGGTCATAGGTCTATGTTACAACCCAAGTAAATGCCAAATGTTCTTTGTTAAGTTATTAGAACAAAAGTAACTTTTTACTCTAGATCACTCACCTTTCCCTATAGGTACACTCTTTATTTGATATCTTGGAGTTCCTTTAATTACAAAAAGACTTACTCATGCTTATTGCAAAGATCTGACAAATAAAATTTTTGGGAATGAAACATCTTAGCATTACAATAATGTTACAATTGGTAAAATCAATCTTAATCTCCACACATACATTTTGGATGCAAGTTTTCTTACTACCAAAGTAAACAATTTATGGAATTGAGACAAAGATCATGAACTTTCTATGAGTAAGTAGTATAGATACACAACACTTTCATAAAGTTATTTGGCAAATAATTTGCTCACCAAAGAAGGGAGATTGGGCTTACCAAATCTTAAACTTTGAAATAAAGTCCTTTTCGGACATATGCTTTAGAATCTCATCAATCTTCTAGACACTTTGTTTCAAAATAAATGAATCCACAATATAAAATGTAAAAGAAATTCAGTAATATAGCTTGACATTAAAGGTTCCATGGCATAGAGTTTTAAAAGTTTTCACAAATTAAGGCCCACATTTACCTTGGTTCTTTATGGGTTTATTTATTGCTACAAATAAATTTATTAGGACCTTCAACCAATTAATAAAAAAGTTGATTGGTATGACCTAATTTGGACTGGTAGCATCTGTAAACATAATTTCATTAGATGTTTAATTTGTCAATATCGACTTTCAATAGCAAAAAGGATGGTACAATGGCCTTCTTCAAGTAACTTATACTATGATTTTTGTTAGTCCCAAGTTTAAAATATTAGTCATCTTTTTTTTTGTATTAATAAATAATGATGGTTTGGAAAACTATCCTTACTTAAAATGGAATTCAATGTCATATTGGAGGATGGAATAAAGAATTGCAATATAAGATTAAAGCAACTAAAGGAAAGATTTGGCTAGAAAGTTTTTAAGATATCTTTTCTAGCTTACATTTATTGTATATGAGCAGAACGAAATAGAAAACAATCTAAGAATAAAACAGTTGATATTCCAATCCTATTAGCTAAAATATGAAAAATTATATAAGGGGGAGCTTTTTTGTTTGAATACATAAAATCAATATAGAAAAATGTCATTTTGAGTAAGATTTGAAGGCTTCTAACCTTTATCAATTAATAGTCTTTTTCATTTTTATAATACTAGGATATGTCTCTATGTCTTTGTGAAGAACTTTTTATTAATGTAAATTTACAATTCTACTAAAAAAAGAAGTATTATGGTTGGGTTCCCCCCACCAGAGAAAAAAAAAAAAGCAAATTTCTCATTTATGCACATGTAAACCATTTTAAGTGTAAAATAAAAGAACTAAGCAATAAGCCTTTAAAGTATTTGGGCTTGTTGTAAGCTTTTAGGCTTATAAGGGCAAGATTGTAATTTGGTTTTGTAGGACTTATAATGAGATATTCATGTGAGGGCATCTAAACCATTGCCTTTTTTCTCTATTAAAAAAACAAAAAGTAAATTCCTTTTTGGGGTCTTGTTGAACATATGTGAACAACATACACGAACAATCTCACTAAGCTTGATTCTCATTGTGGTTTTGGAGCTATCTCATTGATGTTAATGTTAAGGAGAGAATAAGGATGGTAAAAGTCATATATCAAGTTCATGAAGCCAAAAATTATGTATGTTTTACTTCCTTAAAACAAAATTTTTATCTTTTATGATGGCTAAGTGGATCTTGTGTGTTTTTGGCCTTGTTTGAGACAGGATTTTTCCAATAGATTTTGCCTTTGAGTTGGTAATTTATTTAATTATAATAGAATAGTATTGGGCAACCAACTCAAGGGAAAAACCTTGCAAATTTTCTCAATGAAGTCTTTTGAAGAAAAGTAAACTTGAGTTTTTTACATGGTATAAAAGCTAATGCTTCCTTTGTATAATTAAAATAACTATTAAAATAGGGTAGTTATTCACCATTAAAATGACCAAGCTTAGACTATGGGAAAGTAATGGAGAGTCTTACATTTAAGAGGAAAGCACTTGTAATTTGTCTTATGAGTTTAAATAATCTTCTTTTTTAATTTAAACTTTACCTTAGAATAACTCCTTTATGATATAAGACTTATGATTTTGAACGCCTCCTTGCATAGTGAGAGGTCATCATTGCATTATCATTGTGACTTATGATCACTGTATTACCACTTCAGAAGAGTTTGCCAAATGAAGTGATGGCAATAGAAGCGTGCTTGACTAGGACGACTAGAAGATGGGGATAAGGTTCAGATTTAAATCAGTATCCCTTTATTCTTCCAAAGAAAAAAAGAAGTTTGTCTAGAAAACATTACAAAACTTGTCTCTTGTTGGGTGCCGAAGCGACGACGACACTGGAGGACTGTCTTCCAGAGAATTCAATAAAGGAGAGGCCGGGGCCTAGAACCCCTTGAATTCGCTTTCACACATGGTAGGACCGAGAAATCATGCAGAATTCAAACCACGAGCTTCAGATAGTCAGCCACCTTCCCCCTTGAAGTTCTGTGTCTCCACTGCCGTCAGAAGACTAGTGGTTTACAGAGAGTGAGGGAACAGTGTCTGGTTACAGAGTCTGCTCGTTTCCTAAACAACACTGGATGCACATCAACATCTTGATTACTCCCTCAACGTGGTTTCTGACCAGAATTTACCTACCACGCCTACCAATGAAGAATCTTCAATCCGAGGAATTCAACCAAGGCATGTTGTATTAAAGTTGATGTATGCCTCGCGTCCTTACAAGCGGAAAAAAGAAAAAGAAAGAAAAGGAAAAATAGGCTAGTCTTCGTTTTTTAAAATTAAAAAAAAAAAAAAAAAAAGTGGCATTCCAAGACTCACAGGAAAGGATAGGATGAAAATGGTGTGTGTCACATACTTCTTAAATATTATTTTAATTTCTTTTATATATGAAGTAGTTGTTCATTTCCTTACGTCGATTTGTAGAAAAGATGGTTCAATCTTTATTAAGTTAAAACCAGTAAGTTCTTACGTTTACATTGTTTGCAAAGCTCTCCAAAGAAGAAAGAAAGAGTGAAAGTAAAATTAAACACCACATTCTAATTGAATAATGGCAATAACAGTTTGAAATAGACAAATTTAACCTCTAGTTGTCTAATTTGCTTAAAACAAAGCTAAAACGAGATTCTTGGTAGAAATCATACAAGACGAGACTAAATACTTTAAATAAATTTAGATGGCTCCGTTTGTAATACATATTACTTAACTGTTAACAAGCTATGACAAACATATTTTAACCAAGCATGAAACGAAAAGAATACAGGTATAAAATTTATTTTCTGAATCTATGTTGAAGAAGGCAAAGGACTATCTAATTCAAGAACTCTCCCTTCAAATTTGGTAAGGAAAAACCAGAAACATGTCAATTACTCTGGGCATCTTCTCCTCTTTAGCTACTTCCAGAAGCTCGCAAATTACAGCTACCATAGGCTTCTGCATCAAAGCCTCTACGGGACCTGTAGATGCTCCAAGGAGTCCACTGTATCTCGCATTGAAGGTCTTGCCCTTGGATTTCCGTTTAAGCAATGGTAAGCTAGTATGGCAGCCTCGTTAACCATTTAACAAGATAATCTCCTAGTCTTGGATCAATAATGTTCAGCAACTTTTTCTTCTCTTTAAGTAACGGGAAAGCCCAATTTGCCAGGTGCTGCCCTCAAGCTGGCCGTGACATTTCTAAGGACTTTCCTCCGATGAGAATTAGAAGAACAGCACCAAAGCTGTAAACATCACTTTTCAAGCTTAGATGCCCTGCACAGAAGAAAGGATGATCCTTGAAATCAGAGGAAGAAGAGAAAGAAAAAGAAAGAGAATGAAGATGCTCATTGTCTTTTAAGTGTATTTATAACAAATATAATAACATGTCGAATGATGGAATTCCCTAGTTTGGCTAAAATATGGGAAACGCAGCTTCCACATATACAGAGATATGAGATTCCTGGATTTGACTGGAATAGACTTAACAGTTTTGATTCCAATTTGGAATTAACTTGACAGCAAAACGTGGCTTCTAGTAGCCCAATCCATTTAGCATACCATCATGAAACAATGGTTTCTAGTAGCCTAATACAGATAAGAAAACCTGGTCAGAAGAATACTTATACCTGTCATCATATACTCGGGTGCAGCATACCCAGATATTCCTATTATGCAAGTAGAAACGTGAGAATTGTCTTCCACGGTCTATCTTTTGCAAGGCCAAAGTCAGAGAGCATTGCATTGCAGCCCTGCTTGTGAAGCATGCGTTCTAAATCCGCATTTTCTAAGTTAAAACTAGTGATTTAGAGTTGAGCATGAAGCACAGGACTTTTTTATCTCACTATGATAGAAGAGTCTGTAGAACAAACATTTCTTCTGGAATTCTAACCTTTTTTCGCAATTAGAACCTATTTCCACATACAAAGCTTGCTAAATATATGGTGCTGTCTTATTTCTTACAAAAAATTTAGATTTCCAGCATTCTCAAGCTTTCATTCATTCAACAAATTGAATGCAAAACAAGAGGAATCTGGATGAATTACTTGATTTCCTCTAGTAATGAAGCTAATATCCACACCATATACTAACCAAGTCCAACAGAATACTTGATGTCTTAAAATCACGATAGATAACAGGCTTCTCAGCTTCATGGAGAATGGTAAGTCCTTTTGCAGCACCAAATGCAATTTTCATTCTGCTAGCCCATGGCACAGGAAGCAACACTCCTGCAACAAAAGAGGAATTATGTTAGTTGTCACCATAGAGAACTAAAGAATTATTCTACCCAAGCCACTCGCAAACAATAGTAAATTCAGAAATTTAATGCCAAAAAAAGGTTCATAAAGTACATACACACTTGGAAAGCCCAACAACAGTTTTCTGCTTCCAGTACTGAAGATAAATCAGACTAAGACATTCAAACCCCTTAGTGAAAATTAAACCATAGGCTTCTCCACATCCGCAAACAAATCTTGAAACAAGATAATTAGTTCTAACAATAAGTCTAGAACCAATTGATTTTTTTTGTAATGATCTCCCGCTTTCTGTTTTTCTCCTCAGTGGCAAAAAAGGAAATCAAACTCAAGGCTCTAAAGCACCCATTCATCTTCTTCAGGGGTTGTCACTTATGAGGATCATTTCAAAATATACATACATTAGATTTGGCGAAATTTGATCAAAAAGCCTTATGAACAGTCAACTTTTTCCTCAAAAAATTGATTTTGTAGCATGAATCCTGTTACATATGCCACAAGTTAAAAAGAATAACTTTTTTATTATATCACGAATATATGATTTCATTTGTGAAAATGATGAAATCTCTTTAGAGTAATAGAACCACCACTCGTAAAGGTGAATTGGATCACCTCCGAAACAGAGGACACTCAAGTTGGCCCCAAAATCTTTTAAGATCAGTTTTTCCATTTCTGAAGGGAATTGAGATAGTTGGAAATCTAGATACCTCCTGGATGAAGCTTAAACCACCTCTTAGTGAGTAACTACTTAAGTCATTCCGAAATCGTTGTCATGAGGGCCAGTTTACCATGGAGGGGATTTTAGTCACATTCTTTTTTATTTTTTGTAATTTTTTAAAACGTGTACATATGAGATGGAAAAATTTAGCTTCTACTGAAGTAAAAAGATTATTCTCATATAAGTAGTTTAGGATAGAAAGATAAAATTGAAAGATATAAAAGCCTAAGAAGTGAATTCTAGGATTGAAGAACACATGGAGTAAGTTAATATCATGCAAAAGTCCAAGAACTTTTGACCAAATTGCTCTTAAATTCAGCACTCTAAACAAAATCTGGCATAAGGCTGCTAGACATCATTGTAGCACCTTTACTAAGTCACTCTTTCCTGTCACTGCTTTATGCAAAGAAAGCATTCCCAGGACACGTTAAACCAACATGTCAAGAAGGTTATCAAGTTCCACAATGAAATTGGCCCGAAATTAAGATCCTAAAACTTCAGCTTTCAGAAAACTTGAAAAGAAAAGTGAATGGAATGCGAGGTGAGAAACAACAGGAATATACAATTAGTTTTACCAAATTTTGATGAAAAAGCTGCCCCAAAAATATGCTTCTGCCTAGAAACCCGAAAAGCAGTTAATCAATCTGATATTAATTTGAAAAGAAGAGTGAAGACATTTAGCACCAGAAGTTTGAAAGAGGAGAACAATTCAAAAGCGTAAGGATTACCACCCATTTTTGGGGGCCTTGATAACTGCTTATCCCCAAGATAAATCTTAACGGCTACAGGTAGGGAAGGCCTCCTCTTAGATCCTCAGAAACAAACCCTGTATAAACACTAAAAAATCCACCTCCACCCAACACTCGGTCTGACCTGCAACCACTACCGTATTTATTCATTAATAAGAACTTATTTCACCAAGAATGAAGAAAATTATGGCAGAAAATAGCAACACATACACTTAAAAAAGCAGAGTGCAGAATTAGTCTCTCAGTTGGGGTTCTACATTCCCAGTTTTAGATGATGAGGAACCATTACCAACGTACAAATCAATTTTAGTTTGGATGCAAGTGGTCTTCTTAATACCTCGAATAACTAAGACAGTTAGCACCAGCTGCCACGACCTTTCCAGGAGGTAAATAACATAAGAAAGAAAAAGAGAAGGAAAATTATCACTTGAATTTCTGTCAATGTTTCCCATTTAGGAAGTGAACTAAACAGGTCTACAGATTTCCAAACAAATGCAGTGGCATGAATAAAACACAAACCTTGATACCGGCAATAATTTGTTGTGCAAGAACAATAGACGTTGTAGATCATTAGCCAAATCATTGATCTTGGCAGCAGCTTGTCTAACAAACTTAGCACCGATGTTCTGGATCAATTCAACTTTTGGAGCAACAGACCCAAACCCATCAATATCCATATTCGCTGATACCAGGCTTACAAACAATCAAGAACAAATAAAATAGTAGGCTGAAAGGAGAGGATGACAAAAAGATGATCAACATAACAAAACATAACCTAAGAAAGATACTCCTTACATATGTCTGTTAATATACTAACTATAAACACTAGACCCAAAGGATACCTCTTTTGCCACTGTAACACCATCGTTAACAATTTTTTGGGAGTCATACTTGCTTTCCACAAACACGTTCCTGTCCTTAGAAACAAATGTAACCCTAACCACATATGCAAGTTGTCCACACCAGTCTCAAGAAAATCTTGAAATAAATTACAGAAACTAGAGAGAGAGAAAAAAAAAGGAAAAAAAAAAAAAGCAAAGAAAAAGCTTCAGCCTAATATCAACACGAATAGTGTCTTAGGTAAAGACTCACTTGTTGAAGTGCAGTTCCTTTGCCATTGCACAAATTCTGGGAGAGAGATTTCTTCTTGGCATCTCATGCCTCCCGGCAAGTGAGTTCGAAGAAATGGAAGCAGAAAAGGACAACTTGTTGGAAGAAGCAAATTTCTTATCCATAACAGGCAGCTTGGAGCAGCCAAGGAGCCACTGGAGACATGGCTGTTAAAGTTGATGCCATCAACTCCTTGAAAAACTGAAAACATTAACCACTATTTTTCATGAACCATCTCAAAAACATAAAGCAAAGAGACTTAACCAATACTGCAACATCAGCACTGCGACAAATCATATGAGAATTCAGACATTTTGCGAGATTAGTGACAGGAGGTGGCTAGCCAGGAATCATTCTTTCCATTTGGAAAATTACAAGCACTTAAAATAATTCATTTTTCTACCGCCTCATTAACCTAGAAATAGTCCGAACCAGCAAAGAAAATCAACCATCACAAGCTCGAGCACGAATATAAATTTGAGATTTCCACATCAGAAGAAAAATATACTCCAGGGCTCCAAGGATTTTCACAGGGAAAATTGGGATAGAATGATCTCGAATCTCCTTGAATATCAAACAACAAAAAAGCAGCAAAATCTCCAATACAGGTACTCATATGTGGTAAGCTCGATTTAGCTAAATTCACCATTAGAAGAGTCAGAAGAATGCCAGAAAATTATCATTCCTTGTAAAGAAAATTAAGTCAAAGAACCCAAATAGCAGGAGTAATGAGCATAAGAACAGAGTAAGAAAATACCAAAAAGTTCAGTTCTGCCAGATGACCAAATGCTGGACTCTACATGAAAAACAATCAGTCCATAGAAAATCTCTTAATCCAACAACGCCACCAGAAACTGAACCGTGCTCGGATACTCCTGGAAATGTTCCCTTTTCCCCTAAAATCTCTTAATCCAACAAAACAAGGCCTCTTTCACCGCTCAAACAAGGAGGGGAAGACATTTGGAAAGCCGAAGCACACACCACCGTAGTAACGCAACGTCTTCGTATCTCAACAACAAAGCAAGATCCACAATGTTGAAGGGAAGCCGTAGTGCTTCCAGTTCCCTGAAGGCTTCCGACGAGAAATGACTAGAGTAAGCCAAAAGATACTATGAAAGGGCAAAACGGTGCTTTTACCGAAATAGTCCGCCACACGTGTGAAGCAAATAGTCCGACTTTGTTAATAACTGAGAATGATTCCAACGAATCATCGACTGACACCTGTGTATTCCAAGGTGGTTCGGTGGCTTTTGATTGGGCTACAAATGGGTGGGCCTGCGATGATTGGTTGTTCCCTCGTTTGTGTCTATATCTGTGTCTGAATCCATAATCAGGTGATGTCCGGCAGCCCAAGTCAATTTGCCAACCTTTAGCGGTCAAGCTCCAATACATGTACATAAGGCTTGGAGCAATTGTATTGAGAATTTTTTATCTGAGAAAAAATTGAAGCCTTTTTCTGGAGTTGATTTTGAGAAAGAGTAATTTTTAACAACTTAAAACTGCTTGACTGCAAAATACTTTAGATTTAGTAATCAAGCTTTAATGTTAATCAAATCCTTCGATTTGAAGGTGAAAGTTTAGGGTAACAACATAGAAATGGCCTAACTTCTTGTTCTTGGAGAGTTGCAAGATTCATGGCCTGTCCCAAGGACAAATTTAGGTTAATATTATAATGCTTTTCTTTTATTATATGAAGAAACTTGTGTAAGTTTACGATTTTTGTCAATTTGCTAATAGTCCAGTAGACTAAGTAGCAACACAAGCTTTCTTCATCTAAGAGGTCTCAGGTTTACCCCTAAGAAACTTGTGTAAGTTTAGGATTTTTGTCAATCAGCTAATAGTCCAATAGACTAAGTAGCAACACAAGCTTTCTTCATCTAAGAGGTCTCAGGTTTACCCCCAAGCTTTCTTCATCTAAGTGTAGGTTGTTAACCACCCTTTGGTATATGCTACTTCATATTCATCAAATTCCCTCTCCAAAATACAAAAGGACTTATGTACATATTGGAAATAAACATTTGATATGGTTTAGTTTTTATCATTTAATGTCTTAGCTCTCATATTTTATGAATTAAAGGAGTTAAGATCAATTGCATACATCTATTATCTTCATTATCACACATGTTTAGTTAGCAAAGTTTCTTGTTATTTGGAGGGAAAATATGCATGTGGAATGCTAATAGAAAGGGATCTTCTATTAAAGGAATCTAACTACAATGCCTCCTAATTTGTACTCTCTAAGCCATTTTAGAAGGCATTATATACCATTGGTGCATGCAATATATGTATTTGAAGTATTTGAAACTAACTACAAATTCACAAAACACACAAGTCTTGTCATAATTCATGATTTTAAAGTTTGAAAGAGAACAAGACTCCTTCTTAAGGATATCAAACTTATGTACAAAGCTAGCTTTCTCAAGGGGGAGCAAGCTTTGGAAGGCATGGCAAGTAGAATAAGAATTCAATTGCCATGACCATGATGGGGAGCTGATTGATTTCCAAAAACTTGTGTCAGTAAGTTATATTGGTTGGCACTTGAAGATGGAGCCTGCGATTGGGAGGAACTAGATCCTGTGGCTGGTAGGGTATGGTTGTGCACCCCTTCATACACTATTCGGACAGATTCGGGCTCCATGGTCGACCACTCAGCTTTCTTCCTTGCAACGCAACCACTCTTTTGACACTTGAAATAACTTCTAAATAGATGCATTAGAATCTAACCAAGATTAATAGTTTTTTGTACAACATATAAAACATTCTTTACCTGTTTTTGCCTATTCTTTGAATGAACTTTTGGCCATACTTCTTCCATTCGTACCCATCTGTTGGTAAGACAAATCTGTTCCCTCGTGCATCAGCTTCTGTGTGTCTATATCCTCCCTCGATCTCCCTGTAGGACATGAAGAGGATCAAGCAAACTCATAACCCTATAACCCATAGTGGCATGCATAAAATTGCCTCACATATATAACACCTTCTATACCTATTTATGAATTATGCATGTTTGAATATGACGGAAGAAATGAGAAGGGGAGGTATTAAGTTCTTGCTATTCTCTAGTTTCGGATAATTAGGGCTTTTATGATGTTCTAAAAGATGGCAAGTTAGAAATAGAAGGAAGGATCCGCTTCCTTATCTCAAAAAACTCTTGATGGAAGAGAGGGTTTTATGATGTTCAAAAACATCAAGACAAGGCATATAAAGATAACAATATCAGTAATTAACTGGACGAAAAAATACGAATAAAAAAAGAAAAGGGAAGGAAGCCAGATGCAAGGCCGAAGTGCACCCCGATGATGAGTCCATCAGTATATCGTGGGGGTGGGGAAGCTGCATGTTGAGGTAGATCTGAGTTTAACAACTGGAAAACTTTGCAGAAGAACCCCTTGTGTGCTAAATTATCATCTTCTATATGTATGTATTTATACTCAACAGATTAGATCCAAGCACCGAAAACACAGTACTTAGATACCCTACAAATCTAGATCCGGGGATAAAGACCAGAAAACTTACATCAAAAGTGCATTTCAGACCTACCGCCATACTTGTACTGCTTATGCAAATGCAAAAAATGAAGTTTTAAGCAACTAAAGAAGAAAACGGACACAGCCTGCAATCAGATACTATGATCGAAGGCAAAGAAACAAGTTGGATCTATGTTCTTCGAGTTGGTCTGAATTTAAAGGAGCAAATCTATGAATCGAAGGAAAATAAGAGGAAACTGCTTTAGGTCTGTGGGTCTTTAGTCTATAACTTCCTTTGGTCTTCCTCGCAACTTCCGGTTTGACAAAGCTGATCATAAAAGGAGGATGGAAACATACATGGAAGCTTGTCTGGGCTGGGAAGCTTCACTCATGGCAGCTGCTCTCTCCACCAGAAGGGGCTAGAAAGTATGCAACCCGCTTGTGGAAAAAGGTACGAGATATCCACAGGAAGAGAGAGAGAGAGAGAGAGAGAGAGAGGAAGAGTCTGTTCCTTTTTACACTAATATATTTTGTTTTCTGTGGAAACAAACGCATAATAGAAAAGTCATAGTCTACTTGTGTCGGACCAGGTTTCGTGGGCGATACAATGCAATGAGCCCTAGAGTTGATCCAAGTCAGCACGTGAATCTCCCTCCCACCTGTCCCTGATCTGCAGTAATGTCATGGAAATCTTGTCTGCTGATGGCTCACCATAAGGTTCGCAAAGCACTGGGACAACTGTAAAGTGACGTCCTATAAGGGACGTCACCGAGATTAAATGCTTCTAATTAATACCAACTTGAAAGATTTAAAACAAAAGGTTCGGAAGTTTCAACTTTGTACTTATTTCTACACGAAAATATGTGGAAAAGAATCGTTGATTCATTGTTTCTGGTCATTGTTCGTTTGACTATAATTAGGGAATTTTGATTTGGTACGAAGGAATGATGGATATTTTTGATTATTTACATAAATTTTTTAGATAAAAAGATAAATTTACATTAATAAAATTTAATATAAAGAAACATATAGACATAACTAAACATTATAAAAGTTATTAAATTTATAAAAAAATTGAAGTTGAAAGTTTTCATATTTTCACTCAAAATAACATTTAGTATATACATATATATCTATACTAAATGTCAATCAAAACTTTAGAAACAACCAAAACTTTAGAAAGTAGGGAAAGAAAAATTATGACTTGCGGTCAAGGCAGTATCATGCAGAAGATTTTGTCAAATAAAGTGAGTGATAGAAGTGTGGTTGACTCGAAGCAGAACTGGAAGATGAGGGGAAGCTTCGGTTCAGTTCAGAAAGCAATATTACTTTCTTTATAGAAAGAAAAAGAGGAGTTTGTTTCATTAAACATTACAGGAAACTTACCTTCTTGTTGGGTGCTCAAGCAACGTCCACAAAGACCATTCTGCCGGCCGAATAGAATACATTTGAAGGGCCAACGGTGAGTCTAGACCGACAAAACTGGGAAACGGGTGTCCATAGAATAAAGAAACGGGGGGGCGAGGGCTAGAAGTTCTTTGATGTCGTTTTTCACAACTGGCAAGGACAAGAAATCATGCAAGCTGTGACAGTAGCAGCCATCTGAGCCGCCTTCAGACAGGAAGGCCTGTGTCTCCACGGGCACAACACTTATTTGGTTGCATAGGGTGGTGGGGCGTGTTGGAAAATGAGTCTTTCATTATAAAGAAAAGTATGTGTAATATGTCCTGTAAATTTAAAAAATCTCTTTCATCAATAGAGATGTGGACGTGGGCTTCGACATTGTATTAGAACTAGTTCTTTCTCTACGTCGTCCAACCTAATATAAAAATATATTAGCACTTTGCTAGTAAGAAAACCAAATTTGAACTGTTAAAGAATATTGGATAATAAAAACTTAGACCATCTTTTTCCTCAATAAAGCTTTTTCTTTTAAAATAAAAAAGTTGAGCCTTTCAACATTTGGATGGATATCATCATCTTGATCACCTCTCAACACAAATAGAATTTACCTACTACTCATACTAGAGGCATCTTCAATTTGAGGTGCTGAATCAAGGAATGTTATACCTTTTTTAAACATTGAAGATGATGTATGTCTCATTAAAAAAAGAATTTTACATATTCTTAAATGGTCCCAAAATCTAAGTTTAAGTATAACATTTGTTTATGGACGAAAAAAGTCTTTGAGATTTTCCAAGTGAAAGAGTATGATTAAAATAATGTATATAGCACATTACTTCAATTTTATTACAGTACCATTCATATATGAAGAAATAATTATTCTTCTTACAAGTTCATTTTGAAGAAAAGATGATCCAATCTGTATTAATTAGACCAACAAATTAACTTTCCTTGTTTGTGGAGTTCTCCAAAGAAGAAAGGAAAAGTAAAAGTGAAACTAATCATGAAATCTTTAACTAGCATAGCGATGGTAGTTTAAGACAAATAAGTTTGACTACCTAGAATTACCTTTTCTTAAAACAAAGTTGAAACAAAGTCTAAGTAGGAATCATAAGAGACAAGACTAAATACTTGTATTGTATATCTGTTATTATCTTGTGGGTAAAAGTTGGATACGTGTAATCCTTTTTTTCTTTCTTTCTTTCTTTCTATTTACCTTTAGGGAATGGCAAAAGAATGTTGTTGTAAACTAATGATATACAACCACAACCTCTTTAAATTGATATATACTTAATTGTTAAAATGATCCAATGCAATAGCTATCACGAACATGTTTTAACTGAGGAACAAACAAAAAAAATACAAGCATTCAAATTTTTTTTCCAAATCCATATTGAAGGGAAATTTTTTTTTAAAAAAAAGCACTATCTAATGCAAAAATCCCTTAAACAAGAGAAGCTTGACAAGAAAAAACCAAAACTATGTCTATTGCTCTATCTACCTCCTTTTCTTTTTAACTCTACATCTAAAAGCTTACTAATTATTATTAGTGTAGTCTTTTCTACTGAAATTTCTTTAGGGACCTATAGAGAGTATAGGGGATCCCTTATATCTCACACATTAGAGGCTTTACCTTTGAATTTTGGTTTAAGCAATGGTAAACTAGCATGACAATCTTGTGGTTCCCTTTAGTAGAATAATCTCCTTCTAGCCTTGGATGAAAGATGTCCAGCAAAGTTTTCTTACCTTTCAGGTATAGGCGGGCCCAATTTACCAAATTCTGTTCTCATGCAGGCCACGACTTGTCTAGAATTTAACAGAATAATCTCCTTCTATCCTTGATCATCAGCAGAGCCCAATTTGCTAAGTTCTGCTCTCAAGAGGCTGTGACTTGTCTAAGGATTTTCTTTTAGCCAAAACTATAAATATTACAATCTGGAATTTAGATGTTTGGCATAGAAGAAACGTTGGTTTTTGAAATTGTAAGAGGGGGAGAGATAGGAAGAAAGAGAATGAATATGTTGGTTGCATCTTAAGTGTATTTGTAACATGTGTAGAGGGATCCTTATACAAAGTTTGTGAAGGTCCACCTACAATAACATACCAATATATAATTCTTACATAAGATTTTTTTCATATTAGGAATACAAATATATTATTTTATATTATTAATATCTTAGCTTTTATTAAAATGGGTAAGGCTTCTAATAGGTGAGAAAGCATAGATATGAGATAAATCTGAAATATGATGGAAAAAAAATTATGATTTATGGTCCCGGCATTACAATTGCAGAAAAGTTTGCTAAATGAGGTGACGGCAATAGAAGTATGCTTGACTAGTACTAGAAGATAAGGATAAGGTTCACAGTGAAAGCAATGCCCCTTTATCTCTCCAAAGAAAAAAGGAAGTTGCCCTATTAAACATCAAAGAAAGCCTATCTTCTTATTGGGTGCAGAAGCAACGACGACCAAGACCATTCTGCAGCCGGAATTGACTGCTTTTAAGAGGGCCAAGGGCGGGTCCGGAACGACGAAACTGGTGTACAGTTTTCCAGAGATTAAATTAAAGGAGGGGCTTCAAGCCCTTGACTTCGTTTTTTGCTTATGGTAAGACCAAGAAATCATGCAAATTGGAAAGCATTAGCTGTGCTGGCAGCAGCCATCTGAGCCGCCAGGAAGGCATGTGTCTCCACTGCCATAACAACACTTGCGGGTAACAGAGGGGGGCAAGACAGTGTCTGCCCACCACGTTTGTCTGGTTTCCAACCGGAATTTACATACTTCTCCTTCCAGAAGAATCTTCAATCTATGATATTGAATTCAAATTCAAGCATGTTAAGGCTTATCTTTTAATATTGAAGAGATGTATGCCGTAGACTTTTAATGGGTTTTCTTCTTATAGATAAGGAGAAAAAGACAAAAGTATTCCCTTTCGACAATTAGAACTCACAAAGTACCAAAGTTCAGATTCAATTATAATAATCTATTATTTATTGATAATTTTTTTTATAATATCCTGAGATTCAAAGCAGAAGGAGAAGACCTTATCTTTTTATCTTTCATACATAAAAAAATGATTCTTTTCCTTATAAGTTGATCTTGAAAAAAAGATGATTCAATCATTGTTAACTAAAACCCACATATTTCTTACATTTATATTGTTTATAGAGCACCCCAAAGAGGAGAGAAAGAGAGAGTAAAACTACACATGTAATCCTGAATTAACAATGCGATGACAATTAGGACACAAATAAATTTAACCACTAGAAGTTAATTGTTTCTTAAAATAAAGTTAAAAGCAGAGTCTAAATAATAATTATAATAGAAAAGACCAAATACTTAAATAAATTTAAATAGTTTTAATCATAACATTTATTACTATCTAGTGGGTATATGTAACATATGGTTAATCCTTTCTCTCTTTATTTTTATCTTTTTTAAAAAATCAAATTAGGGGATGCAAGCCAATACTATAAAACCACGTCCTCTTTAAATTGATATTTATTTAATTTTTAAAATAATCCAATTATAGTGTCTATGACAAACATGTTTTAACCAAGAAACAAACAAAAAGAATAAAGCGTAAAAACTTATTTTCTGAATCCATATTGAAGAAACAAAGCACTTCCTTATGCAAAAGTCTCCCCCTAAACTAGAAAAGAAACTTGATAAGGAAAAAGTAAACCATTTCAATTGCTCTCTGCATCTTGTTTTCTCTTTACAGTTAGCATAGTCTTTCCCATTGAGACCTCTGTTGGGACCTGTAGAGGCTGCAAGGAGTCCACGATATCTCATATAGAGGCTTGCTTTTGGGTTTCAGTTTAAGCAATGTTAAACTAGGATGACAAATGATGTTCAGCAACTTTTCTTCACTTTTAGCAACATGGGAGCCCAATCAGCCAGGTTTTGCTCTTTAGCGGGTTGTGACTTTTCTAAGAACTTTCTTTCAGTGGAAAGTTCAAGACGACTAAAAGTGTAAACATCACTCCTCAAACTTAAATGTCCTGTAGACATCGCTACACTCTTACAACCCACCTTCCTTATGGCTTCTGCTATCATATTTTCAACTTCACAATTGTTCCCTGAACTAACTGCTGCGCCATCAGCCAACGCCATCATTATTACTTAGTAAGAACTTATTGCACCAAGAAAGACGAAAGTTATGGTAGAAAATAGCAAGAGAAAAAGTTAAAAAAACAGAGTGCAGAATTAGTCTCATTGTTGTGATTCTAGATCTCTAGTTTATCAAGGGAAGTGAGGATTCGTAATTGGTGAGTAAACTCTAACTCCTTCGGAGTCGATTTAATTTCGGGTGCAAGAGCCTTCTGGTCTTCTCAATACCTCGAGTAATCTAGACAGAGTTTTGCACCAGCTGCCACTAGGTGAAATTAAACCATTCAAGAGGTTAATACCCACAGAGAAAAAAAGGAAAATATCACCAGCTATTTAGGAATTGAGCGGTTCTAATATGCATTTCTGCCAATGTTTCCCATTTAGGAATTGAACTAAACGGGTTTACAGATTTCCAAACTAATGCAGTGGCATGAATAAAACAAAAACGTTGACACCCTCGGCAACAAGACCCTGTCCAAGAACAGCAGATGTTGTAGTTCCATCACCAGCCAAATCATTGGTCTTGGCGGCAGCTTGTCTAACTGACTTAGCACCGATGTGCTGGATCCCCAGTTCAACCTTTGGAGCAACAGACCAAAACCCATCAATATCCCATATCAGTTAATATTAGGTGTACAAAAAGAATACCAATAGGATACCTCTTTTGTTACTGTAACACCATCGTTAACAATTTTTGTCGAGCCATACTTGCTTTCAAAAACCACATTCCTTCTCTTAGGACCAAGTGTAACCCCAATCAGATCCACCATCTCGTTCACACCACTCTGAAACAAAACGGGACATAGATTACAGAAACTAGGAAGAGGCTAAAAATAATAATGATAATAATAAAAAAAATTGAAAGCAAAAAACAAAAGCTATGAAAAGGCTTCAGCCTTATATCAGCACGAACAAGGTCTCAGCCAAAGACTCAGTTGCAGTTTCTTAATAACAGAGCCGCCCTTGTTGAAGTTCATTTCCTTTGGCATTGCACAATTCCTGGAAGAGTGATTTCTTCTTCGCTACTTGTTGTAAGAAGCAAATTTCTTACCCATAACACAGCAGCTAGGAGTGGCCGAGAAGCCAACTGAAGATATGGCTATGAAAGTTGATGCTGAGAAATCCAGAGCTAAAGCTAAAGGGCTCAGATTGATACGCAATACATGGATAAAGCTAGTCTATTCAAGCAAGCAAACCATTTTTACATAAGGAAAGACACTGATTATTGTTTTACAATCTTAATAATAAAAGAAAACCCTAAAGAAAGCTAATATACAGTTGAAGAAGATGGCTATAAAAAGCTTAGAAGCGACTGGTCCTATAGCTCTTCTACACGGACACAGAACTTTTGTGGGAAGGGTAGAAACAAAGAATTACCTGCCTTGCCCAGCATGGACAAAGCCTGTCCAACGTCGCATGATGCAGAAGGCCGGTTTCCATTGTGAAACCCGGTCAATGCTCCATCGTGGCACTATATCAGTCCATGACCGAACCACCCCCCTCCCCCAATCTGGTGGTCTATGAAAGTTGAGAACACTCTCAGAGATTTTAGTGGGCCTTTTTTTTTTCATCTCTCTTAAGACCGATCAAAGTGGAGTTTAAACCCAAACTTATAAGCTCCTTTTTCTCATATTTTTACCTGATATGGGAAAGGTTTGAACACCTTTAACACTTTCCTATCACACATTGACAGTTTTGAACCATGTGGACCCGCTTTTTGCTGGGTTTGACCCATTTGTACTTAGATTATTGAGCTGCACTTCGTTGGGCCCATTCTCCTACGAGCTATAATCAACCTGTTTTTTGGTTGGACTAACCCGTAGCACCCACATTTTTATTGGACTGCGATCCGCTTTTTGTGGGGTCCTAAGTCTAGCAGATCTCCAAATAGACCCGATAACTACAAAATCTCACTAAGTCATAACCGATATTTTGCTTTAGTGAAAAATTTGGTTACCGTTCTTTGTTTCTTACTTTTCCTAAAAAATGAAGAATTACCAAGTATAATACAATATGCAATAACTAACTTCCTCCTCATATGAAGGATAATAAGAATCATAATAAGCTTGCATCTAAACACTTCTTGAGGATGATAAAAACAAACCTAGGTTTGTAAAACCCAATAGGTACTTAACTAATTTAATTGGTTCTTCCCAATGTAACTTCTTGGATGCATGCATAAATGATTAATGATATATTAACTAATTAAATTTAAGAAAACTAAATACAAGAAATATGTTAGAGCATTTGACTTTACCATAACTACTAAGTACTAATGTTAATTATTTATGCTTACAAGAGGGATAATATTTATGTGATAATAGAACTTCCTAATTTATTTATTATTCTATGTCTAGGTCTAGTATACCTACTTAGTTCATTAATTCACTATATCTCTATATGTGAATTGAAACAAACCAAATACATTAAGATCTATGAATATTTCCAATTTACATTGAAGCCACACAAACATTATAGTATATGTTTATTCATATTTAATTTATGATTACACATTACAAAAAGCAATTGCATATCATCTCCTATTGGTCTCAAATATGCAAATCAAATCATTTAAGTAGTAACTAATTACTTAAAAGTATTAAATATACTAATATATAATTTCATATAAACAAAATATCTTGCAAAACATAATAATCATAATATTTATATCATTATAATTAGGTTACATCATAACTCTAAGAAAAGTAAACTAAAGCATAAAGAAATAATAAGGAAGAATAATAATAGAAAATGAAGAAGACATCTTGAATTCAAGAACAAGAAGTCTGTCACTTTTTAAAACATAAATAAATAATAAGGAATAACATAATAGAAAATAAAGAAGGCATCTTGAATCCAAGAATAAAAAGTTTGTCACCCTTTTTGTCTTTTCTTTAAGAAAACCTTGAATTCTTGGCCTCTCTCTTGAGTTGTGTTCAATTTCCTCCTCCCCTCCTCTTTCGTTTCTTCTCTTCTCTTAAATAGAGTTTTGGGTTTAAATCTTATCCCAGTGGAAGTCGATTTTGGATACCTAAAATAATTGGATTTTAAACTTATAAATTAATTGGAATTTGAATTCCTAACATCACTAGGTTTTTTATTTATTTAGAAAATCCAACAATAATAGAAAATTTAATAACAAACATCTAAAGCCTAAACCCATCTTGACTCTATTAATCTTGATATTATGATTTTGCCACACAATAAGTATCAGATTCTCCCTGTTTATCTTTTTTCTCCATTCCTCCTTATGCTACATAAACAAAACAAATTTAGGTAAATAAAGAGGAATTCAAATATTTTTTTACAATTATTAAGGTTATTTATTAACTAAAATAGGTAAAATAACTCTATAAAAATAGAGTTATCAAGTTTATTAGTAATTCATAATTTGTACTTTATTATTTGGTTATTATTCATTATTATAACTAAATTGGATTGTTGGTGTTTTGATTATCATTATTATTGGCTTGGATTTGGATCAATAAACAATGTATTGTTTTATTTGGGTATTTGTGTTCTTAATTGTGGGTTATGTAGGGTTCAAGTCATGACATAGTTCTCTCATTGTCTGTCAATTGATAAGGTTAGATCTAGCCATTGGTGATTTGTGGGTTGGTGTTTACCAACCTATTCCTTTGCTTCGTGACAATGAAATACTAATAATATCACCAACATTTGATATTTGATGAGTCTATCAAACACATTGAAATTAATTATCATTTCATTCAAACCCATCATATTTGGACTGACAAGCACTTGCTAACTTTTTAACTAAACCTTTATGTAGCAAGCAATACACTTACTTAATTAGTAAGTTTGGCGTATATAATTTATACAAACCACCAGCTTGAGAAAAGCTGTTATGATATATTGTATATGCTATCTAGTTTATTCATTGTTGGGCTTCATTCATAGGCCTAACATTCTTGGACCTAACCTAAAAGGAGGATTTATTGTAGTTAGGTTTTGCATTCATATATATGAGTTTTTTTTTTTTTTGCATTTGTATTTGTTGGAAATTCAACCAAATACTCAAGCCTACCTCCACCCCCCTTTACCAATAGTAAGAAAGCCTTATTACTAAAATATAAGAGTCTTCTCTTAATTTTAATACACCTAAATCCTTTGTTCATGAAACACAAGGATCAAATAGTTCACTTCTCAATACAATCAACTTAACACAACTTAACACACTTCACAATCTAACCACTACAAAAACACTTTCCACAAACTAAACTTTACTCACATCAAACCACACACAATCGATGAATAAGTAATAACTATTCAACAATAATCAATATCCTTCACATGAGGATAAGTAAAGAAGATATATCAACTTGAAGCAATAAGCACAATGTCATAATCAAATTGAAACTATCAACTTCCCGCATAATGATTATTTCTTAAGAATTAATTATATAATGTAATCAAGGAAACATATGAGACTCAAGCAAATACATTTGTTTATATGAACAAACTATAGTATATAACAAGATAGTTCATCAATCATTCTTATATATATAGCTATTGATAACAATAGCAAAGTTTTTCTCACAAAAACAATTTTACCGAAAGCTTAAGCTAAACAAAACAAAGATAATTCAAATGAGAACAAAGTTACCGAGAGTATAAGGCACATAGATATCAGGAAGCTTTTCTCGATTTAAGAACAAGTCAGGCTATTTCTTATTCAAGAGTAAAAAATGTGTGTCTACCTTGAAAACCTTAGCACGTTTACTTATAAATGATAAAAGCAAGAGTAGTCATTAGGGTTTTCTCTCCTTGTTTCCTTATGAGACATGCAGCACTATAGAATATAGATCATTAATTCCAAAAATGATCCTCATATAATAGTAGCCATGACTTTGCCTAAAATTTAATTTTTTAGGTCAAAACTTTCAAACAGCATGTCGAAAACTTTCATTTTTGCAATGCATGATGCCGTAATCGTCTAAACTCAATATAAACAACATCATCTTTGAAACCACATAGAACTTCCATTTGGGTAATTTAGATTCTTTCATATTTGGAACGAAAGCATGATTCAAAAGGAAAATATGGAGTTTCCTAGCAAATTGGGTTGTACCCATTTAGAAAGCTTGTACCTTTTCCTCTAAAGTCCCTTCCCACTGAAGGCATGTGGAGAGGAGTTCTTTGTTCTTTCCTTCTTAGTTGACAAGGAAGAGAGAAACACGTTCTCTCTCTTTCTCAGCCAACTTAATAGCATCGTTGCCTTATAAGTTCAAAATGGTGTTATTTACTCCATTGTCAAAATGGTGCGTTTTGACTTGGTCTTGATTATTTCTCATATGCTTCGTTTTGTGTAAGTCACTCTCATACAATTTCAATACCATAGCTACTCATGATGCACACATATATATATGAAGTAGCAATCAGATATCAATTTGCACAAACCTAAAACCTGTCACCATATTTTCTTAAAAATTCATTTTGGTATGTGGGAACTATGCAAATAAAAAATAACCCTTAACCTGGTTAGTTTCCCTACATATGTTCCATAATTTTTATTGGCACAATAATAAGTATAATACTTAATATTTTTTTAAATATTTGTCAACATCAAAATATATATCCAACAGTATTCTTTGAGAAATTAATTTCAATACAATGAAAGTCTTTTTCAATGTCTAAGTCTTAGCCGAATATCATAAGTGATCCAGTCTCTTTTCTTTCACCGATTATAATGACATATCGATGACAATAATTATAATAATTATAATAATTATAATCTTTATAATCTTTATATAATATTTCTGCATACTAAGAATAAAAATATTAAAAAAATAATTTCAAAATTTTAATATCTGAATTTATAATTATTTTCTCTTTACTTATTCAAGTATCTACTTTTCTTAACAATTGAATTATGTAAAATGGGTAGGGCTTTCTAGTGGATGAGAGAGCATACATGTGAGATAAATCTGAAATATGATGAGGAATAAAAAAAATTGACTTAGGATCACTGCATCATAATTGCAGTAGTTTGCCAAATAAAGCGACGGCAACATAAGTATGCTTGACAAGGACTAGAAGCCGAGGATAAGGTTGAAAGCAATATCCTTTTCTTTTTCCAAAGTAAAACAGAAGTTTGTCTCGTCAAACGTTACAGAAAACCTATCTTCTTGATGGGTGCAGAAGCAACGACGACCAAGACCATTCTGCGTGTGTAGAATGACAAAAGTGGGGGCTGTTTTCCAGAATATAAAACGAAGCCGGGGCTACAAGTCCTTGACTTCGTTTTTCACGAGTGGTGAGGCCGAGAAATCATGCAAATTTGAAAGCATGAGCCGTGATGGTAGCAGCCATAGCCGCCTCTACACAGGAAGGACTGTGTTCTCCACTACCATCACTATTCTTGGGAGTTAGAGAGGGGGCTGGGACAGTGTCTGCCTACCCCGTTTCTCTAATTTTTTTTTTTTTTCTTTTTCTTCAGACAACACTGGATGGAGATCCTCCTCATCGTGGTTTCCAACCAGAATTTACCAATTATTTCCAGAAGGATCTTCAATGTAAGATGTTAAATTAAAGCATTTTTTTTTTAAAATAAATATACTGAAGATGATGTATGGTCTTTCTCCTTACAAACAAGGTAGGGAAAAAGAATATACTCTTCGTTAATCAAAACTCACTAAGTACCAAAGTTTATTGAGTACTCCAAAGAAGAAAGAAAGAGAGTAAAACACAAAGTATGAAAGTTCATGTTGAAGTATCATAATCTTTTATTTATAGACCAAAAAAGAAACAAAATCTCTACTATAACCCCGTATTCAAGTGGAAGGAGAAAATCTGGTTTTAGTATCCTTCATATATGAAGAAATGATTGTTTTTCCTTAAAGTTGATTTTGAGGAGAAGATGGCCCAATGCTTATTAAAACCCACAAATTCTTACATTTGCATTGTTTATAGAATAATTGAAAGAAGAAAGAAAGAAAGTAAAACTACACAGGAAATCCTAAACTAGCAATGCGATGACAGTGGGACACAGATAAATTTAATTATTTGAAGTCACCTTTTTTAAAAAAAAAATTGAAAAGAAAGTGTAAATAAGAACTATAATAGATGAGACTAAATAACGAAAATAAGTTTAAATATAATTTAAACTGCAACATTTATCTTAAGGGTACATGCTACATTTGACTAATCCTTTCTCTATTACTGTTTTTGTAAAATCAAATAAGGGATGCATATGTGAGATGAGGTAAAATTTGTAGCTTTTGAGTTTGGTGCATTAAATCTATGCTTTCGTTACTTGTTTATTTATTTTGTATTCCATCTCTTTTCTAAGATCTTCGGCAGATGCCAGTAGGGACTGCAAGGCTCTTTTTCCTCATATTCTCTCATATTACACCTATCATGATTCAGATGCCAGTAGGGACTGCAAGGCTCTTTTTCCTCATATTCTCTCATATTACACCTATCATGATTCGAACTCAAGATATGGAGTTTGGTTTTGATACCAATTGGCTTAATGCTTGGGTTCATAACAATATGTTAAATAAATATATATTTTGGCTACCATATCAGTTTTTTCCTTTTTTTTCCTTTTTTCTTTGGCTACCGTATTGGTTTTTCTTTTCATTTTTTTAAACTTTGCTCACGTTTTTTTTTTTCTGTATAATCTGTTTTTTTTTTCTTTTTTTTTCTTTGTTGATTTTTCTTTTCATTTTTTTAAAACTTTTCTCACGTCTTTTTTGTTCTATAAAATCTGTTTGCTCTTTTTTATATTTTCGGTTCCTATCTTATTCTTTATTTCTTTTTAGATGCCTTCTCCTCTTGCTTCTGTTTAGTATATCTGTTGCTTAATTTTTTGTTACGTTGCCGACACGTTCCTTATTTCTTTTCTTTTCTTTTTTTTTTTTTTTTTTTAATTTCATCTCTTTTTGGCTATGTGAGAAATGAATGATACTTAATTTTCTAATTTTGTTTCTGTCTCGTTTCTATATCTTTGTTTCTTTTCTAATCCCATATCTTTTTGTTTCTATTCAACCTGTATGTTAGTATTTTAGTTTTTTTGTCTGTCTCCTTTCTGATGTTTTTATGTTTTGGTTCTGTTCAACGTGCTGGAACGATTAGGAGATTCTATACAAGAAATATAGGATTGTGTTTCTGGCGGCAACATGCTATGAGGTGGTGGTCCCGCTTATAGGGTCAAATCAATACGTTCTAAGAAGTTTTTTCCGAATAATAATCTCATTGATCTCATAAGGATCATATTAAATCCTGTCAAACGAATTGCTTTTTGGGAAAATACGAGACATTTAAGTCATACAAGTAATGAGATCTATTTATTGAAAAGAAAAAGAAAAAACATGAAAGGTGATTGAATTGATAAAAAAAAAAAAAGAATCTTGAGTCTCGAACAATGATTCAATTGATCATAGAAAAAGGAAATTCTTGGTTCAGTTCTCAACCTGTATGTTAATTTTTTGTTATATTGCTTAGATATACTTTTTTTTATTATTATTTTAATCCATCTTTTTGGGTTCTGTGATGTCTTTATTTTTTGGTTCCACTCAAGACGTATGTTAAGTTTTTGTTACGTTCCTGGATGTTCTTTATTAGTCCTATCTCCTTTTGGTTCTGTGAAACATGAAGGTTAATTATTTAATTTTCTTTTTATGCTTTTAGTTTCTGTCTCCTTTCTGATGTCTTATGTCTTTATTTCTTTTTGAATCCCTCTCTACTGATTTACATAAAAAAAAAAAAAAAATTAGAAACAAAAACAAAAAAACGAAAAGAAAAGAATGACTGGGCTCCTTAAGCATCATTAGATTGTGAATCCAGTTTCACTAGCCCGTAAGTATGGGTACCCGTATCAAATGAAAACGACTATCGATTAAAAACAAAAAATGACTGAATAAGAATAGTATAAATACCGCTTTTCTGCCCCATTTCTTGCCCTACGCTCGCCACGTCTTATTTTGTAGAATTAGGAGGTGGTTCTTGGTTTTCTCAATTTTCACGGTATGTGATCTGTTTTTTATTTTTTTTAATGACTGTTAATTATTGTTCATCACTCTTTTCGTACTTCTCTGCTTGAACAGAAGGATTTATTGTTGTTACGCTATTAAGAGTTATTAGGCCTACTTCTTCATAACAAGTTCTTCTTTTGGCTCAGTGGTAAATTCATAATATTGGTATCAGAACTAAATCTCATATCCTGACAAATTACAAGGGAATATGAGGGGAAAAGAGCTCCAGCAGTCCCAACGGCTGTCTTTGTTTATCATTGTTACTGTTTATGTGTAGTAGCTTTTACAGTTTATCCTTATTTATGATGAAGACGATATCCCTGTTCATCATTGTTTTCATGTCACTTTTCCTGTCAAAACTCTTAGCTCTAATAATTCTGAAAGGTTTTGCACTGATATTTGGTTTTTTCGATTCTTTTGGTCTGTTACTGTTTATCTGTAGTAGCTTTTACTGTTTATCCTTGTCTGTGATGAAGAGGATGTCCGTGTTCATCATTGTTTTCATGTCACTTTTCCGGTCGAGACCCTCAGCTCTAATATTCTAAAAAATTCTGCACTCAATTTCTCGTTCTTTTTTGTGATGAAGAGGTGATCATTGTTCATCCTTTTTGAGACGTGTTTTCCAAAGTTCTATGGTTTTATGTGCCAAAGATTTTATTTGTCACCCTCGTTTTTATGGCAGGTCCCATCCATTTTATTTGTCACCTTCTAGTGGCAGATTCGGCATTTACTGCTCACGCCTCCGTCCGAGACTGAGGAGAAAATGCAGAATGCGCCACCAGAAGGTGAAAGAAGCAGAGTATCCGGAGCATATCAACTGTACTCGTCCCCTGTGTGCCGGCAGGCGTCGTGATGCTGCAGCCACACGTGCCGACCAAGCACCGTCCACCACTCTCAAACGCAAAATGAAGCACTGCCGTAGTTGCGGTCTACGCAATATTAACCCTGCCGAGTATGAGGCTCACAACTTTCTTCGATGAGAAGCTCAAGAAAGAATAACTCCAAAGCTGTAAAACATTACTTGGGAACTTAGACGTCCTGTACACAAGAAAGAAAGGGTTCTTGAAAACGGAAGAGAGAGAGAGAAAGAAAGAGAATGAAGATGCTGATTGTTTTTCAAGTGTATTTACAACATGCATAAAGAGGCCTTTATAGAGTGTTTTTGAAGAGCCAACTATGAAAAGATGTTGACGACGGGATTCTCAAGCTTGGCTAAAATAAGGGGAATGCCTAATATACAGGATTCCTAGATTTGTCTAGAACAGATTTCCTAAACAGTCCAGATTCTAAACTGGAATGTCCTTGACGGGAAAACAGTGGTTTTTAGAAGCCCAATCCATTTAACATGTTTCATCTTCTCTTCCTGAAACGTCACAACACAAGGATGCTAAAGAAAGTTAAGGAAATCAGGTCAGAAGAATACTCATACCTGTCATAACAGACGCGGGTGCAGCATAACCATATGTTCCCACCATGCGAGTAGAAACAAGAGAACTGTCTCCCAGTCCATCTTTGGCAAGGCCTAAGTCAGAGAGCTTTGCATTATAGTCCTGTGTGTGAAGCATGCATACAAAATGCACAGTTTTTGAAGTTAAACCTAGTGGTTTAGACTTAAGCATGAAGAACAACATTTTTTATCTTATTATAATAGAATGCTATGTAGAACAAACACTCTTCTGGAGTTCTAACCTTTTTACCAGTTGGAACATATTTCCTGGATACAAAGCTTGCTAAATATTTGGCAATGATTTCATTCTTAAAGTATTTCTCACCAAAAAAAAAAAAAAAATAGATTCCCAGCATTACCATCTGTATATAAGCTTTCATTCAGCAAATTGAATGTTGTCTTCTTCTACATCCTTTTTCTGATACAAAATGAGAGGAATCTGGATGAATTACTTGATTTTGTCTATTAATGAAGCTAATATCCACACCAGATAATAACAAAATCGAACAGAACATTAGATGTCCTAAAGTCACGATAGATGACGGGTTTCTCAGCTTCATGGAAAAGGCAAGTCCTTTTGCAGCACCAAATGCAATTTTCATTCTAATAGACCATGGCATTAGACGGAACACTCCGACAACAAAAGAGGAATTATGTCATCATAGAGAACTAAAGAATTATTCTGCCCAAGCAACTCACGAACAATTATAATTCCAGAAATTTAATACCAAAAACAGGTTCATAAATTACGTACACAATTGGATAGAAACTCCAAAAACAGTATTTTGCCTCTAATACTGAAGGTAAATCAGACTAACACATTCAAAGCCTTTGGTGAAAAATTAAACTACAGGCTTTTTCCACATCGACATACAAATCTTGAAACACAATAGATAAATTCCACAACAAGTCGAGAACCAATCTATTTTTCTTAAGCTGATCTTGCACTTTCTGTTTTTCTCCCTTAAATTTCAATTCATTTCAAGATAAAAACCAATTTAATGGGTTCAATTGACTAGAATATAAAAATTTTGGTAATAGATTGAATAAAAGAATGTCTATTTCTATTTTAGAAATAAAAAATCTTGAAATAAGATTGAAGTGAGGGGAAATTAGTGTGATCACACAAAACCACGGAACAAAGTTTCATTTGTTGGCCAAAAAGGAAATCAAACTCAAGCCTTTAAAACACCTTTTCATCTATTGTTGGGGGTTATCTTTTTTAAGGATCACCTCGAACCATACATACATTAGATTTTGGGAAACTTGATCAGAACTCCTCATGAATATTCACCTTTTTCCTTGAAAACAATGATTTTATAGCATCATCCCTGTTAACATTATGTAAATCCTTATCAAATTCAATAGGCCACAAGTTAAAAGAACAATTTTTTATTATATGAAAACAACTTTCATATGAATTTCTGAAAAGGAAAGTGAATGAAATGGGAGCTGAGAAATGACAGGAAAGCTTACTTGAAAACCAGTATTCATCTTCGCGGCAATATCCAATCAGTTTTATACCAAATTTTGGATGAGAAAGCTGCCCCCGAAAATATGACTTCTGCCTAGCAAATCATTTAATCAAACGGATGTGAGTTTGAAAAGAAGAGTGGAGAAATGTAACACCAGAAATTTGAAAGAGGAGAACAATTCAAGAACGTAAAGATTACCAGCCATTCTCTGTGGCCTTGGTAACTGTTATCCCCATCATGAACCTTAACACCTACAGCTAGCGAAGGCCTTCTCTTAGATCCTCAGAAACGAACCCTTTGTAAACACTTCCAAATCCTCCTCCACCCAACACTCAGTCTGGACTAAAATTCCCAGTGTCTGCCTTTAGTTCATTGTAGGTTAATGCAATCAACGGATTTGCAGCTGAATCACGATATAGGTCTTCTACTTCTTCAAGGTTTGATGGTAACTTGCTGTCGTTGTCCCTTTGTAGTTTTCATATTCGTTTTCATATTCAACAGCCCTTTTCTGACGATTTGTGACAATGTAGTGCTAGATGTAGCCATGTCCAAATTGCATTCCTACCACAACATACAGACTATTCTTGGCACTTTTTCGTTCTTCTAGAGTGACAACGCCTTGCGACTCACCTTGTGCAAGACTTCTGCTATCATATTTCTATTTCCATAGTTGTTCCCGCACTAACTGCTGCTGCATCAGCCAGTTCACTCTCTTTGACCTGCAACCGACGCCATGATCATTAGTTAGTAAAAACTTATTGGACCAAAGAAAGAAGAAAATTGTGGCAGGAAATAGCAATACAAACACTTAAAAACCAGAAAACAGAATTAGTCTCCTTCAAAATCAATTTAAGCTCCGATACAAGAGTTTTTGTGGTTTCTCCATTCCTCAAGTAATTAAAACAGGCCTTGCATCAGCTGCCACTACCTGAAATTAAATCATTCAAGAGGTGAACAACGCTAAAAAAACGAAAGGAAACCATTTTGCGAACTTCTGTCAATGTTAACCGTTTAGGAACTGAACTGAACAGGTTTACAGGTTTACAGGTTCCCAAACACAAACACAAACCCTAACACCCCTGCCAATAAGACCTTGTGCAAGAACAACGGATATTGTAGTTCCATCTCCGGCCAAATCATTGGTCTCGACAGCTGCTTGTCATACTATCTTAGCACCAGATTCTCAACTGGATCCTCCAATCGACCTTTGGAGCAACAGACCAAAACCCATCCATATCCCGTATTGGCTGACATTAGGCATACAAACAATCGAGAAAAAAGAAAGTAGCAGAAAACAGCAATACCAACCCTTTATGGAAACTAGAAAGAGAAAGAAAAAAGGGAAGACAAGAACAAAGCGAGGAAAAAGCTTCAGCCTGATATAAACAAGAACAGTGTCTCAGCTAAAGACTCACTCCCAGTTTCTTAAAAACAGAGGAGTCCTGGTTGGAGTGGAATTCCTTTGCCATTGCACAAATCTTGGGAGAGTGATTTCTTCTTAACATCAGGTACCTCCTGGCAAATGAGCTTGAAGAAATACAAGCAAAAGATGACAACTACTCGGAGGAAGTAAATTTCTTATCCATAACACGGCAGCTAGGAGCGCCAAAGAGCCAACTGAAGACATGGCTGTAAAAGTAGGTACCATCAACTTCTTAAAAATCCGTAAACATTGACCACTATTTCTCAAGAATAATTTCAAAAAATATAAAACAAAGACACTAAAACAATACAGAAACAGGCTCACAGCGACAAATCATATGAGAATTCGGACATTTTGGGAGATTAACAACAAGTGGTGGATAGCCAGCAGGCACACTTATCACTTGGAGCATTCTAATTTCTTCAATGTAATAGGCGGAGGCACGAACTGGCCAGTTAAGACCAGGAGCGCATTGCCAACAAAAGGAACAGCGGACCACTACACACTAGAGGCAGACCAACCGCCCAACCAAAAGCTTTTTAACTATTACAACTTAAATATACGCTATTGGAGCTGGAAATATGCTCCACGGCTCCAAACAGAGCAAAATTTCCTATACAGGTACTCAGATGTGGTAAGCTCGATTTGGCTAAATTCAAGATTAGAAGAGTCACGCAAATGCAAGAAAATTAACGATCTTTGGTAAGAAAATCAATGCAAAGAACCCAAATAGCAGGAGAAATAACCATAAGAAAAGAGTAAGTAAATAGCATCATGTTCAATTACCTCAAAAGACAAAATGAGGGACTCTACAGGCAAACTGATGAATCCGTACAATAACCCAGGACATACAATCTCATTTTAACACTCCACTGAAACGAATGCCTCCAGAAACTGAACCATGCTCACATACTCCAGAAACTGAACCAAATAGAGTATCTTCTCACCACTCAAACAAACAAACGGAAGACATTTTGAACCAACATGTTATCCATAGTAGTAAAGCAACGTCTTCGTATCTCAACAACAAATCAAGATCCACAAGAATAAGAAGGGCAGGTTGATGTGCTCCGAAGGGATCCCATATTGCTTACCGGAAAACGGCGACGGCGAGCCTCAGGATCCTTAAGGTTTGTGCAAGTTGCCTCCACACGTGTCGTGTGAAGGAAATAGTCCGACTGTGTGAAGGAAAAAACGAAGAATGATGGGGACCAAATAATTACTTGAGCTGCTTGCGTCACCTCTGATTGCGTCACAAGTAATGACCGTGGGCCTCGTATAAATTTGTTAACCTTTTGCGGTCCACGAAGCTTATGTACGAAAGCCTCGGAGAAATTATATTCAGAATTTTTAATATGGGAAAATTTAAACCTTTTCAGACAGATTTTAAGAAAAAGATGAATTTTTTAGGAATCCCGAGCCAGTCAATTGCAAAAATACTTTGAATCCTTGGTGCCATCTTTATTATAGTAATGAAGTTTTAATGTCTATCAAATGCCTCAACTTTAAGGTTAAAGTTTAGGATTAATAGCTTGGAAATGGCCTAACTTTTGGTTCTAAATAAGTTACAAGATCCACTGCTAGTCCAAACATGTAAGTCTGGAGTAATGCCTATCTTTTACCATAAGAAGAAACCCATATATAAGTTTGGGGTTTCTATCAATTTCGCTAGTAGTGGCCTAAGGTTTCCTTTTGCTTATGAAATTCAACACTCATTTCCTACACCTCTTTTGCCTAGCTAAAAATAAGTTTAGGATTTTTTATTACTACTTGCATATTAAAAATAAAATATTTGAAATAGTTTAGTGTTTGTCATATGATATTTTAGATCTTAGACCTTAGACCTTAGACCTTGTGAATTAAAGGCGTGGTTAAAATAATTGCATACACCTTTCCCCATCATTATTATACCTATTTAATATGTAGAAAGCTAATTGAAATGGCTCTTCCACCAAAGGAATTTTTCTACTCTCCCAATTTGTTTCAACCTATAACTTGTCAACAAAGTTGATCTAGATTTGTGTAAGATAAAGTAGCCTAAAGTTAGGCATATCCATTTGCATTCTTTAAGCTACCCTAGAAGGGATTAGATATGAATGAAATATTTGAACCAATAGTAGATTTAGAAAGTGCACAAGTCTTCTTGTGATTCATAATATTAAAGATTGAAAGACAACAAGAGTAGAAAAAGGATAATCCTTTTTTGGTGTCTTAAACATAGTACAAACTTAGATCATTTTCCAATAGGAAATGTTAGGACAAAAGAAAATACCTTCATTTTTCTTAAGTAGCTTGCTTTCTCAGAGGGGGGAAAACCCTTGGAATGCATAACAAGCAGAGTAAGGATTTCAATTGTCATTATCATGATGAAAGGTTGATTAATCGTTGAAAACTTACTCATTGTTATGAGAAGAAGTTGATTGATCTCCAAAAACTTGTGTCCACAAGTCATATTGATTGGCATGTGAAGATGGCATTTGTGATTCTACAGTTGGTAAAGCATGGTTGTGCACACCCTCATATTCTACTTGGACAGATCTGGGCTCTAAGGCTGACCAATCAGCTTTCTTCCGTGCAAGGCAATCACTTCTTTTGCATTTGAAGTAACTCTAAATATACACATTAAAATGTATCTAAGATCATCACTTCTATATATAACATATATTAATATAAGATGACCTTCCATATAAAACATTCTTCACCTGTTTTTGCCTATATTTCTTATGAATTTTTGGCCATACTTCCTCCAATCATACCCATCTGCTGGTAAGATAAATTTGTAGCCTTGTGCATTTGCTTCTCTCCCTCCTCTCTCTCCGCCTTGGATCTCCCTAGGAGGACAAGAAGAGGATCAACAAACTTAGGGTTCTTGATATTCTCCATGTTCAGTCATTAGGGTTTCATGATGATAAAAAACATGGCAAAAGGAAACAAAAGAAAGATTGCTTCCTTATCTCAAAGAACTTTAGATCAAAAGAGAGTGAGATGTATTTAGATCAAAAATGAGGCATACACAGATAATGATATCAATAATTAATGGGAGCAAAAACATACTAGAAGAAAAAGGAAAAGGAAGGAAGCCATATGCAAGGTTGAAGTGCACTCGATGATGAGTTCATTAGGGGCTATTGATGATGTTCAACAACATGGAAAAAAGATACAGAAAGAAAGATTGGTTCCTTATCTCAAAGAACGCTCGACCAGAGATAAGTGAAATGTATTAACATCAACATAAAGCATATGCAGATGATATGAGTAGTTAAAAGGAGGAAAAACATGCAAAAAGAAAAGGAGAAAGGAAGGAAGCAAAATGAAAGACCGAACTGCACCTTGATGATGGGTCCATTAGTATATCGTTTGGGTGCGAAAGCTTCACGTAGAGTTGGATCTGAGGTTAACAACTAGAAAACCTTGCAGAAGAACCTGGATTGCACATAATTTTCATCTTATATACGTATGCATTTATACTGAACAGGTTAGATCCAAGCACGCAAAAACCAAGTCGATCAAGTACGGGAAGACAGTACTTGGATCCCCTACAAATCCAGATCCGTGGACAAAGACCAGCAAACCTACATCAAAAGTGCATTTCAGAATGCCTCCATAGTTAACTTGCTTATTTAGATAGCAAAAATAGAGTTAAAAGCAACTAAAAAACAGCCTGCACCCAGAATTATGATGGAAGGCTTAGACGCATGTTAGATCTATGCACTTCCCAGTTCGTCTGAATTTAAAGGAGCAAATCTATGAATTGAAGGAAGGTAAGAGGAAATTGCTTGAAGGGTATGTGAGTCTTCAGTCGATATTTTGCTTTGGTCTTCCTCGCAACTTCCAGGTTTGACAAAACTTATCAGAAAAAGAGGATGGAGACATCCATGGAGGGTTGTCTGGGTTGGGAAGCTTCACTCGGGGCAGTTACACTCTCAACCAGGAGCTACAAAGGATTCGAGATGCGTGTGGAAAAAGGTACGAGATATCTATAGAGAGAGAGAGAGAAGGGAGGGGGGAATACTGTTCCTCTTTTACAACTTTCCCTTGGGAAAAAACGCATAATGAAAAGATCAGTTTCTTTGCGTCGGTGCAGCTTTCACGGGCGATCAGTAAAGTGGACCTAGAGGCGATCAAAGTCAGCGTATAACTTTGTCCCACCTGTCCTTGATTTGCATAATTTCATGGAAATTTTGCACCACTAGGATTCTCCATAAGGATGCAAAGCACTTGGACACCTGCAAAGTGACCTCCCACAATGGACGTTATCAAGTAATATTTTGCCACCTACTAAGATGTGAAAACAAAAGGTTAAAGAAATTCATCATATTATTATTTCTTTGACAATCGATAATATGAAATGAATAAGGCTTTCCAAATAAAGTGATGGGCAAGAAGTATGGTTGACTGGAGGCAAGACTAGAAGATGAGGGTAAGATTCAGTCTGAAAGCTTTATTTTTCCAAATAAAAAAAGATGTTTGTCTTATCAAACGTCTCAGAAATCTTGCCTACTTGCTAGGTGCTGAAGCAACGCTGACCAAGACCATGTCCAGCCGAAAGTGAATAACTTTTAGGGGGCCAAGGGTGGGACTAGAACGACAAAACCGGCATTAAATAAACCAGGGGCCGAGGGTAGCAGTCAAGAAATCTGGTAAGCAGCGATGGTAGCAGCCATCTGAGCCGCTTCCACACAAGAAGGCCTGTGTCTCCACTGCCGTCACAAGATTTGTGGGTTGCAGAGTCGGGTTTTGGCTACGACTTTTCTCTTGTTTTTTCTATCCCTAGAAAACACTGGATGGATATCATTCGAAGTTTACATGATCTGATGATAGCATCCATCTGTGTCTTGGTTGCCGTCGCTAGAATTGTCGCTTACAGAGGGAGAGGGTGGGACAGTGTTTGTGTCTCACATTTCGTTTGGACGAGCTGTGATGGTAGGGGCCATCCGAGCCGCCTTCACACAGGAAGTCCTGTGTCTGCGTTGCCATCACTACACTTGTGGTTTACAGAGGGACGAGGGTGGGGTGTTTGTCTATCACGTTTTTCTTTTTTTGTTAGAATGAATTCCCGAAAGTTAGCTCAGATATTAGGGATTTTTTTTTCTTTTTAATGTAACTCTTTCATTTCCAACATTCCCCTACATACTGCACATATAGTGATTCCAAGTTAAATGAGATAGGATGGATATTCTTGACACACTAAGCATATTTTATGTATTCAAGGTTAAACAAAAATTATAGTGGATCAACATAAGCTCTAATGCTATGTTAGAAATAGGTTTAAAATCTAATCTAAAAGCTAACTTTTGAATAAGGAAAACATTTTTGATAATTAGAAACTACCCAAATATTATAATTTTTCAATGTGAGACTTTCATCTCCAATATCCTCCCACATCCTCCCACAACATAGGATGGGTATCATCTTTTTGATTATCTTCTCACATGTTTTCTAACCAAGATTTAGCTACTATTATACCAAAGAATCTTCAACCCAAGGTGTTCAATTGAGGCATGTTATGCATTTTTCTAATGTTGAAGATGATGTAAGCTTGTTAATTAAAAATAATAGATTATTACATTATATCCAAGTTTAGGTTCAAGATTAACAATAATTTGTTTATGAACAAAAAAAAAACGAAAGATTTTTGTGGCATTATAGTGTTAAGACAAATGGGTGTGATGAAAATAATATGCATTTCATGTTGCTTAAATCTTGTCTTAATATTACTCATATATGAACAAATGGATCTTCTTTTTACAAGTTGATTATAATAAAAAGATGATCCAATGTTTGTACTTGTTTCTAGAGTATAGTAAATATTTGAATGTTTTGATTCATTAATATGATATTTTTACTATACATTTATATATTTATGTTCACAATGATTGAAATAAAAAAGATTATTTTTAGCATAATATTTAATTTTTTTTCTTTTTGAAAAAAGGACTTAGTCCGTTTCAATCTTATTGATAACACAAGTTGCCATAATGCCAAACCCATGATCTAATACAGAAAGCAAGGCTTTAGACCTAACAAATCTTATAGACCCAACAAGCGAGTGTAATCCATCCATGAAATCTCTCAAAAAATGAACAACATAAATGCATAGTCTATGTGATAAATTAGAAAAATAAGTCATTGATATGATAAAGACTCTAAAAGCAACATTAAATTGAGTGCTTAGGGGGGCCTATAGTGCTCTAAGCCTAGTTGGTCTTCCATGATATTTGTCGACAATGTCATGGTAAGGAACCAAGGGTAGAAAAGACTTGCAACCCTAGCATTTCATGTCCAATTTTTGCTAAGCCATCTACCAAAAAATTGGCTTCACGAGGAACATAGGATACTGGTGTTACTTAATCAATGTAGGCAATCTATTGGTGCATGGCATACTAAAGCTTCCATGGAATGGCAAATAAACCTTTCAAGCAATGAATCATAAATTATGAATTAGCTTCAATCTTTGTCACTACTATATCTTTCTATTGAAATAATTTTAAACCTTCTAGTAATGCAAAAACTTCAGCTATCACACTATCACCTTCACCCAAATTAACTACATATGCTAGTAATATTGAGCCCTGAAAATCCCCAATCATACCTCCCTCCGTACAAGAACCATTGATGCATGAGCCATTAGTGTTCAATTTTAATGTACCTAGAAAGGGGAACATCCAATGAACCATGCGTCCGCGGGTGGTGGGTGGAACAAAAATTGGGATTGGCCTGATTTTTGTTAGTTAAAACCCATGAGTTCTTAGGTGTATTTTGCTTATGGAGTCCTCCCTAGAGGAAAGAAAGAGTGAAAGTGAAAGTATACACGAAATCCTAAATTAGTGATGCAATGACAATTTGATATAGATAAATTTAACCACTAAAAGTTACACTTTCTCAAAACAAAGTTGAAAAGAAAGTCTATGTAGGAGTCTAAAGACATAAGGCTAAATACTTAAAAGAAATTTAAATCATGTCAATTATAACATTCATTACCATTTTGTGGGAACATGTTAAATATTTACTTGAAGTGCTAAAATGATCCAATTACAGTTGCTATGAAAAAGCACTACCTAATGCAAAAGCTCTTCATTTAAATTGTGTAAAAAGCTTGATAAGGAAAAACCATAATCATGTCAGTTACTCTGTGCATCTTCTTTTTCCTTTAGCTCTACATCCGAAAGGTCACTAATCACCGTTACCATAGTCTTTTCCATTGAAACCAATATAGATACCAGCAAAGGCTCCAAGGAGTCCGCTGCATCTCGCATTATAGGCCTTGGCTTTCGATTTCGGTTCAAGCAATGATAAGCTAGCATTGCAGCCTTGTGAACCGCCTTAACAGGTTCTCTTTCAACGACGGGAGAAGCCAATCTGCCAGGTCCTGATCTCGAGCTGCCAGGTTCAAAGGATTTTTGTTTCGGTGAGAAGTTTGGGAAGAAGAACACCAAAGCTGTTGTTCTTACTTCCCAGAACAGATCTTCCTACATCTATATAGAAATGTTGGTTCATCAATGCAGAAGCATGCGTAATACAGTTAAGGAAATCTGATGAGAAAATTACTTTACCTGTCATAGTACAGAGGGTAGAAACATGAGAATTGTCTCCCGCGGGTCCATCCTTTGCAAGGCTCAGAGAGATTTGGAGAGTAGTCCTGTTTGTGAAGCAAGCATTCGAAGTCCACATTTTTAACTTAAACCTGGTGATTTCAGTTAAGCACGACAGAAGGGAACCTTTCGTTTTAGTATGGTATAAATATTATGTAAAACAAACTTTTTTTTTTTTTTGAAATTTTAACTTTTTCTGTGTTAGAATCTATTTCCTAGATATAATATTTCGAGGTGATTTCAATGTCAAAGCATTTCTCACTGAAACATAAGATTTCCAGCATTACCATTTGTATACAAGCTTCCATTGAAAAATATAAAAGCCTAAGAATCTTAAATTCAGCACTTCCTACAAAAACAATAATATGTTATAAGGCTGCTATACATCATTGTAGCATCTTTACTCAGTCACTCTTTCATCTTTTTGATTTATGTAAAGGATGCATCCTTAACACAGGTTAAACCAACATCTTAAGATGGTTATCAAGTTCTACAATGTCATTGGCCCGAAACTATGACCTTAAGTCTTCAGCTGTCAGAAAACAACTTGAATAGGAAAGTGAATGTAATGAGAAGTGAGAAACAACAGCAAACGCTTACTTGAAGAGGGGTTGTCCTCGACACTACATCGAGCCATGTGCTCACATATTACTACCCGATGTTCATCTTCACAGCAAAATTCAATCTATTTTACCAAATTTGAGTGAGAAAGCTGCTACAAAAATGTGAGTTCCGCCTAGAAACCCACATAGCATATGATCTCTAAAGATAAGAAGTAGAGAACATATAGCACTAGAAGTTTGAAAGAGGATAAGAACTGAAGAATGTAAAGATAGCTAGCCATTCTCTGTGGCCTTGGTAATTATCATTCCCATCATGACCTTTAACCGCTACAGTTAGGGAAGGAACCCTTTCTCTTAGATCCTCAGAAACAATCCCATTATAAACGCTTCCAAATCCTCCTCCACTCAACACTCGATCTGGCCTAAAATTTCCAGTGATTGCCTTTAATTCATTGTAGTTGAATGCAATCAATGGATTTGCGGCCAAATCATGACGTATGACATCTACCTTTCCAGGTTTTCATGGTAACTAACTGTTCACCTCCTATTCTCAGCACTTTTCCCTTCTTCTAGTGTCACTACACCTGACATTCCACCTTGCTCAAGGCTTCTGCTATCATATTTCTATCTTCATAGTTGTTCCCTGCACTAAAGGCTATCGCATTAGCCAGGTTCACTGTCTTCGACCTGCAATCAGCGCAATCATTATTAGTTAGTAAGAACTCATTCAATCAAGAAAGAAGAAAATTGTGAAAGAAAATATCAATACAAACACTTTTAAACCAAAGAACAGAGCTGGTCTCTCAATTGGGGTTCTAGATTTCCAGTTTATGGAGGGTAGTAACAATTGGTAGTTGGCGAGTAAAGATTACCTCCTTCAAAATCGATTTAAGCTCGGATACAAGAGTTTTGTGGTCTTCTCAATGACTCAAGTAATTAAAACAGGGTTTGCACCGGGTGGCACTACCTGAAATTAAATCATTCAAGAGGTAAATAACATTTTTTTTAAAAAGGAAAAAGGAAACAAAGGTATGAATTTCTGTCAATGTTACCCATAGGAATTGAACGAAACAGGTTTTCAGGTTCTCAAACGAAAGTAGTAGCATGAATGAAAATGCAAACCTTGACACCCCTAGTAATAAGAACTTGTGTTAAAACAAATTTTTAATATTACAACGCAGGCACCCAACTCATACACATAGGATATTGAATACAAGACTTCATGGTTGGAGTGTCTATTAATTAACCATTGAGTTAACCGGTTAAGTGACAAATGTAGTTTCATCACCTACCAAATCATTGGTCTTGACAGCTGCTTATCTTACTATCTTAGCACCCAATTCTCAACTAGATCCTCTAATTCGACCTTTGAAGCAACAAACCAAAAATATTGGGCTGACTTTAGGTGTGCAAACAATCGAGAAAAAAGAAAGTAGCAGAAAATAGCAATAACGACACTTTACGGAAATTAGAGAGTAAGAAAAAAAGGAAAACAAGAACAAAAACAAAGAAAAGGCTTATGAACAAGAACAGTGTCTTCGCTAAAGACACTTGCAGATTTTGAAGTGCTATTCCTTTGCCATTGCACAAATCTTGGAAGAGTGATTTCTTCTTGGCATCAGATACCTCCTGGCAAACGAGCTAGAAGAAACGGAAGCAAAAAATGACAACTTGTTGGAAGAAGCAAATTACCTATCCATAACAGGGCAGCTAGGAGCAGCAAGGAGCCAACTGAGGACATGGCTGTGAAAGTAGGTCCCATCAACTTCTTGAAAAGCCGAAAACATTGACCACTCCTTCTCAAGAACAATGTCAAAAATATAAGACAAAGACAATAAAACAATACAGAAACAGGCTCACAGCAACAAATCATATGAGGATTCAGACATTTTGGGAGATTCACAAGAGGTGGTGGATGTCCAGAAGGCATACTTGTCACTTGGAAAATAATATGCATTTTACATCATTTTTCTTTGTCCAAAGGGAAATTGGGAAATATCAAACAACAAAATCTCCAGTGTCGTACTCATTCGTATATGATACGGTCGATTTAGCCAAATTCACCATTGGAAGAGTCATAAAACAAGTGCAAGAAATAATCAATCTTTGTTAAGAAAATGCATTAAAAGAACCCGAATAGCAGGAGTGATTACCATAACCTGAGGTTGACTAGTCAGCTTTCTTCCATGCAAGGCAATCACTTCTTTTACATTTCAAGTAACTTTTAAATACATACATTAAAATGTATCTAAGATGATCAATTCTATATATAACATACATTAATATAAGATGACCTTCCATATAAAACATTTTTGACCTGTTTTTGCGTATATTTCTTATGAATTTTTGGCCATACTTCCTCCATTCATACCCATCTGCTAGTAAGATAAATTTGTTGCCTTGTGCATTTGCTTTTCTATCTCCTCTCTCTCCCCCTTGGATCTCCCTAGGAGGCCAAGAAGAGGATCAACAAACTTAGGGTTCTTGATATTCTCCATGTTCGGTCATTAAGGTTTCATGATGATCAAAAACATGGTAAAAGGAAACAAAGGAATGGTCACTTCCTTATCTCAAAGAACTTTAGATCAAAAGAGAGTGAGATGTACTTAGATCAAAATCAGGCATACACCAATAATGAAATCAATAATTAATGGGAGCAAAAACATACTAGAAGAAAAAGGAAAAGGAAGGAAGCCAGATGCAAGGCTGAATTGCACTTGATGATGAGTTCGTTAGGGTCTTTTGATGATGTTCAACAACATGGAAAAAAGATACAGAAAGAAAGATCGGTTCCTTATCTCAAAGAACGCTCGACCAGAGATGATTGAAATGTACTAACATCAACATAAAGCATATGCAGATGATGATATGAGTAATTAATAGGAGGAAAAACATGAAAAAAGAAAAGGAGAAACGAAGGAAGCAAAATGAAAGACCGAACTGCACCTTGATGATGGGTCCATTAGTATATCGTTTGGGTGCGAAAGCTTCACATAGAGTTGGATCTGAGGTTAACAACTAGAAAACCTTGCAGAAGAACCTGGATTGCACATAATTTTCATCTTATATACGTATGCATTTATACTGAACAGGTTAGATCCGAGCACGCAAAAACCAAGTCGATCAAGTACGGGAAGACAGTACTTGGATCCCCTACAAATCTAGATCCGTGGACAAAGACCAGCAAACCTACATCAAAAGTGCATTTCAGAATACCTCCGTAGTTAAACTGCTTATTTACATAGCAAAAATAGAGTTAAATGCGACTAAAGAAGAAAACGCACACAGCCTGCACTCAGAATTATGATGGAAGGCTTAGACGCATGTTAGATCTATGCACTTCCCAGTTCGTCTGAATTTAAAGGAGCAAATCTATGAATTGAAGGAAGGTAAGAGGAAACTGCTTGAAGGGCATGTGAGTCTTCAGCCGATATTTTGCTTTGGTCTTCCTCGCAACTTCTAGGTTTGACAAAACTTATCAGAAAAGGAGGATGGAGACATCCATGGAGGGTTGTCTGGGTTGGGAAGCTTCACTCGGGGCAGTTACACTCTCAACCAGGAGCTAGAAAGGATTCGAGATGCTTGTGGAAAAAGGTAGGAGATATCTATGGAGAGAGAGAGAGAGGGAGAGAAGGGAGGGGGAATACTGTTCATCTTTTACAACTTTCCCTCGGGAAAAAACGCATAATGGAAAGATCAATCTCTTTGCGTCGGCGCCGCTTTCAGGGGCGATCAGTGAAATGGACCTAGAGGCGATCAAAGTCAGCGTATAATCTTGTCCCACCTGTCCTTGATTTGCATAATATCATGGAAATTTTGCACCACTAGGGTTCTCCATAAGGATGCAAAGCACTTGGACACCTGCAAAGTGACCTCCCACAATGGTCTTCATCAAGTAATATTTTGCCACCTACTAAGATGTGAAAACAAAAGGTTAAAGAAATTCATCATATTATTATTTCTTTGACAATCGATAATATGAAATGAATAAGGCTTTCCAAATAAAGTGATGGGCAAGAAGTATGGTTGACTTGAGGCAAGACTAGAAGATGAGGGTAAGATTCAGTCTGAAAGCTTTATTTTTCCAAATAAAAAAAAATGTTTGTCTTATCAAACGTCTCAGAAATCTTGCCTACTTGCTAGGTGCTGAAGCAACGCCGACCAAGACCATGTCCAGCCGAAAGTGAATAACTTTTAGGGGGCCAAGGGTGGGACTAGAACGACAAAACCGGCCTTAAAATAAACCAGGGGCCGAGGGTAGCGGCCAAGAAATCTGGTAAGCAGCGATGGTAGCAGCCATCTGAGCCGCTTTCACACAAGAAGGCCTGTGTCTCCACTACCGTCACAAGTTTTGTGGGTTGCAGAGCCGGGTTTTGGCTACGACTTTTCTCTTGTTTTTCTATCCCTAGAAAACACTGATGGATATCACTAGAAGTTTACATGATCTGATGATAGCATCCATCTGAGCCGCCTTCACTCACGAAGGCCTATGTCTTGGTTGCCCTCGCTATAACTGTCGCTTACAGAGGGAGAGGGTGGGACAGTGTTTGTGTCGCACGTTTCGTTTGTATGAGCTGTGATGGTAGCAGCCATCCGAGCCGCATTCACACAGGAGGTCCTGTGTCTGCGTTGCCATCACTACACTTGTGGTTTTGAGAGGGACGAGGGTGGGACATTGTCTGTCTAGCACGTTTTTCTTTTTTTGGTAGAATGAATTCCCAAAAGTTAGCTCAGATATCAAGAATTTTTTTCTTTTTAGTGTAATTCTTTCATTTCCAACATTCGTTTACATACTGCACATATGGTGATTCCAAGGTTAAATGAGATGGGATGGATATTCTTGACACACTAAGCATATTTTATGCACTCAAGGTTAAACAAAAATTATAGTGGATCAACATAAGCTCTAATGCTATGTTAGAAATAAGTTTAAAGTTAATCTAAAAGTTAATTTTTGAATAAAGAAAACATTTTTGATAATTAAAAACTACCCAAAGATCATAATTTTTGAATGTGAGACTTTCATCTCCAACATCTCTCATAAAATAAGATGGATATCATCTTTTTGATTATCTTCTCACATGTTTTCTAACCAAGATTTAGCTACTACTATACAAATGAATCTTCAACTCAAGGTGTTCAATTGAGGCACGTTATGCATTTTTCTAATGTAGAAGATGATGTAAGCTTGTTAATTAAAAATAATAGATTATTACATTATATCCAAGCTTAGGTTCAAGATTAACAATAATTTGTTTATGAACAAAAAAGAAAAAATTTGTGGCATTATAGGGTTAAGACAAAATGGGTGTGATGAAAATGATATGCATTTCATGTTGCTTAAATCTTGTCTTAATATTACTCATATATGAAAAAATGGATCTTCTTCTTACAAGTTGATTATAATAAAAAGATGATCCAATGTTTGTACCCATTTCTAGAGTATAGTAAATATTTGAATGTTTTGAATCATTAATATGATATTTTTACTATACATTTATATATTTATGTTCACAATTATTGAAATAAAAAAGATTACTTTTAGCATAATATTTAAATTGAAGCTTTTTTTTTTTTTGAAAAAATGACTTAGTCCTTTTCAATCATATTGATAACACATGTTGGCATAATGCCTAACCCATGATGTAATACAAAGAGCAAGGCTTTAGACCTAACTCCAAATCTCATAGACCCAACAAGCTAGTGCGATCCATCCATGAAATCTATGAAAATATGACCAATACAAATGCATAGTATATGTCCCTATTCTCTTAGCAAAAATAAAGAAGATAGTACGAAGGAAAGCTTCTTTGTTTAGAAATATAAAATCTTCTCAATGCAATGTTATTTTGAGTGAGATTTAGAGGTCTCTAACTTTTATCTTTTCATAGATATAGTGACTTTTGTAATACTAGAGTATGCTCATGTGCTTTTATACTTTAATATGTATTAATACAATTTACCTTTCCACAAAAAAAAATGCATAGTCTATGTGATAAATTAGAAAAACAAGTCATTGATATGATAAAGACTCTAAAAGCAACATTAAATTGAGTGCTTAGGGGGGCTAATAGTGCTCTAAGCCTAGTTGGTTTTCCCATGGTATTTGTTGACAATGTCATGGTAATGAACCAAGGGTAGAAAAGACTTGCAACCCTAGCATTTCATGTCCAATTTTTGCTAAGCCATCTGCCAAAAAATTGGCTTCATGAGGAACATAGGATACTTGTGTTACTTGATCAATGTAGGCAGTCCATTGGTGCATGGCATACTCTATCTTCCATGAAATGGCAAATAAACCTTTCAAGCAATGAATCATAAATTGTGAATTAGTTTCAATCTTTGTCACTACTATGTCTTTTTGTTGACATAGTTTTAAACCTTCTAGTAATGCAAAAACTCCACCTACTGCACTATCACCTTCACCCAAATTAACTACATATGCTAGTAATATTGAGCCCTGAGAATCCCTAACCATACCTCCCCTTGTACAAGAACCATTGATGCATGAGCCACTAGTGTTCAATTTTAATGCACCTAGAAAGGGGAACATCCAATGAACCATGCGTCCGTAGGTGGTGGTGGGTGGAACAAAAATTGGGATTGGTCTGATTTTTGTTAGTTAAAACCCACGAGTTCTTATGTTTATTTTTCTTATGGAGTCCTCCCCAAGGGAAAGAAAGAGTGAAAGTGAAACTATACATGAAATCCTAAATTAGCAATGCAATGACAATTTGATATAGATAAATTTAATCACTAAAAGTTATGCTTTCTCAAAACAAAGTTGAAATGAGAGTCTATGTAGGAGTCTTAAGACATAAGGGTAAATACTTTAAAGAAATTTAAATCATGTCAATTTAATATTCATTACCATTTTGTGAGAACATGTTAAATATTTACTTGAAGTGCCAAAATGATCCAATTATAGTTGTTATGAAAAAGCACTACCTAATGCAAAATCTCTTCCTTTAAAATGGGGAAAAAACTTGATAAGGAAAAACCATAATCATGTCAGTTACTCTGTGCATCTTCTTTTTCCTTTAGCTCTACATCCGAAAGGTCACTAATCACCGTTACCATAGTCTTTTCCATTGAAACCACTATAGATAGCTGCAACGCCTCCAAGGAGTCCACTGTATCTCGCATTATAGGCCTTGGCTTTCGATTTCGGTTCAAGCAATGATAAGCTAGCATTTCAGCCTTGTGAACCCCCTTAACAGGTTCTCTTTCAACGACAGGAGAAGCCAATCTGCCTGGTCCTGATCTCGAGCTGCCAGGTTCTAAGGATTTTTGTTTCGGTGAGAAGTTCGGGAAGAAGATAACCAAAGCTGTTGTTCTTACTTCCCAAAACAGATCTTCCTACATCTATATATAAATGCTGGTTCATCAATGCAGAAGGATGTGTAATACAGTTAAGGAAATCTGATCAGAAAATTACTTTACCTGTCATAGTACAGAGGGTGCAGCATACCCAAATGTCCCCATCATGCGAGTAGAAACATGAGAATTGTCTCCCGCGGCTCCATCTTTTGCAAGGCCGAAGTCAGAGAGATTTGGAGTGTAGTCCTGTTTGTGAAGCAAGCATACCAAGCCCACATTTTTAAGTTAAACCTGGCGATTTCAGTTAAGCACGACAGAAGGGAACCTTTTGTTTTATTATGATATAAATAGTATGTAAAACAAACAACTTTTTTTTTTAATTTTTAATTTTTCTGTGTTAGAATCTATTTCCTAGATATAATGTTTCGAGGTGATTTCAATGTCAAAACATTTCTCACTAAAACATTAGATTTCCAGCATTACCATTTGTATACAAGCTTCCATTGAAAAATATAAAAGCCTAAGAATCTTAAATTCAGCACTTCCTACAAAAACAATAATTTGTTATAACGCTGCTAGACATCATTGTAGTATCTTTACTTTGTCACTCTTACCTCTTTTTGATTTATGAAAAGGATGCATTCTAACACATGCTAAACCAACACTTTAAAGGTGGTTATCACGTTCTACAATGTCATTGGTCCGAAACTATGATTTTAAATCTTCAGCTTTCAGAAAACAACTTGAATAGGAAAGTGAATGTAATGAGAAGTGAGAAACAACAGCAAATGCTTACTTGAAAAAGGGTTGTCCTCGACACTACATTGAGCCATGTGCTCATATATTATTATCCAATGTTCATCTTCACAGCAAAATCCAATATGTTTCACCAAATTTGGTGAGAAAGCTGCCACAAAAATGTGACTTCCACCTAAAAACCCACATATCATATGATCAATTTGATAGAAGTTTCAAAGAGGAGAAGAATTGAAGAACGTAAAGACAACCAGCCATTCTCTGTGGCCTTGGTAACTATCATCCCCATAGTGACCTTTAACAGCTACTGGTAGAGAAGGAACCCTTTCTCTTAGATCCTCAGAAACAAACTAATTATAAACGCTTTCAAATCCTCCTCCACTCAATACTTGATCTGGCCTAAAATTCCCTGTGCTTGCCTTTGGTTCATTGTAGTTGAATGCAATCAATGGATCTGCGGCCAAATCATGACGTAGGCCATCTACCTTTTCAGGTTTTGATGGAAACTAACTGTTCACCTCCTATTCTCAGCACTTTTCCCTCTTCTAGTGTCACTACACCTGACATTCCACCTTGCTCAAGGCTTCTGCTATCTTCTTTCTATCTTCATAGTTGTTCCCTGCACTAAAGGCTATCGCACCAGCCAGTTCACTGTCTTCGACCTGCAATCAATGCAATCATTATAAGTTAGTAAGAACTCATTCAACCAGGAAAGAAGAAAATTGTGACAGAAAATAGCAATACAAACACTTTAAAACCAAAGAACAGAATTAGTCTCTCAATTGGGGTTCTAGATTTCCAGTTTATGGAGGGTAGTAAGAATTGGCAGTTGGCGAGTAAAGATTACCTCCTTCAAAATAGGTTTAAGCTCGGATACAACAGTTTTTGTGGTCTTCTCACTCCCTCGAGTAATTAAAACAGGGTTTGCACCAGGTGCCACTACCTGAAACAAAATCATTCAAGAGGTGGATAAATTTTTTTTTAAAAAAAGGAAAAAGGAAACAGAGGTATGAATTTCTGTCCATGTTACCCATAGGAATTGTACGAAACAGGTTTTTAGGTTCTCAAACAAAAGTAGTAGCATGCATGAAAATGCAAACCTTGACACCCTTGGTAATAAGAACTTGTGCTAAAACAAGTTTTTAATATTACAATGCAAGCACCTAACTCATGCACATAGGGTATTGAACATTATGTTTTATAGTTAGAGTTTCTATTAATTCACCTTTGAGTTAGCTAGTTAGGTGACAAATGTAGTTCCATCACTTACCAAATCATTGGTCTCGACAACTGCTTATCTTACTATCTTAGCACCCAATTCTCAACTAGATCCTCCAATTCGACCTTTGAAGCAACAAACCAAAAATATTGGCTGATATTAGGTGTACAAACAATCGAGAAAAAAGAAAGTAGCAGAAAATAGCAATAACAACACGTTACGGAAATTAGAGAGAGTAAGAAAAAATGGAAAACAAGAACAAAAACAAAGAAAAGGCTTATCAACAAGAACAGTGTCTTAGCTAAAGACACACTTGCAGTTTTTGAAGTGCTATTCCTTTGCCATTGCACAAATCTTGGAAGAGTGATTTCTTCTTGACATCAGATACCTCCTGGCAAATGAGCTTGAAGAAACGGAAGCAAAATTTGACAACTTGTTGGAAGAAGCAAATTACCTATCCATAACAGGGCAGCTAGGAGCAGCAAGGAGCCAACTGAGGACATGGCTGTGACAGTAGGTCCCATCCACTTCTTGAAAAGCCGAAAACATTGACCACTACTTCTCAAGAATAATGTCAAAAATATAAGATAAAGACACTAAACCAAGACAGAAACAGGCGCACAGCAACAAATCATATGAGAATTCAGACATTTTGGGAGATTAACAAGTGGTGGATGTCCAGAAGGCATACTTGTCGCTTGGAAAATAACATGCACTTTAAATCATTTTTCTTTGTCCAAAGACTTTAACAGAGGGAAATTGGGAAATATCAAACAACAAAACTTCCAGTCTTGTACTCATTCGTATACGATACGGTCGATTTAGCTAAAATTCACCATTGGAAAAGTCATAAAACAAGTGCAAGAAATAATCAATCTTTGTTAAGAAAATGCATCGAAAGAACCCGAATAGCAGGAGTGATAACCATTACAATAGAGTAAGAAAATAGCATCACGTTCAATTATCTCAAAAGACAAAGTGCGGGACTCTACAGGCAAACCAATCAATCCATAAACCTACTCCGGGAAATTCAATCACATATACCAGGAAATATTACCTTTTTCCCTACAAACTCCTAATCCAACAACGTACAGTACCCTTTCAACGCTGAAACAACAATGGGAAGACATTTTGAACCAACAAGTTATCCAACAACAAATCAAGATCCACAAGAACAGGAAGGGCAGGTTGATAGGTCCGAAGGGAACCTATAATGCTTACCGGAAACGACGACGGCCAGCCTCAGGATCGTGAAGGTTTGTGCAACTTGCCGCCACACGTGTGAAGGAAATAGTCCGACTTTCTGAATAACGAAGAATGATTACTTGAGCTGGTTGCGTCATAAGTAATTACGTGGGCCTCGTATCAATTTGTTAACCTTTTGCGTTCCACGAGGCTTATGTACGTAAGCCTTGGAGAAAAGTATATTGAGAATGTTTTATAGGAGAAAATTTAAACCTTTTCAGCCAGATTTTAAGAAACAGATGAATTTCTTAGCAATTTGGAACTACTCAATTGCAAAATATTTTGAGTAGGATTGACAACCTAGAAATGGTATCTTTACTATAGTAATCAAGATTTAGTGTCTATCAAATTCTTTGACTACAAGGTTAAAGTTTAGGATTGACAACCTAGAAATGGCCTAGGTTTTGGTTCCAGATGAGCTACAAGATTCATTGCTAGTCCAAACAACAATTTTAGGTAAAAGTTATAATGCCTTTCTTTTACCATAAGAAAAGACCCATGTAAGTCTATAGTTTTTGTCAATTTACTAGTAGCAGTCTAAGGTTTCCTTCACATATAAAGTTTCATGTTCAACACTCATTTCTAGCACCTTTTCAGTCTAACTAAAAGTAAGATTACTATTTTTGACTACTACTCTAATATTGAAAATAAAATATTTAATATAGTTTAGTTTTTGTCATATAACATTTTAGACCTTAGACTTTGTGAATTCAAGGTATGGTTAATATAAATGCATATACCTTTTCCCTTCATTATCACACCTATGTAGTATGCAAAGTTTCTTGTTATTTGGAAGGCAAAGCATGGTAGGTGGAAAGCTAATAGAAAAGGCTCTTACACCAAAGGAATTCATCTATAATATCTCCTAATTTGTTTCAACCTACAAGTATCCAACAAAGTTGATCCAAAATTGTGTGAGAGAAAGTAGAATGAAGTTAGACATATCAGATTAAATTCTCCAAGACACTATAGAAGGGGTTAGATATGAATGCAATATTAGCATTTCATGCATTTGAAACTAAGTGTAGATTTAGAAACTGCAAAAGTCTTCTTATGATTCATAATGTTAAAGATTGAAAACTAACAAGAGTAGAAAGAGGATAATCTTTCTTGGGGATGATAAACATATTACAAACTTGGATAATTTTCTAGTAGAAAATGCTAGGACAAAAGAAAATACCTCCATTTTGCTTAAGTAGCTTACTTTCTTAGTGGGAAAAACCTCTAGGAAGCATAATAGGTACATTAGGGATTTCAATTGTCATTATCACGATGAGAAGTTGATTGATCTCCAAAAACTTGCTCTTTCTCATGAGAAGAAGTTGATCGATCTCCAAAAACTTGTGTCCATAGGTCATATTGATTGGCATGTGAAGAAGGGTTTTGTGATTCTGTGGTTGGTGAGGCATGGTTGTGCACCCCCTCATACTTTACTTGGACATATTCGAGCTCAGAGGTTGACCAGTCAACTTTCTTCCGTGCAGAGCAATCACTTCTTTTGCACTTGAAGTAACTTCTAAATACAAGCATTAAAATGCATCTAAGATCAGTAATGCTATGTATAACATATATTAAGACAAGATGACCTTCCATATAAAATATTCTTGACCTGTTTTTGCTTATATTCCTTATAAACTTTTGGCCATACTTCCTCCATTCAAACCCATCTGCAGGTATGATGAATCCGTTGCCTTGTGTATTGGCTTCTCTCTCTCCTCTATCTGCTCTTTGAATCTCCCTGGTAGGACATGAAGAGGATCAGCAAATTTAGGGTTCCTAATGTTCTCCATCTTTGGGCATTAGGGTTTCATGATGTTCAAAAACATAGTAAAAGGAAACAAAGTAAAGTTCACTTCCTTATCTTAGAGAACTCTAGATCCAAAGAGAGTCGGATGTATTTAGATCAAAATCAAGCATATGCAGCTGATAATATCAGTAATTAACAGGAGCAAAAACATACTAAAGAAAAAGAAAAGGGAAGGAATTTAGACGCAAGGCCGTAGTGCACCTGATGATGAGTTCATTAGGGTTTTTTGATGATGTTCAAAAACACGGAAAAAGCACACAAAAGGAAAGATCGGATCCTTATCTCAAAGAACCCGCAATCAGCTATGAGTGAAATGTTTTAACATCAAGATAAAGCATATTTAGATGATGATATGAGTACTTAACAGGAGGAAGAACGTACAAAAAGAAAAAGAAACGGGAAGGAAGCCAAATGAAAGACTGAACTGCACCTCGATGATGAGTCCATTAGTATATCGTTTGGGTGGAGAAGCTGCACGTAAAGTTGGATCTGATGTTAAGAACTAGAAAACCTTGCAGAAGAACCTGGAGTGCACAGAATTATCATTTTATATACATATGCAATTATACTGAACAATTGGATCCAAGCACGGAAAAACCAAGTCGATCAAGTACGCAAAGAACTTAGATCCCCTACAAATCTAGATCCGTAGACAAAGACCTGCAACTTACATCAAAACTGCATTTTAGAATAACTCCATAGTTATACTGCTTATTTACATGCAAAAAAGGAGTTATAAGCAACTAAAGAAGAAAACGCACACTGCCTTCACTAAGAGTTATAATCGAAGGCTTAGACACACGTTCGATCTATGCGCTTCCAGTCAGTCTGAATTTAAAGGAGCAAATCTATGAGTTGTAGGAAGATAAGAGGAAACTGCTTGAAGGGTATGTGAGTCTTTAGTCGATATTTTGCTTTGGTCTTCCTCGCAACTTCTAGGTTTGACAAAGCTTATCAGAAAAGGAGGATGGAGACGTCCATGGAGGTTTGTCTGGGTTCGGAAGCTTCACTCAGGGTAGCTACTCAACCAGGAGGTCGAAATTATTCAAGCTGCCTGTGGAAAAAGCTGCTTGTCGAAGCCGCTTTTACGGGCAATCAGTGAAATGAACCAAACAGGTGATCAAAATCAGCATAAAACGTTGTCCCACCTGTCCCTGATTTGTCTAATCTCATGGAAATTTTGCACCATAAGGATGCAAAGCACGTGGACAAGTGTAAAGTGACCTCCCCCAATGGACGTCATTAAGTAATATTTTTATTTCTTTAACAATCAATTATATAAAATGAATAAGGTTATCCAAATAAAGTGTGCTTGACTTGAGGAAAGACAAGAAGATCTTGGTAAGATTAAGCCTGAAAGCTTTATTTTTCCAAATAAAAAAGAAGTTTGTCATATCATGCGGCACAGAGATCTCACACCTTCTTGTTGGGTGCTGAACCAACGCTGACCAAGGCCATGTCCAGCCGAAAGTGAATAACTTTTAGAGGGCCAAAGGGTTTAGAGCGACGACTTAAAAAACCAGGGGCCGAGGGCTAGAATGCCTCGACTTCTGTATTCATACACCAAGAAATCTTGCAAGTCGTGATGGTAGCAGCCATCTGAGCCTCTTCTACGCACGAAGGCCTGTGTCTCCACTGCCGTCACATGACTAGTGGCTTGCAGAGTCCGGTGCGACAGTTTTTCGCCACGACATTTCTCATGTTTCTTCTATCCTTAAGCAACACTGGATGGATATTACCTGGAGTCTGCATGATCTGATGATAGCATCCATCTGAGCCGCCTTCATACACGAAGGCCTGTGTCTCCGTTGCCGTCGCAATACTTGTGGCTTACACAGGCAGGAGAGTGGGACAGTCTTTGACTACCACGTTTCTTTTATAATTTTTGTCCTTAAACAAGACTTGAGGGATGTCACATGAAGTTTGAAGGTGCTGTGATGGAAGCGGCCATCTGAGCCGCCTTCACACAGGAGGTCCTGTGTCTGCATTGCCATCACTACCCTTGTGGTTTACAGAGGGAGGAGGGTGGGACAGTGTTTGTCTATCATGTTTTTCTTGCTTTTGTTTTTCCCCCCTTTATTGTTAGAAATGAATTCCCAAAAGTTAGCTCATATATTAAGGATTTTTTTCTTTTTGATATAAGGCTTTTGTCTCCAACATTCTCCCACATATTGAGAATACTTTAGTTCTAAGGTTAAACAAGATATAATGAATGTTCTTGACACACTAAGCATATTTTATAGACTCAATGTAGCACTGAATTTTTTTGATCCACTTAAGTTCTAATGTCATGTTAGAAATAGTTTCAAAGTCTAACCTAAAACTTGTTTACTGAGTGGGGAAGAAACTTTTTATAATTAAAAAAAATTTAAAGATTATATCTTTTTAATGTGAAACTTTTATTTGCAATATCCTTAAACAATATATGATAGATATCTTTGTGATCATCTCCCCAACTGTTTCAAACCAGAACTTAGCCACTATTCTACGAGAAGAATCCTCACCCCAAGATCTTAAATGAAGGCATGTTGTGCTTTTTGCAATATCGAAGATGATGTAAGCTTGTTAATGAAAAAGTAATGGATTCTTACATTACATGAAAGTTTAGGTTCAAGTTTAACAAAAACTTGTTTATGAACATAAAATATCTTTGTGGCATTCCAAGGTTGAGACAAAAGTGTGTGACGAAAAATAATAAGTATTTTATGTTTCTTAAATCTTGTCTTAATATCATTCATATATGAAAAAATGGATCTTTTTACAAGTTGATTATAAGAAAAAGATGATCAAATCTTTGTACCTACTTCTAGAGTTCAATAAATATTTGAATATTTAAACCATTGATATGATACTTTTATTATACATTTATATATTTATTTTCACAATGATTTAAATTAAAAAAAGATTACTTTTAACTTAATATTTAAATTAAAATTAAAGTGTGAGATCTCATCACTTATACAAAACATTACAAATAAGTATCAATGATTTTTTCATATGATACAAGGGTGTCATAAAAACAATAATTAATTTACATTAATAGTAGCTTAATTTGATTACACCTTATACACTCAAGTATCTATTTTTCGTAACAGTCATTTATATAAAATGGGTAAGGCTTTTTAATAGTTGTGAAAGCATAGATGTTAAAATATTATTGTGTTCATTGCATTCTAATTCCAGAATAGTCTGCCAAATAATGTAGTGGTAATAGAAGATGACGGTAAGCTTCATCTGTAAGTCTTCTCACTTTCTTTTTCCAAATAAAAAAAGAAGTTTGTCTTGTCAAACATCACAGAAAACATATCTTCTTGTTAAGTGCTAAAGCAACGCCGACCAATACCATTCTGCAGGCAAAATTGAATACTTTTAGAAGGCCGGGGGTCAGTCTAGAATGCCGAATGCCGAAATTGGGACAGTGTGTTCCACAGAAGTAAATAAAGGAGAGGGCGAGGTTAAAAGCCCTTGACTTAGTTGTGCAGACGTCGTAAGACAATCTGAACGACGGTAGCAGCAAAATTCTCATGCTGCAATCTGAGCCGCAGATTCAAAGCATGCAACCTGAGCCAGGACGGCGGCAGCAATCTGAGCCATAGGACAAAAGAAAACAAAAGGTTCACACGTTTCAACATATTATTATTTCTTAAACAATCCATAATATAGAAGAGATAAAGCTCTCTAAAAGTTGAGAATAACAATCAAAATATTAGAAATAATGGGAAAACAATTGTGACTTATGGTCATTGCATTATCATTGCAGAATACTTTGCCAAATAAAGTGAGGGCAAGAAGTATTCTTGACTCGAAGTGGGACTAAAAGATGAGCGTGAGGTTCATCTTAAAGCATTATCATCTTTTTTCCCAAAGAGAAAAAGTTTGTCTTATCAAACATCACCAAAAAGCTGTATTTTTGTTGGGTTCCTATATATATATATATATATATTATGTATACTAGTTACAGTTCTGTCTATGAAAACGTAAGAAGAAGCAACAGAGAAGAAAACAAAGATTTTTATCAGTAAGCTGATCGGTTCGCTGAAAACTTATTCTTGTTGAGTTACAGATAGAAGCAAGCAAATGTGTACGTTGTTCTTGTGAAGAGGACGTTCCGCGTTGATCAGATATTCATTTAACTTGGAGAGATGTGGCAGACGGCTTGGGATGAAGGTGACCATGCTGCATTGGGAAGGTGAGAGATGAAGCTTGAGTGTTTGACTGTGAGTCGTGCGTGTGCTTCTAACATGGACGGAGTGAGATGCCGTGTGGAAAGAGGGTGACGCGGAGGCCTTTCAATAAAAGCAATCACGACCGAGAATATTTTGCAGCCGAAATTTAATACTTTTAGAGGTCTACAAGGACGAAAATAGGGGACGGTTTTTATAGAAAGGGGCCGGGGCCTACAACCCTGTGACTTCCTTTTTCAAACATAAAAAGAACAACAAATCATGCAAACATCAAAGCATAAGCTGTGATGTTATCCCACTTGAATACAAAGCGGGTCTATTACGTGCCTAATTCTATGAAGGGCTAACTATGAAAAGATGTCGATGACGGGATTTTCAAGCTTGGCTAAAACAAAAGGAATGCCTAATATACAGGATTCCTGGGTTTAACTAGAACAGATTTCCTAAACAGTTCTGATTCTAAATTGGAATTTCCTTGACAGGAAAACAATGGTTTTGAGAAGCCCAATCCATTTCGCACGTTTCATTTTCTCTTCCTGAAACGTCACAACGCAAGGATGCTTAATACAGTTAAGGAAATCAGGTCAGAAGAATACTCATACCTGTCATAACAGACGTGGGTGCAGCATACCCATATATTCCCACCATGCGAGTAGAAACAAGAGAACTGTCTCCCACAGGTCCATCTTTGGCAAGGCCGAAGTCAGAGAGCTTTGCATTATAGTCCTGTGAATGAAGCATGCATACAAAATGCACAATTTCTTAAGTTAAACCTAGTGGCTTAGACTTAAGCATGAAGAACAACATTGTTTATCTTATTATAATAGAACGGTATGTAGAACAAACACTCCTCTGGAGTTCTAACCTTTTTCCCAGTTGGAACCTATTTCTTGGATACAAAGCTTACTAAATATTTGGTAATGATTTCATTCTAAATGTATTTCTTACAAAAAAAAAAAAATAGATTCCCAACATTACCATCCGTATACAAGCTTTCATTCAGCAAATTGAATGCTGTCCTTTTCTACACCCTTTTCCGGATACTAAACGACAGGAATCTGGATGAATTACTTGATTTTGTCTATTAATGAAGCTAATATCCACATCATATTCTAAACAACACTAACAGAATATTAGATGTCTTAAAATCACGATAGATGACAGGTTTCTCAGCTTCATGAAAAAGGAATTTTCATTCTAATAGACTATGGAAATAGAAGGAACACTCCTGCAACAAAAGAGGAATTATGCCATCATAGAGAAATGAAGAATTATAAATACAGAAATTTAGTACCAAAAATAGGTTCATAATTGGATAGGAACTCTAACACCAGTATTTTGCCTCTAATCCTGAAGGTCAATCAAACTAAGACATTCAAAGCCCTTAGTGAAAATTAAACTACAGGCTTTCCACATCCACATACAAATCTTGAAACACAATACCTAAATCCCACACAAGTCATGAATCAATCTATTTTTCTTTTTTTCCTAAATTGATCTCCCACTTTCTTTTTTTTCCCCCTAATAGCCAAAAACGAAATCAAACTCAATCCTTTAGAAAACCTTTTCATCTGTTGTTAGCGGTTATCTTTTTTAAGCATCACCTCAAACCATACATCCATTAGATTTTGGAAAACTTGATCAAAACTCATCACGAAGATTCACTTTTTTCCTCGAGCATCATCCCTATTAATGGTATATAAATCATTATCATATTCAATAGGCCACAAGTTAAAAGAATACTGTTTCATTATATGAAAAAAATATTCATATAAATTTCTGAAAAGAAAGGTGAATGAAATGGGAGTTGAGAAACGACAAGAAAGCTTACTTAAAAACCAGTATTCATCTTCGCAGTAATATCCAATCAGTGTTATACCAAATTTTGGATGCGAAAGCTGCTCCCAAATATATGACTTTTGCCTAGAAATCCACAGAATTTAATCAAACTAATGTTAGTTTGAAAAGAAGACTGAAGATACGTAACACCAGAAGTTTGAAAGAGGGGAGCATCTCAAGAACATAAAGATTACCAGCCATTCTCTGTGGCCTTGGTAACTGTTATCCCCATTATGAACCTCAACACCTACAGCTAGGGAAGTCCTTCTCTTAGATCCTCAGAAACAAACCCTTTATAAACACCTCCAAATCCATCTCCACCCAACACTCAGTTTGGAGTAAAATTCCCAGTGTCTGCCCTTAGTAGAACATAAAGACATAAAGATTACCAGCCATTCTCTGTGGCCTTGGTAACTGTTATCCCCATTATGAACCTCAACACCTACAGCTAGGGAAGTCCTTCTCTTAGATCCTCAGAAACAAACCCTTTATAAACACCTCCAAATCCACCTCCACCCAACACTCAGTCTGGACTAAAATTCCCAGTGTCTGCCTTTAGTTCATCGTAGGTTAATGCAATCAAGGGATTTGCAGCTGAATCACGATATAGGTCTTCTACTTCTTCAGAGTTTGATGGTAAGTTGCTGTCGCTGTCCCTTGCAATTTTCATATTCAACTGCCATTTTCTGACGATCTGTGACAACGTAGTGCGAGATGTAGCCACGGCCAAATTGTATTCCTACCACAGCATACAGACAATTCTTGGCACTTTTTCCTTCTTCTAGTGTCACAACACCTTGCGACTAACCTTGCTTCAGACTTCTGCCATCATATTTCTATTTCCATAGTTGTGCCTGCACTAACTGCTGCTGCATCAGCCAGTTCACTCTCTTTGACCTGCAACGAGAGCCATGATTATTAGTTAGGAACAACTTACTGGATCAAGAACGAAGAAAATTATGGCAGGAAATAGCAATACAAACACTTAAAAACCAGAAAACAGAATTAGTCTCCCAATTGGCATTCTAGATTTCCAGTTTATGGAGGGTAGTACGAGATTGGAAGTTGGTGAGTAAACACTGCCTCTTTCAAAAATCGATTTAAGCTCAGATACAAGAGTTTTTGTGGTTTCTCCATGCCTCAAGTAATTAAAACGGGCTTTGCACCAGCTGCCACTACCTGAAATTAAATCATTCAAGAGCTGAACAACACTAAAAAAGCGAAAGGAAACTATTATAAGAACTTCTGTCAATTGTTAACCATTTAGGAATTGATCTGAACAGGTTTACAGGTTCCCAAACACAAACACAAACCCTGACACCCCTGCCAATAAGACCTTGTGCAAGAACAACAGATGTTGTAGTTCCATCACCAGCCAAATCATTGGTCTCGACAGCTGCTTGTCATACTAAATTAGCACCAGATTCTCAACTGGATCCCCCAATCGACCTTTGGAGCAACAGACCAAAACCCATCAATATCCCATATTGGCTGACATTAGGCATGCAAACAATCGAGGAAAAAGAAAGTAGCAGAAAACAGCAATACCAACACTTTATGGAAACTAGAAAGAGAAAGAAAAAAGGGAAAACAAGAACAAAGCAAAGAAAAGGCTTCAGCCTAATATAAACAAGAGCAGTGTCTCAGTCAAAGACTCACTTGCAGTTTCTTAAAAACAAAGCACTCCTTGTTGAAGTGGAATTCCTTTGCCATTGCACAAATGTTGGGAGAGTGATTTCTTCTTCACATCAATTACTTCCTGGCAAATGAGCTCGAGGAAACAGAAGCAAAAGATGACAACGTGTCGGAAGAAGCAAATTTCTAATCCATAACACGGCATCTAGGAGAAGCCATGAAGCCAACTGAAGACATGCCTGTGAAAGTAGGTACCATCGACTTCTTGAAAAGCCGAAAATATTGACCACTATTTCTCAAGAATAATGTCAAAAAATATAAAACAAAGACACCAAACCAATACAGAAACAGGCGCACAGCAACAAATCATATGAGAATTCAGACATTTTGGGAGATTAACAACAAGTGGTGGATAGCCAGGAGGCATACTTGTCACTTGGAGCATTCTAATTTCTTCAATGTAATAGCCGGAGGCACGACCTGGCCAGTTAAGACCAGGAGCGCATTGCCAACAAAAGGGACAGCGGACCAGTGCACACTAGAGGCAAACCAATCCGCCCAACCAAAGATCCAACAACAAGCCTTTCAACTGTTACAACCTAAATATACGCTATTGGAGCTGGAAATATACTCCCGGGCTCTAAACAGAAGCTAAATTTTCTATACAAGTACTCATACGTGGTAAGCTTGATTTGGCTAAATTCACGATTAGAAGGGTCATGCAAATGCAAGAAATTATCAATCTTTGTTAAGGAAATCAATGCAAAGAACCCACACAGCAGGAGAAATAACCATAAGAGTAGAGTAAGTAAATAGATCTTGTTCAATTATCTCAAAAGACAAAATGAGGGACTCTACAGGCAAACTGATCAATCCATACAATGACCCGGGAAATTCAATCTCATTTAGCACAGGACACTGAAACGAATGCCACCAGAAACTGACCCATGCTCACATACTCCAGAAAATGATCCCTTTTCCCCTACAAACTCTTAATCCAACCAAATAAAGCATCTTTTCAGCACTCAAACAAACAAACGGAAGACATTTTGAACCAACATGTTATCCATAGTAGTAAAGCAACGTCTTCGTATCTCAACAAAAAATCAAGATCCACAGGAGCAAGAAGGGCAGGTTGATAGGTTCGGAAGGGAACCTATAATGCTTACCGGAAAACGGCAATGGCGAGCCTCGGGACCGTGAAGGTTTGTGCAAGTTGCCGCCACACGAGTGAAGGAAATAGTCCGCCGTTGTGAATAACGAAGAATGATGGTGACCAAATAATTACTTGGGCTGGTTGCTTCACAAATAATTACATGGGTTCCGTTTCAATTTTAAAATTTTGTGGTGAATGTCCAATATTTGTACATAAGCCTTGGAGAAATTATATTGAGATATTTTAATATGAGAAAATTTAAACCTGTTCAGCCAAATTTTAAGAAAAAGATCAATTATTTAGCAATTCAGAACTACTAAATTGCAAAATACTTTGAGTCCTTAGTGCCATTTTTATTATAGTAGTCAAGCTTTAGTGTCTATCAAATACTTCAACTTCAAGGTTAAAGTTTAGGATTAATAGCCTAAGAATGGCCTAACTTTGAGTCCACATGATTTAGAAGATTCATTGCTATAACAAAAACAATTTTAGGTAAAAATTATAATATCTTTCTTCTACCATAAGAAGAAACCCTCTAAGTCTAGAGTTTTTGTCAATTCTCTAGTAGTAGCTTGAGGTTCCTTTTGCCTATGAATATATGAGGTTCAACACTCATTTTTTCCAACTCTTTTGACTAACTAAAAATAAGTTTAGGATTTTTTTATTACTACTGCATATTGAAAATAAAACATTTGGTATAGTTTAGTTTTTCTCATATGATATTTTAGATCTTAGACTTTATGAATTAAAGGTGTTGTTAAAATAAGTGCATTCATCTCTCCCCTTCATTATCATACCTATTTAGCATACAAAGTTTCTTGTTATTTGAAAGGAAAAACACTAGCAAGTTGAAAGCTAATTGAAATTTCTCTTCCCCAAATGGAATTTATCCATAATATCTACTAATTTTTTTCAACTTATGACTTTTCAACAAAGTTGATTTAGATTTGTCTAAGATAAAGTAGCTTAAAGTTAGGCATATCAATTTGCATTCTCTAAAGTTACTCTACAAGGGGTTGGATATGAATGGAATATTTGCATTTTAGGCATTTAAACCAAATGTTGATTTAGAAAGTGCACAGGTCTTCTTGTTATTCATTATGTTAAGGATTGAAAGATAACGAGGGTAGAAAGAGGATAATTCCTCGTAGGGATATTAAACATAGTACAAACTTGGATCATTTTCTAGTAGGAAATGCTAGGACAAAAGAAAATACCTCCATTTTTCTTAAGTAGCATGCTTTCTCAAAGGGGGAAAAACCTTTGGAAAGCATAATGGGTAGATTAAGGATTTCAATTGTCATTATCATGACGAGAGGCTAATTGATCTCCGAAAATATATGTTAAGATAAACACTTCTATAAATAACATATATAAATATAAAAGGACCTTCCACATAAATCATTCTTGACCTGTTTTTTCTTACATTTCTTATGTACTTTTGGCCATACTTCCTCCATTCGTACCCATCTGTTGGTAGGATAAATATGTTGCCTTGTGCATTGGCTTCTCTCTCTCCTTTATCTTCTCCTTGGATCTCCCTGGTAGGACAAGAAAAGGATCAACAAATTTAGGGTTCTTGATATTCTCATTGGGATTTCATGATGTTCAAAAACATGGCGAAAGGAAAGAAAGGAAAGATCACTTCTTTCTCTCAAAGGACACTAGATCAAAAGAGAATGAGATGTATTCATATCAAAATCAAGCATATGCAAATAATGATATCAATAATTAATGGAAGCAAGAAAATACCAAAAGAAAAAAGAAAAAGGAAGGAAACCAAATACAAGGCTGAAGTGCGCCCGATTATTAGTTCATTAGGGTTTTTTCCATGCTGTTCAAAAACATGGAAAATAGATATAGAAAGAAAGATCGGCTCCTTATCCCAAAGAACCCTCGATCAGAAATGAGTGAAATGTGTTAACATCAACATAAGGCATATGCAGATGATGATATGAGTTATTAACAGGAGGAAAAACATAGAATAAGAAAAAGAAAAGGGAAGGAAGCAAAATGAAAGCCCGAACTGCACCTTGATGATGAGTCCATTAGTATATCGTTTGGGCGGGGATGCTGCACGTTGAGTTGGATCTCAGGCTAACAAATGGAAAACCTTGCTGAAGAACCTGGAGTGCACAGAATTATCATCTTATATACGTATGCATTTATACTGAACAGGTTAAATCCAAGCACGGAAAAACCAAGTCGATCAAGTACAGGAAGACAGTACTTAGATCGCCTCCAAATCTAGATCCGCGTATAAAGACCAGCAAACTTACATCAAAAGTGCATTTTAGAGTATCTTCGTACTTGTACTGCTTATTTACATGCAAAAATGGAGTTGAAAGCAACTAAAGAAGAATACGCACATAGCCTGCACTCACAGTTATGATCGAAGGCTTAGTCGTTAGATCTCTGCACTTCCAGTTCGTCTCAATTTAAAGGAGCGAATCTATGAATTGAGAAGGTAAGAGGAAACTGCTTGAAGGGTATGTGAGTCTTTAGCCGATATTTTCTTTTGCTCTTCCTCGTAACTTCTAGGTGTGACAAAGATTATCAGAAAAGGAGGATGGAGACATCCATGGAGGTTTGTCTGCGTTGGGAAGCTCACCCACGGCAGCTGCTCTCTCAACCAGGAGGTACAAAGTATTCAAGCTGCTTGTGGAAAAGGTACGTGAGAGAGAGAGAGAGAGAGAGAGAGAGGTCGGGAGGGGGAAGGCGGGAATTATACAGCATATGTCGGAGCCGCTTTCACGGGCTATCAGTGAAATGAACCTACAGGTGATCAAAGTCGGCGTATGACCTTGTCCCACCTGTCCTTTATTAGCATAATGTAATGGAAATTTTGCACCGTTAGGGTTCTCCATCAGGATGCAAAGCACCTGAACGCATGTAAAGTGACCTCCCACAATGGACCTCATCAAGTAATATTATGCCACCTACCAAAATGTAAAAACATATTATTGTTTCTTTCCAAACAATGTGATACGCAAGAAGTATGCTTGACTGTAGGCAAGACTATGATTTTTTCATACCATACAAAGGTGTCATGAAAATAGTAATTAATTTACATTTGTAGTATCTTAATTTGATTACACCTTTTACACTCAAGTATCTATTTTTCGTAAGGCTTTCCTATAGTTGTGAAAGCATAGATGTTAGAAAACTCTAAAATATGAGGGGAAAGGTGTGTGACTTGTGTTCATTGCATTCTCATTGCAGAATAGTCTGCCAAATACGGTAAGCTTCATTTGTAAGTGTTCTCCCTTTCTTTTTCAAATAAAAAAATAAGTTTGTCTTGTCAAACATCACAGAAAACATATCTTCTTGTTAAGTGCTAAAGCAACGCCGACCAAGACCATTCTGCAGGCAAAATTGAATACTTTTAGAAGGCCGGTGGTCGGTCTAGAATGCCGAAACTGGGAAAGTGTGTTCGACAGAACTAAATAAAGGAGAGGTCGAGGTCGAGGTTCAGACGTCGTAAGATAATCTGAACGACGGTAGCAGCAAGATTCTCATGCTGCAATCTGAGCCACGGATTCAAAGCATGCAACCTGAGCCACGGATTCAAAGCATGCAACCTGAGCCAGTACGGTGGCAGCAATCTGAGCCATAGGACAAAAGAAGAAAAAAAGTTTCACACGTTTCAACATATTACTATTTCTTCAACAATCCATAATATAGAAGATATAAAGCTCTCTAAAAGTTGAGAGTAACAATCAAAATATTAGAAATAATGGTAAAACAATGGTGACTTATGATCATTGCATTATCATTGCATTATCATTGCAGCATACTTTGCCAAATAAAGTGAGGCCAAGAAGTTTGCTTGACTCAAAGTGGGACTAAAAGATGACAGTGAGGTTCATCTGAAAGCATTATCATCTTTTTTCCCAAAGAGGAAAAGAAGTTTGTCTTATCAAACATCACCAAAAAGCTGTCTTTTTGTTAGGTTCCCCCTATATATATATATTATATGTACACTAGTTACAGTTCTATCTATGAAAACGTAAGAAGAAGCATCAGAGAAGAAAACAAAGATTTCTATCAGTAAGCTGATCGGTTCGTTGAAAACTTGTTCTTGTTGAGTTAGAGATAGAAGCAAGCAAATGTGTACGTTGTTCTTGAGAAGAGGAGCGTTCCACGTTGATCAGATATTTATTTAACTTGAAAAGATGTGGCAGACGGCTTGGGAAGAAGGTAGCATGCCGCATTGGGAAGGTGAGAGATGAAGCTTGAGTGTTTGACTGTGAGTCGTACATGAGCTACTGACATGGACGGAGTGGGCCTCTTTCTGTGGATACTGTGTGGAGAGAGGGTGACGCGGAGGAGGCTTTTCAATAAAAGATGCATCTCTAATACATGTTAAACCAACATCTTAAGATGGTTATCAAGTTCTACAATGTCATTAGCCGAAACTGTGATCTTAAATCTTCAGCGTTCAGAAAACATCTTGAATAGGAAAGTGAATGTAATGAGAAGTGAGAAACAACAGCAAATGCTTACTTGAAAAACGGTTGTCCTCTACACTACATCGAGCCATGTGCTCACATATTATAACCCCATGTTCATCTTCACAACAAAAATGTGACTTCCGCCTAGAAACCCACACACCACATGATCAATTTGATAGAAGTTTGAAAAGAAGTAGAGAACATATAGCACTAGAAGTTTGAGAGAGGAGGAGAATTGAAGAACGTAAAGATAATCAGCCATTCTCTGTGGCCTTGGTAACTATCATCCCCATCATGACCTGTACCCGCTACAAGTAGGGAAGGAACCCTTTCTCTTAGACCCTCAGAAACAAACCCATTATAAACGCTTCCAAATCCTCCTCCACTCAACACTCGATCTCGCCTACAGTTCCCAGTGATTGCCTTTTGGTTCATTTTAGTTGAATGCAATCAATGGATTTGCGCCAAATCATGACGTAGGTCATCTACCTTTCCAGGTTTTGATGGTAACTAACTGTTCACTTCCTATTCTCATCACTTTTCCCTTTCTCTAGTGTCACTACACCTGACATTCCACCTTGCTCAAGGCTTCCGCTATCATATTTCTATCTTCATAGTTGTTCCCCTGCACTAAAGGCTATCGCATCAGCCAGTTCACTGTCTTCGACCTGCATTCCGTGCAATCTTTATTAGTTAGTAAGAACACATTCAACCAAGAAAGAAGAAAATTGTGAAAGAAAATAGCAATACAAACACTTTAAAACCAAAGAACAGAACTGGTCTCTCAATTGGGGTTCTAGATTTCCATTTTATGGAGGGCAGTAAGAATTGCTAGTTAGCGTGTAAAGATTACCTCCTTCAAAATCGATTTAAGCTCGGGTACAAGAGTTTTTGTGGTCTTCTCAATGCCTCAAGTAATTAAAACAGGGTTTTCACCAGGTTTCACTACCTGAAATTAAATCATTCAGGAGGTGAATAACATTTCAAAAACAAAGACAAAGAAAAAAGGAAACAAGGGTATGAATTTCTGTCAATGTTACCCATAAGAATTGAACGAAACAGGTTTTCAGGTTCTCAAACAAAAGTAGTTGCATGAATGAAAATTCAAACCTTAACACCCTTGGTAATAAGAACTTGTGCTAAAATAATTTTTTAATGTTACAATGCAAGTACCCAACTCATGCATATAGGGTATCAAACACTAGACTTCATACTTGGAGTCTCTATTAATTCACCACTTAGTTAGTTGGTTAAGTGACAAATGTAGTTTCATCACCTACCAAATTATTGGTCTTGACAGCTGCTTATCTTACTATCTTAGCACCCAATTCTAAACTAGATCCTCCAATTCGACCTTTGAAGCAACAAACCAAAAATATTGGGTTGACTTTAGGTGTGCAAACAATCGAGAAAAAAGAAAGTAGCATAAAATAGCAATAATGACACTTTACGGAAATTAGAGAAAGTACGAAAAAATGGAAAACAAGAACAAAAATAAAGAAAAGGCTTATCAACAAGAACAATGTCTTGGCTAAAGACACACTTGCGGATTTTGAAGTGCTATTCGTATGCCATTGCACAAATCTTGGAAGAGTGATTTCTTCTTGACATTAGATACCTCTTGGCAAATGAGCTCAAAGATATTAGGATTGGTAGAACAATTAGGTTAAAGGGTATGATTGTCATTACAATCAAGGGTCTCTATATAATTGTAGAACTAAAAAATATCTTCTAGATGTAGTGGTTTTCCTAGTAGTATCAGATTAGGATTCTTATCCTTATGTGGAAGTAGGTTTTTCTAGTGGTATTTGACTAGGATTCCTTTAGGGTTTCTTTATAAGTAAGGGAAGTATAGAGAAACCTAGTGGGCTAGTTGAAAGAGTCCCCATAGAGGGCTAATTGTTGGAAAGGGCCCCTTTCATGGATTCAAGTTGATGAAAGAATTCATTAGATACCTATTTGAGGAGAGGGAATGTATGAGAAAATCTAATGAGAAGAGACTATAGAGGACGTAGGACATAGTGATGTTTCAAACCTCTTAAATCTGTTGTGTTTAGGTGTGTGTGTTCTTATATTTGTGTGTTCGATCTCATTGTGGTTAATGTAACCTTGGTTAAATTCCCCAACAAGCTTGGTTTCTAACAAGTGGTATAGGAGATAAGCTTGGTTCCTAACAAGTGGTATGGGAGACAAGTTTGGTTCCTAACAAGTGGTGTGGTGAGCTTGGATTGTGGAAGATTCGGACCAAAGATGATAGATCAAATATGATGAACACAATTGAAGAAGTAGATAGACGTGTTTTGAGGTGAGATTTTCTCTTTTCCTTAATCCAATTTGATTTTGGATGATATTGATGTAGATCAATCGGAATATATTGTTGGAGTTGTAGATTAAGGTTTGCAAAGTACAGATCTATGTCTTTCTATCTATATTTGAGCATTTATAAGCCAAAATTGAAGATTTTTGTTGAAGAACATGACATTTTGGAGATGATCAGTATTTTTTAAGTTGTTGGATTGAAGATTAGCCTGATCATATTATTTGTGGTAGTCATTGTGTTTCTTTGGCTTAAGTTGTGGTGTTAAATGGCAGAGAATGGTAGAGATATTGTTGTTTGATGATGAATTAATGTTTAAGGGGGAGCATTTTGTTGATCAATTGTTGTTTGAAGAGGAGCTTGTTGTGCTCCTATGTTGACATGATGCTCCTATGTTGACGTGGTTAAAGAAGTAAAATTTTGAGATTTTCAAGTTTGTTGATATCTAGATGATATGTAGTGAGGCTCTGATGGTTGATTCCGGGGAAGCACCAACAATTTTGGATGGGAGATGGACTATTCAATGATAGATTCCGAAGAGAGATCTCAATTGTTATGAAAGTCCTATGATTTTCACTTTTATTGAAGGCCTCATGGTAGAGGACACATTTAGATGGAAGAAGCCTATGACGATGTGCGGATGCTTGGAGAGAAACACGGCCTATGAGAGGTGTAACCTAGAAGAGGCTGCAGTGGAAGTGCCTAAAGAGGTATGACCTAAGAGAGGCATGACTTTAAAAAAAGGCAAAATGGCACAGTTGATGTAGGCTTGTTTTGAAGAGAGTTTGTCTAGTCTTTCTCTATAAAAAATATTGTGTTTGTAAAAGTTAAAGAGAGTTTTTTACAATCTTTTCTTTCAAAAGATTATGGTTAAAGAGAGTTTCCTTAGTCTTTCTCTGTCCAAAGACTATAGTTATGGAAGTTGAAGAGAGTTTCTCCAATCTTTTTCTTTCTAAAGATTGTGGTTGTGTAGTTAATAATTTGAAGAGATTTTCTATATTTTCCTATGGTGTAGGAATGTTGTACTAAATTGTTTTAAGGAGGAGATTGTTAGGATTGGTGGAACAATTAGGTTAAAGGGTATGATTGTTATTACAATCAAGGATCTCTATGTAATTGTAGAACTAGGAAATATCTTCTAGATGTAGTGGTTTTCCTAGTAGTATTGGGTTAGGATTCTTATCCTTATGTGAAAGTAGGGTTTCCTAGTGGTATTTAATTAGAATTCCTTTAAGGTTTCTCTATAAATAGGGGAAGTATAGAGAACCCTAGTGGGCAAGTTGAGAAAGTCCTCATAGGGGCTAATTGTTGGAGAGGGGCCCTCTCATGGATTCAAGTTGATGAGAGAATCCATAAGATACCTATTTGAGGAGAGGGAATGTATGAGAAAATCTAATGAGAAAAGACTACAGGGAATGTAGGACATTATGATGTTCCGAACCTCTTAAATCTGTTGTGTTTGGGTGTGTGTGTTTTTATAATTGTGTGTTCGATCTCATTGTGGTTTATCCGAATTAGTTGAATTCTCCCAATAAAAGAAACGGAAGCAAAATATGACAACTTTGTCGGAAAAAGCAAATTACCTATCCATAACAGGGTAGCTAGAAGCAGCAAGAAGCCAACTGAGGACATGGCTGTGAAAGTAGGTCCCATTAACTTCTTGGAAAGCCGAAAACATTGACCACTACTTCTCAAGAATAATGTCAAAAATATAAGACAAAGAGACTAAACCAATACAGAAACAGGCGCCCAGCAACAAATCATATGAGAATTCAGACATTTTGGGAGATTAACAAGAGGTGGTCGATGTCCAGAAGGCATACTTGTCACTTGGAAAATAAAATGCACTTTACATACTTCATTTTTCTTTGTCCAAAGACTTTCATAGAGGGAAATTGGGAAATATCAAACAACAAAATCTCCAGTCTCGTACAAATTCGTATATGATACGGTCGATTTAGCCAAATTCAGCATTGGAAGAGTCATAAAACAAGTGCAAGAAATAATCAATCTTTGTTAAGAAAATGCATCGAAAGAACACGAATAGCAGGAGTGATAACCGTAACAATAGAGTAAGAAAATACCATCACGTTCAATTATCTTAAAAGACAAAGTGCGGGACTCTACAGGCAAACCAATTAATCCATACAACTACTCCGGGAAATTCAATCACATATACCTGGAAATATTGCCTTTTTCCCTACAAACTCATAATCCAACAAAGTACAGTGCCCTTTCACAGCTCAAACAACAATGGGAAGACATTTTGAACCAACATGTTATCCAACAACAAATCAAGATCCACAAGAACAGGAAGGGCAGGTTGATAGGTTCGAAGGGAACCTATAATGCTTACCGGAAAACGACAACGACCAGCCTCAGGATCGTGAAGGTTTGTGCAACTTGCCGCCACACGTGTGAAGGAAATAGTCCTACTCTCTGAATAACGAAGAATGATTACTTGAGCTGGTTGCGTCACCTCTGATTGCGTCATAAGTAATTACGTGGGCCTCGTATCAATTTATTAACCTTTGCGTTCCATGAGGCTTATGTACGTAAGCCTTGGAGAAAAGTATATTGAGAATTCTTAATATGAGAAAATTTAAACCTTTTCAGCCAGATTTTAAGAAAAAGATGAATTTCTTAGCAATTTGGAACTACTCAATTACAAAATATTTTGAGTAGGATTGACAACCTAGAAATGGTATCTTTACTATATTAATCAAGCTTTAGTGTCTATCAAATCCTTCGACATCAAGGTTAAAGTTTAGGATTGACAACCTAGAAATGGCCTAGTTTTGGGTTCCAGATGAGCTACAAGATTCATTGCTAGTCCAAACAACAATTTTAGGTAAAAGTTATAATGCCTTTCTTTTACCGTAAGAAAAAACCCATGTAAGTCTATAGTTTTTGTCAAATTACTAGTAGCAGTCTAAGGTCTCCTTTGCATATAAAGTTTCATGTTCAAACTCATTTCTTGCACCTTTTTTTGTATAACTAAAAATAAGATTAGTATTTTTGAGTACTACACTAATATTGAAAATAAAACATTTAATATAGTTTAGTTTTTGTCATATGATATTTTAGATCTTAGACTTTGTGAATTCAGGGTATGGTTAATATAAGGGCATACATCTTTCCCCTTCATTATCATGCCTATGTAGTATACAAAGTTTCTTGTTATTTGGAAGGCAAAACATGGTAGGTGGAAAGCTAATAGAAACGGCTCTTCCACCAAAGGAATTCATCTAGAATATCTCCTAATTTGTTTCAACCTATGACTATCGAACAAAGTTGATCCAAAATTGTGTGAAATAAAGTAGAATGAAGTTAGACATAAAAGTTTGTATTCTCCAAGACATTCTAGAAGGGATTAGATATGAATGCAATATTAGCTTTGCATTATAGTCCTGTGTGTGAAACATGCATACAAAATGCACAGTTTTTAAAGTTAAACTTAGTAGTTTAGACTTAAGCATGAAGAACAGAACTTTTTATCATATTACAATAGAACTGTATGTAGAACAAACACTCTTGTGGAGTTCTAACCTTTTTCCCAGTTGGAACCTATTTCCTGGATACAATGTTTGCTAATAATATTTGGTGGTGATTTCATTCTTAAAGTATTTCTTACAAAAATAATAATAGAAAAAAAATAGATTCCCAGCATTACCATCTCTATACGAGCTTTCATTTGGTAAATTGAATGCTGTCATTTTCTACATCCTTTTTCTGATGCAAAATGAGAGGAATCTAGATGAATTACTTAATTTTGTCTATTAATGAAGCTAATATCCACATCATTTACTAACAAAGTCTAACAAATATTAGATGTCCTAAAATCACGATAGATGACAGGTTTCTCAGCTTCATGGAAAAGGCAAGTTCTTTTGTAGCACCAAATGCAATTTTCATTCTAATAGACCAAGGCATTAGAAGGAACACTCCTGCAACAAAAGAGGAATTATGTCATCATAGAGAACTGAAGAATTATTCTACCCAAGCAACTCATGAAAAATTATAAATCCAAAGATTTAATACCAAAAATAGGTTCATAAATTACGTACACAATTGGATAGAAACTCCAACACCAGTATTTTGCCTCTAATCCTGAAGGTAAATCAAACTAAGATGTTCGAAGCCCTTAGTGAAAGTTAAACTACAAGCTTTCCACATCCACATACAAATCTTGAAACACAATAGATAAATCCCACAACAAGTCAAGAACCAATCTATTTTTCTTTTTCTCTTAAACTGATCTCCCACTTTCTGTTTTTCTCCCTAATAGCCAAAAAAAGAAATCAAACTCAAGCCTCCACAACACCTTTTCATCTGTTGTTAGGGGTTATCTTTTTTAAGGATCACCTCAAACCATACATAAATTAGATTTTGGGAGACTTGACCAACACGCCTCAGGGAGATTCATTTTTTTTACTTGAAAAAATGATATTATGGCATCATCCTTTTTAGTGCTATGTAAATCATTATCATATTCAATAGGCCACAAGTTAAAACAATAATTTTTGATTATATGAAAACAAATTTCATATGAATTTCTAAAAAGAAAAGTGAATGAAATGGGAGGTGAGGAACGACAAGAAAGCTTACTTGAAAACCAGTGTTCATTTTCGCAACAATATCCAATCAGTTTTATACCAAATTTTGGATGAGAAAGCTACCCCCAAATATATGACTTTTGCCTATTAATCCACAAATCATTTAATCAAACTGATGTGAGTTTGAAAAGAAGAGTGGAGATATGTAACACCAAAAGTTTAAAAGAGGAGAACAATTCAAGAACGTAAAGATTACCAGCCATTCTCTGTGGCCTTGGTAACTGTTATACCCGTCATGAAGCTTAACACGTACAGCTAGGGAAGACCTTCTCTTAAATCCTCATAAACAAACCCTCACTTCCAAATCCTCCTCCACCCAACACTTAGTCTGGACTAAAACTCCTAGTGTCTGCCTTTTGTTCGTTGTAGGTTAATGCAATCAACGGATTTGCAGCTGAATCACGAAATAGGTCTTCTACTTCTTCAGGGTTTGATGGTAACTTGCTGTCGTTGTCCCTTTTCAATTTCCATATTCAACTGCCATTTTCTGACGATCTGTGACAATGTAGTAAGAGATGTAGCCATGGCCAAATTGCAGTCCTACCACAACATACAGACTATTCTTGGCACTTTTTCCTTTTTCTAGAGTCACAACGCCTTGCGACTCACCTTGTGCAAGACTTCTGCTATCATATTTCTATTTCCATAGTTATTCCTGCACTAACTGCTGCTGCATCAGCCAGTTCACTCTCTTTGACCTCCAACCAATCCCATGATTATTAGTTAGTAAAAACTTATTGGACCAAGAAAAAAGAAAATTATGGCAGAAAATAGCAATACAAACACTTAAAAACCAGAAAACAAAATTAGTCTCTCAATTGGAATTCTAGATTTCCAGTTTATGAAGGGTAGTACGAGATTGTAGTTGGTGAGTAAACACTCCCTCTTTCAAAATCGATTTAAGCTCCGATACAAGAGTTTTTGTGGTTTCTTCATGCCTCAAGTAATTAAAACAGGCCTTGCACGAGCTGCCACTACCTGAAATTAAATCATTCAAGAGGTGAACAACATTAAAAAAGAAAAAGGAAACTATTGTACGAACTTCTGTCAATGTTAACCATTTAGGAACTGAACTGAACAGGTTTACAGGTTCCCAAACACAAACACAAACCCTCACACTCCAGCCAATAAGACCTTGTGCAAGAACAACAGACGCTGTAGTTCCATCAACAGCCAAATCATTGGTCTCAACAGCTGTTTGTCATACTAAGTTAGCATTAGATTCTCAACTGGATCCTCCAATCGGCCTTTGGAGCAACAGACCAAAACCCATCAATATCCCATATTGGCTGACATTAGGCATACAAACAATCGAGAAAAAAGAAAGTAGCAGAAAACATCAATACCAACACTTCATGGAAACTAGAAAGAGAAAGAAAAAAGGAAAAACAATAACAAAGCAAAGAAAAGGCTTCAGCCTGATATAAACAAGAACAGTGTCTCAGCTAAAGACTCACTTGCAGTTTCTTAAAAACAAAGGAGTCCTTGTTTAAGTGGAATTCCTTTTCCATTGCACAAATCTTGGGAGAGTGATTTCTTCTTCACATCAATTACCTTCTGGCAAATGAGCTCGAAGAAACGGAAGCAAAAGATGACAAAGTGTCGGAAGAAGCAAATTTCTTATCCATAACAGGGCGGCTAGGAGCAGCCAAGGAGCCAACTGAGGACATGGCTGTGAAAGTAGGTACCATGGACTTCTTAAAAAGCCGAAAACATTGACCACTATTTCTCAAGAATAATGTCAAAAAATATAAAACAAAGAGACTAAACCAATACAGAAACAGGCGCACAGCAACAAATCATATGAGAACTCAGACAGTTTGGGAGATTAACAAAAGTGGTGGATAGCCTGGAGGCATACTTGTCACTCGGAGCATTCTATTTTCTTCAATGTAATAGCCGGAGGCACGACCTGGCTGCTTAAGACGAGGACCGCATTGCCAACAAAAGGGACAGCGGACAAGTGCACACCAGAGGCGGGCAAATACGCCCATCCAAAGATCCAACTACAAGCTTTTTAACTATTACAACTTAAATATACGATATTGGAGCTGGAAATATGCTTCAGGGCTCTAAACAGTAGAAAAATTTCCTATTCAAGTACTCATATGTGGTAAGCGCGATTCGGCTAAATTTACGATTAGAGGAGTCATGCAAATGCAAGAAAATTATCAATCATTATTAAGAAAATATATGTACATGGGTCCCGTTTCAATTTTTTAACCTTTAGTGGTGAAGGTCCAATATATGTACATAAGCCTTGGACAAATTATGTTGAGAATTTTTAATATGCGAAAAATTAAAACCTGTTCAGCCAAATTTTAAGAAAAAGATGAATTATTTAGCAATTCAGACCTACTAAATTGCAAAATACTTTGAATCCTTATTGTCTTTTTTATTATTCTAATCAAGCTTTAGTGTCTATCAAATGCTTCATCTTCAAGGTTAAAGTTTAGGATTAACAGCCTAAAAATGGCCTAACTTTGAATCCACATGAGTTACAAGATTCATTGCTATAACAAAAAACAATTTTAGGTAAAAATCATAATATCTTTTTTCTTTTTTTCAATCAAAACATTATGTGAATAAACCTACTATGGAATCTAATTAGTTCAGATGAAAGTGAAAAAGGAAAGTAAGAAAGTAAAAGTCATTATAGTATAAAGTTCATTCTTGGTTAGAAAATACACAATATATTTGATACAATAATAGAATAAATTCATCCCACATGGTTTTCATTTTTTATTATATATATAATTATAATATTTAGTTTTAGTATAGTAATATTAGTTTTAAAGAGTTGAACAATGAATCTAATCTATTGATTTGGAATCAAGGGATGGTTAGATATCATACATGATGAATTGATTTGTTACTGTTACCTATGTCTTTCTGTTGTAGTAGCCTAAGGTTTCTTTTGCCTATGAATATATGAGGTTCAATAGTCATTTCTTGCACCTCTTTTGACTAACTAAAAATAAGTTTAGGATTTTTTTATTAATAATGAATATTGAAAGTAAAACATTTGTTATAGTTTACTTTTTTCATATGATATTTTAGATCTTAAACTTTGTGAATTAAAGGTGTGGTTAAAATAAGTGTATATGTCTCTCCCTTTCATTATCATACCTATTTAGCATACAAAGTTTCTTGTTATTTGAAAGGCAAACCATTGGCAAGTGGAAAGCTAATTGAAATGTCTCCTCCACAAATGGAATTTATCCATAGTATCTACTAATTTTTTTCAACTTATGACTTTTGAACAAAGTTGATCTAGATTTGTGTGAGATAAAGTAGCCTAAAGTTAGGGATATCAATTTGGATTATCTAAAGTCACTCTACAGGGGGTTAGATATGAATGGAATATTTGCATTTTAGGCATTTGAACCAAATGTAAATTTGGAAAGCACACAAGTCTTCTTGTTATTCATAATGTTACAGATTGAAAGATAACAAGAGTAGAAAGAGGATAATTCTTCTTAGGGGTACTACACATAGTACAAACTTGGATCATTTTCCAATAGAAAATGCTAGGACAAAAGAAAATACCTCCATTTTTCTTAAGTACCTTGCTTTCTCAAAGGGGGGAAAACCCTTGGAAACCATAATAGGTAGATTAAGGATTTCAATTATCATTATCATGACAAGAAGCTTATTGATCTTCAAAAACTTGCTCATTATAATGAGAAGAACTTGATCTATCTCTAAAAACTTGTATCCACAAGTCATACTGATTGACATGTGAAGACAGGGTTTGTAATTCTATAGTTGGTGAGGCATGGTTATGTACCCTGTCATACTTTACTTGGACAGATCCAGGCTCTGAAGTTGACTAGTTAACTTTCTTATGTGTAGAGCAATCACTTCTTTTGTATTTAAAGTAACTTCTAAATACATGCATTAAAATGAATCTATGATAAACACTTCTATATATAACATATATAAATATAAAAGGACCTTCTTTATAAATCATTCTTGACCTGTTTTTGCTTATATTTCTTATGAACTTTTCACCATACTTCCTCCATTTGTACCCGTCTGTTGGTAGGATAAATCTGTTGCCTTGTGCATCGGCTTCTCTCTCTCCTTTATCTTCCCCTTGGATCTCCCTGGTAGGATAAGAAAAGGATCAGCTTAGGGTTCCTGATATTCTCCATTTTCAGCCATTGGGGTTTCATGATGTCCAAAAACATGGCGAAAGGAAAGAAAGGAAAGATCACTTCTTTCTCTCAAAGGACTCTAGATTAAAAGAGAATGAGATGTATTCAGATCAAAATCAAGCATATGCAGATAATGATATCAATAATTAATGGAAGCAAGAACATACCAAAAGAAAAAGAAAAAGGAAGGAAATCAAATACAAGGCCGGAGTGCGCCCGATTATTAGTCCATTAGGGTTTTTTCGACGATGTTCAAAAACATGGAAAATAGATATAGAAAGAAAGATCGGCTCCTTATCTCAAAGAACCCTCGATCAGAAATGAGTGAAATGTGTTAACATCAACATAAGGCATATGCAGATGATGATATGAGTAATTAACAAGAGGAAAAACAAGGAATAAGAAAAAGAAAAGGGAAGGAAACAAAATGAAAGCCCGAACTGCACCTTGATGATGAGTCCATTAGTGTATCGTTTGGGTGGGGAAGCTGCACGTTGAGTTGGATCTCAGGCTAACAAATGGAAAACCTTGCTGCAGAACCTGGAGTACACAGAATTATCATCTTATATACGTATGCACTTATACTGAACAGGTTAGATCCAAGCACGTAAAAACCAAGTCGATCAAGTACAGGAAGACAGTACTTAGATTCCCTCTAAATCTAGATCCGTGTACAAAGACCAGCAAACTTACATTAAAAGTGCATTTTAGAGTATCGTCGTACTAGAACTGCTTATTTACATGCAAAAATGGAGTTAAAAGCAACTAAAGAAGAATACGCACATAGCCTGCACTCACAGTTATGATCGAAGGCTTAGACGTTAGATCTATGCACCTCCAGTTAGTCTCAATTTAAAGGAGCGAATCTATGAATTGAAGGAAGGTAAGAGGAAACTGCTTGAAGGTTATGTGAGTCTTTAGCCGATATTTTGCTTTGGTCGTCCTCGCAGCTTCTGGGTTTGACAAACTGTTTGATATTTCCCAATTAACCCACGGCAGCTACTCTCTCAACCAGGAGGTACAAAGTATTCAAGCTGCTTGTGGAAAAAGGTACGTGAGAGAGAGAGAGAGAGAGAGAGAGAGAGAGAGAGAGAGAGAGAGAGAGAGAGAGAGGGCGGGAGGGAGAAGGCGGGAATTATACAGCATATGTCGGAGCCGCTTTCACGGGCTATCAGTGAAATGAACCTAGAGGTGATCAAAGTTGGCGTATGACCTTGTCCCACCTGTCCTTGATTTGCATAATGAAATGGAAATTTTGCACAATTAGGGTCCTCCATCAGGATGCAAAGCACCTGGACGCATGTAAGGTGACCTCCCACAATGGACGTCATCAAGTAATATTATGCCACCCACCAAAATGTAAAAACATATTATTATTTCTTTCCAAACAATGTGATGCGCAAGAAGTATGCTTGACTGTAGGCAAGACTGATTTTTTCATACCATACAAAGGTGTCATAAAAATAATAATTAATTTACATTAGTAGTATCTTAATTTGATTACACCTTATAAACTCAAGTATCTATTTTTCGTAATAGTCGATTATATAAAATGGGTAAGGCTTTTGAATAGTTTTGAAAGCATAGATGTTAGAAAACTCTAAAATATGAGGGGAAAAGGTGTTTGACTTCTGTTCATTGCATTCTCATTGCAGAAAAGTCTGCCAAATACGGTAAGCTTCATCTGTAAGTGTTCTGACTTTTTTTTTCCAAATACAAAAAGAAGTTTGTCTTGTCAAACATCAAAGAAAACATATCTTCTTGTTAAGTTCTAAAGCAACGCCGAACAAGACCATTCTGCAGGCAAACTTGAATGCTTTTAGAAGGCGGGGGGTCGGTCTAGAATGCCGAAACTGGGAAAGTGTGATCGACAGAACTAAATAAAGGAGAGGCCGAGGTTAAAAGCCCTTGACTTAGTTGTTCAGACGTTGTAATACAATCTGAACGACGGTAGCAGCAACATTCTCATGCTGCAATCTGAGCCACAGATTCAAAGCATGCAACCTGAGCCAGGACGGTGGCAGCAATCTGAGCCATAGGACAAAAGAAAAAAAAAAGGTTCTCATCTTTCAACATATTATTATTTCTTCAAAAATCCATAATATAAAAGAGATAAAGCCTGTTAGCGGCGGGAGAAAATCGTGAAAACATGGGGAGCCAAAGTCGGCGATTGGCAGTGCGTACAAGCGAGTGACCACGTTGGTTGCTCCACTGGAGGCAGATCGGCATCTCTGTGGGGTGGATCAGCATCTCTGTGGGGTGGATCGGCATCTCTGTGGGGCGGATCTAGGAAACCCATGTGAATGAATGGCGGCAAGCGGTGGTGAGTGGCAGCATGCGGGTGTGAACCTGGGGTGGCAACGGGTTGAACGAGTAGTTTTGGAAGTAGTTTTGCTTGACATTGGGAGAAAAATCTGAGAGGCGACTTCTCTCTCATTAGACGGGGAACAAAAAAACCGGCGCCGGAATTTGGGTAGGACGGGATTGAGATTTCCTCCCCTTTCTGCATAGATTGCTATGTTTGGTTTTGGAAAAATCAAAAGAGTGAAGACTTTTCTAGTTTCGGTGTTGTCAAAGTTTATTGATTTCAACGGTGAAGGGATGACAAAAAGGGTGACGGAAAGATAAGGGAGCCCACAAAGACTCAAAAGGTAGGAAAAGTAGGAGAAGGTGGTTGCAGACATCAATTTAGTCTTCTTTTTAAATCTGTCTATGGTCAGATTGGTAGCCCGTATCGATCCCGAGTTACTCTCTGTCAATAGAAGACGAGTTTCCCGAACAATTGATTCTATAAATGCAGAATTGATGGCACATACTCGAAGTGATAAAGTTCCTATGATTGGGGGAAGTGTCTCAAATGCTACAAAATCTGAGTTGGCAGTAGAAATTGCGGCTTCACTTTTCAAATCAAGCATTGATGATTCAGGTAAAAGTACTGATACTCATACTTTGGATAACATTGATGAACTTGGAAGTAGTAAAGGATTATCTTAAGCAGAAATTGTTAGTATTGTTGACAAAGTCAAGAGAATATCTCTATAGTTGCAACAAATAGTCAAAAAACTAATGCACTTATTAGTGGAGATAGGGTGTCTTGGAAACATATTGCAATGGGTAATATTCTGAAAACAGCTAAATTAGATTATCATCCTCCTTCCATGAAGGGAAATAAACTTGTTGTAAAGCCTCCTCCAGAGGCTATTGATGAAGGTAAAAATCACTTTGAAAATTGTCTTGTGGGATATTTCTTAATGGACAATATCTCTTATTATTTGGTGAAAGGACTTGTGGAAAAATTATGGGGAAAAGAAAACATATCTGACGTTTTAGGGACTGAAGATGGTTTCTTTTTCTTTCGCTTCTCAAATATTAAGAAAATGGAAAAGGTTATGGAAGTAGGAGTATGGGATATTGCAGGTCGACCACTTTTCCTTCAGAAATGGCATCCTTTCATTAGATTGGAAAAGGCAAAAATTTCTGCAGTTCCCATTTGGGTTCGATTATATAATATCCCTCATGTGCTATGGACCAATACAGGAATGAGTTATGTAAGTAGTGTGTTAGGAAAACCGCTATACATGGATAAAGCAACAGAACAAAAGCTTCGATTATCATATGCAAAAGTGTGTATCTTGATGGATATTAATAGTGATTTCCCTGAAAAATTTGAAATAAACATGGGTAAAGAGGAACCATATGAGGTACAAGTTGATTATTGTTGGGTTCCTATGAAATGTAAAGTATGCAATTGCTTTGGACACAAAGAATGTAATCCAAAAAGAAAAGAAGTTTGGGTTCCTAAAAGAAATGTGAATCCACCAGGTCAAGCTACCCAGAATGAAACTCAAGATATGAGGCCCAATACAAAGGTTCTTGGAAAGAATACCCAAACCATTCAAAATGACTTTCAAGATGTAAGGTCAACTACTATTGCAAAGGACACTGAAAGATGTTTTGTTGTTCAACCAAAAGAAATAGTAGGTATTTTTGACTCTTCCCCAGGTACTACAAAGTCAAATTATTCTGAAAAGAAAAAAGGAAAGGAGCAAAAAGTCATCTCTGAAAATAAGTTTGCGATACTAGCAGAGGAAACACCTTCCACCACCATAGGTCTTATTGGAGATTTTGGGTTAATGGGGGACGAGAATCAACCTCCCAATAAATGAAAGTACTGTCATGGAATGTAAGGGGCTTAAATAAAAGCCCTAGAATAAGGGAAGTAGCAAAATTTGTTTTATCCCATTCCCCCCATATTATTATTTTGATTGAACATAGAGTTAAAGAAGAAAATGCAGATGCACTCTTGAAGTTTGGATTTCCGGATTGAAAATATATTCATAACTATAATTCTAGTAGTCTTGGTAGAATTTGGGTTCTTTGGAAAGCCTCAGAATTACAATTTACAGTTAAAGGTTCCTCATCTCAAGTCATCCATTGCCTCATTGAAAAGCCAGGTATGCACCCTTACTTGTTGTCTACCATATATGCAAGTAACTTAGAAGTTGAACATAGAGAGTTATGGGCTGACCTTAAAAGTTTTGATACTCTGAATGTAAACAATATTCCTTGGTTACTCATGGGAGATTTCAATGAAATACGAAATATCAATGAGCGAATTGGCCCAAACATTAGATGGACACAAGGAATGGAGAATTTAAATGAAATGGTTGAGAATATAACATTGATTGAACCTCAATTCTATGGTCCTTTATTCACATGGACAAACAAAGGCTCAAGAACTAATCTTCGAGCTAGCAAAATTGATAGGGTCTTTACTAATGCAGAATGGGTGCTTCACTTTGATAGATTCACAATTGAATTTTTACTTCTTGGTGTATCGGATCATTCTCCATGTTTAGTACAATTTGGAAATGACACAAGTAGGAAGAAATCTCCATTCAGATTCTTTAATTTTTGGACTGATTGCTTAGATTTTCTGGATAAAGTGAGTTTAGTATGGCAACAAGAAATAAATGGCTCAAAAATGTTTCAAGTTGTGCAAAAATTAAAAGCTTTAAATCTTTCTCTCAAGAAACTTAATGCCACCCATTTTGGAGATTTGCACCAGAAGGTGAAGGATGCAAGAGAAAGTTTAAAGCAAATTCAGAGCAGGTTAGAGATTAATCCTTATTGTCCATATACACGTTCTGAGGAGAAATCACAACTTTAGCAACTCCTTGCTATGAGTAAACATGAAGAAATCCTTCTCAAACAAAATTCAAGGAACATATGGTTAAAAGAAGGGGATAACAACAGTAAGATTTTCTTTGCATCATTGATGCGGAGAAGAGCTCAAAACAAGATCAATAAACTGGTACTAAAGGATGGCTCTGTTATTACAGACGAGCAGGAATTGAGATTTGCTATTATTTCCTATTATCAGTCAATTCTTGGCAACTCTAGAAGTATTCCTATCAACTCTGAAAGGTATGCTTCTCTATTCCAGGAGGACATTAGTGAATTGCTTAATTTGCCAAATTTTGAACGTTCTAATGTTATTAAAGCACTTTGGGGCATTCATGATTTTAAAGCTCTTGGGCCTGATGGTTATAATAGTTTGTTTTATAAGAAAGCATGGTCTAGGAACTTGTTGAAAGCTACAAATTCAACATTACTCTCTTTAGTCCCTAAAGTTCTCAATCCAAGTTGCACCAAGGATTACTGACCAATAACATGTTGTAATGTTATATATAAAATCATTTCTAAGATGCTTGCTGAAAGGATAAGCCTCATTTTACCTTCAGTGGTTAGTCCTAATCAAACAGCTTTCATTAAAGGGCGACAGATTTCAGAGAATATCATGCTTTGCCAGGAACTTTTGCATAACTATCACAAGGGAGACAAAGGTAAACGTGTGGCCATAAAAATTGATCTTATGAAAGCATATGACATGGTCAAATGGGATGCAGTATTGGGAGTTTTGAAAGCCATTAACACCCCCAATACTTGGTTGATCTTATCAGTGAGTGTATTACTACCACAAGATTTTCAATCAATTTCAATGGAGAACATGCAGGATACTTTAAAGGCACTGATGGATTGCGACAAGGTGATCCCTTATCTCCATATTTATTTGTATTGGTTATGGAGATACTCAACAGAATCATTATTTCAAAGACCTCTACAGCGGTGTTTAAATTTCATTAGCGTTGCAAATCGGAAAAAATCACTCATTTATGTTTTGCTGATGATTTATTTCTCTTCTCGCATAGTGATGTGAACTCAGTCCTATGTTTTATAGAAGCTTTGGAGGAATTTGCTGATCTTACAGGCTTAAAGTATAACCCAAGTAAATGTCAAATTTTCTTTTCTGGGTTATCGGAGCAAGAACAACTTCTTATACTTGATCATACTCTTTTCCCGAAAGGTTCACTCCCTATTAGATATCTTGGAGTTCCTCTTATCACGAAAAGACTAACTCAAGTTGATTGTAAAGGTCTAACGGATAAAATATTTGGAAGAATAGAAGGTTGGGGAATGAAACATCTAAGCTATACAGGGAGATTACAATTGGCGAAATCTGTCCTCATTTCTATTTGCACATTTTGGATGCAAGTCTTCCTATTGCCAAAGCAGACTATTTATGAGATTGAGAAAAAGATAAGGAAATTCTTATGGGCAGGTAATATAGATATGCATCGTCCTCATAAAGTAGCTTGGCAAACTGTTTGTTCACCGAAGAAGGAAGGGGGATTAGGTTTACTGAACTTCAAAATTTGGAATAAAGTCCTTTTAGGACGTATGCTTTGAAATCTCATTAATCTCCCAGAAGGCTCATTATGGAGTAAATGGATTCACAATACAAAGTGTAAAAAAACCTCAATAATGTAGTTGGACATAAAAGGTACCATGGCTTGGAGTTGGCGGGGTCTCCTCAAGTTAAGGCCCACACTTACCTTTGTTCTCTCAAGTCCTACATATTGTTGCCAAAAGATTTATAATGATCTTCGGCAAGTTGAAGAAACAGTGGATTGGTATAATTTAATTTGGACAGGTGGCATTAGCAAATATAATTTCATTGGATGACTTGTTTATAGGGACAAACTTTCTACAACAACAAAAATTGTACGATGGCTTCCTTTGGTAAACATATTTTGTGATTTTTGTCAATCTCATTTAGAAAATAGAAGTCATCTCTTTTTTGAATGTACGTGGACAAGGATGATTTGGAAAAGTATTCTTGCTCAGAATGGAATCCGACGTGACATTGGAGGATGGAATGAAGAATTACAATGGATGATCAAAGCAATAAAAGGAAGGGATTTAGCTGCCAAACTTCTCAATATATCCTTCTTAGCTTGTATTTATTGTATATGGGTTAAACGAAATAGAAGACGTTTTTAGGAAAAAACAATGGATATCCCTATTCTCTTAGCGAAAATAAAGAAGATAGTACGAGGGAGGGCTTCTTTGTTTAGACATATAAAATCTTCTCAATGCAATGTTATTTTGAGTGAAATTTGGAAGCTTCCAACTTCCATCTTTTCATAGATATGATGACTTTTGTAATACTGGGGTATGCCCTTGTGCTTTTGTACTTTAATATGTATTAATACAATTTACCTTTTCACCAAAAAAAAAAAGAGATAAAGCCCTCTAAAAGTTGAGAATAACAATCAAAATATTAGAAATAAGGGGAAAATAATTGTGACTTATGGTCATTGCATTATCATTGCAGCATACTTTGCCAAATAAGGTGACGGCAAGAAATTTGCTCGACTCAAAGTGGGACTAAAAGATGAGATTGAGGTTCATCTGAAAGCATTATCATCTTTTTTCCCAAAGAGGAAAAGAAGTTTGTCTTCTCAAACATCACCAAAAAGCTTTGTTTTTGTTGGGTTCGCTATATATGTATATTATATGTACACTAGTTACAGTTCTATCTATTAAAACGTAAGAAGAAGCACCAGAGAAGAAAACAAAGATTTCTATCAGTAAGCTGATCGGTTCGTTGAAAACTTGTTCTTGTTGAGTTAGAGATAGAAGCAAGCAAATGTGTACGTTGTTCTTGAGAAGAGGAGCGTTCCACGTTGATCAGATATTTATTTAACTCGGAGAGATGTGGCAGACCGCATGGGAAGAAGGTGACCATGCCGCATTGGGAAGGTGAGAGATGAAGCTTGAGTGTTTGACAGTGAGTCGTACATGAGCTGCTGACATGGACGGAGTGGGCCTCTTTCTGTGGATACTGTGTGGAGAAAGGGTGACCCGGTGGAGGCCTTTCAATAAAGGATGCATTTCTAACACATGTTAAACCAACATCTTAAGATGGTTATCAAGTTCTACAATGTCATTGGCCCGAAACTATGATCTTAAATCTTTAGCTTTCAGAAAACAACTTGAACAGGAAAGTGAATGTAATGAGAAGTGAGAAATAACAGCAAACACTACATTGAGCCATGTGCTCACATATTATTACCTGATGTTCATCTTCACAGCAAAATCCAATCTATTTTACCAAATTTGGGTGAGAAAGCTACCACAAAAATGTGACTTCCGCCTAGAAACCCACATAGCATATGATCTATTTGATAGAAGTTTGAAAAGAAGTAGAGAACATATAGCACTAGAAATTTGAAGAGGAGAAGAATTGAAGAATGTAAAGATAACCAGCCATTCTCTGTGGCCTTGGTAATTATCATCCCCATCATGACCTTTAGCCGCTACAGGTAGGGAAGGAACCCTTTCTCTTAGATCCTCATAAACAAACCCATTATAAACGCTTCCAAATCCTCCTCCACTCAACACTCGATCTGGCCTAAAATTTCCAGTGATTGCCTTAGGTTCATTGAAGTTGAATGCAATCAATGGATTTGCGGCCAAATCATGACGTAGGCCATCTACCTTTCCAGGTTTTGATGGTAAATAACTGTTCACCTAGGTTCTCAGCACTTTTCCCTTCTTCCAGTGTCACTACAGCTGACATTCCACCTTGCTCAAGGCTTCTGCTATCATATTTCTATATTCATAGTTGTTCCCCAGCACTAAAGGCTATCGCATCAGCCAGTTCACTGTCTTCGACCTGCAATCAGGACAATCAGTATTAGTTAGCAAGAACGCATTCAATGAAGAAAATTGTGAAAGAAAATAGCAATACAAACACTTTAAAACCAAAGTACAGAGTTGGTCTCTCAATTGGGGTTCTAGATTTCGAGTTTATGGAGGGCAGTGAGAATTGGTAGTTGGCGAGTTCACCTCCAAAATCGATTTAAGCTCGGATACAAGAGTTTTTGTGGTCATCTCAATGCCTCGAGTAATTAAAACAGGTTTTGCACCAGATGCCACTACCTGAAATTAAATCATTCAAGAGGTGAATAACTTTAAAAAAAAAAAAAAAAGGAAAAAGGAAACAGAGGTATGAATTTATGTCAATGTTACCCATACGAATTGAATGAAACAGGTTTTCAGATTCTCAAACAAACGTAGTAGCATGAATGAAAATGCAAACCTTGACACCCCTAGTAATAAGAACTTGTGCTAAAATAAATTTTTAATATTATAACACAAACACCCAATTCATGCACATTAGGTATCGAATATTAAACTTCATGGTTGAAGTCTCTATTAATTCACTATTAAGTTAGTTAGTTAAGTGACAAATGTAGTTTCATCACCTACCAAATCATTGGTCTGGACAGCTGCTGATCTTACTATCTTAGCACCCAATTCTCAACTAGATCCTCCAATTCGACCTTTGAAGCCACAAACCAAAAATATTGGGCTGACATTAGGTGTGCAAACAATTGAGAAAAAAGAAAGTAGAAAATAGCAATAACGACCCTTTACGGAAATTAGAGAGAGTAAGAAAAAATGGAAAACAAGAACAAAAACAAAGAAAAGGCTTATGAACAAGAACAGTGTCTTAGCTAAAGACACACTTGCAGATTTTGAAGTGCTATTCCTTTCCCATTGCACAAATCTTGGAAGAGTGATTTCTTCTTGACATCAGATACCTCCTGGCAAATGAGCTCGGAGAAACGGAAGCAAAATATGACAACTTGTGGGAAGAAGCAAATTTCCTATCCATAACAGGGCAGCTAGGAGCAGCAAGGAGCCAACTGAGGACATGGCTGTGAAAGTAGCTCCCATCGACTTCTTGAAAAGCCGAAAACATTGACCACTACTTCTCAAGAATAATGTCAAAAATATAAGACAAAGAGATTAAACTAATACAGAACAGGCGCACAGCAACAAATATATGAGATTTCAGACATTTTGGGAGATTAACAAGAGGTGGTGAATGTCCAGAAGGCATACTTGTCACTTGGAAAATAACATGCACTTTACATACTTCATTTTTCTTTGTCCAAAGACTTTCACAGAGGCAAATTGGGAAATATCAAACAACAAAATCTCCAGTCTCGTACCCATTCGTATATGATACGGTCGATTTAGCCAAATTCACCTTTGGAAGAGTCATAAAACAAGTGTAAGAAATAATCAATCTTTGCTAAGAAAATGCATCGAAAGAAACCGAATAGCAGGAGTTATAAACATAACAATAGTGGTGCCTTTGGAGAGGGCTCCAAAGGAGGCTTGAGGGAAGGCTCTAAGATAGTAGTAAGAATGGAATCAATCTGCGATGGCAAAGATGGTGCTATCTCGTAAATTGGGGAAATGATAGATAAGGAGGTGAGTTTATCCATGGTTGTGTTCGAGGGTGAGCTAAGGGAAAATGGGAACTTATGCTCATAAAATAAGATATCATGCTTAATTGAAAAAAAAAATGGTGGCAGGATCATAAACATCTAGAGAAAATGATATGCCGTGAAAGTATAAGGAGTTGCCCCAAGGAGAAAATCTGTCCCAGGGGCCTAAAGTTGTAACATAACCAATTTGTTCAATTCTCTTCTGAAGCCATCTTTCGTAGGAGTGGATGTTGCAAGTGTTAAGGAGCGGTGAAGAAGGGTGAGGCAGAGGCATGCGCACTATGTGACGCTGCACGACAACTAGATTGGCAGCAGGCGTGAAGTTGCGCACTGATAGTCTAATACCTAACCAGGCGATACTTGGTTAGCTAAAAGAAAAAAAAAAAAGACTTCGTAGGACCTTGGGGAATTATATGTTTTCTGAGGAAAAGGCGTAGATGTTTTCTGAGGTAGAAAAAACTCTGTAACTTTCTGGTTTTCCTTATCAATGAAATCTTGTTTATCCAATTTTTTCTTTGTTATATTAACCTTTAATGCTTTGTTGACAAAATTGGTCACGAAAAGGAAAAGTGAGATCACTAGGTGTGGAACGACTTCACGATAATGGGACTAGTGACACACTCTGTCTCACAGGTTCATAATCGTGATATCCCAGGGTTTAAAACTAAAGGATGTGATGAAGTGATATATAACTACTTACCTAAATATATATATTTTTTTTACTGAAGGCATGAGTATACTTATCTACAAATGAGAAAATATAATGATTATACCCTAACATTGGAAGCTCATTTAAGAAAAAAACAAGTTTAGAATTTTCAAATTGTGAAACATTTACTTAAGAAAGTTTAATGTTTATAAATAGAAATACCATCTTATGTATTACTTTCTTGATTCTTGCCAATAAGATTGGCATTTTAACAATCTTATTTTGCAAAATATTTTTAATTTTATTTAAATCATATAGAATAGATACATAATATCAATCATTAGCTAGTTTAGTAGTAAACTAGTAAGGTTTAGAACCGAGAGATCCTAAGTTCAACATTTGAGGTCTATGAGTTGGGTGTGTGAGTTAAAAAAAAAGTTTAGTATATAAATGGTCAATGTTCTATCCACAAAAAAAAAAGGGAATACACACCTAAATATTATTTTTGCATCCTTCCTGTATAAAGAAAAAATTCTTTTCCTTACAACTCAATTTTGAGAAAAATGTGGTCCAATTTTTGTTAGTTAAACCCAAAAGTTCTTATGTTTAATTTGTTTATGGAGAGCCCTCCTAAGAGGAAAGAAAAGATTGAAAGTGAAACTATATGTAAAAACCCAAATTATTGATACAATGGCAATTTAACATAGACAAATTTAACCATTAAGAGTTACCTTTTCTTAAAATAAAGTTGAAAAGAGAGTCTATGAAGAAATCTAAAGAGATAAGGCTAAATACTTCAAAGAAATTTAAATAGTGTCAATTTTAACAGTCATTACCATTTTGTGGAAACATGTTAAATATAACCACAACCTCTTTATATTGATTTTTACTTTAAGTGCTAACATGATCCAATTACATAAGCCATGAAAAAAACACTACCTAATGCAAAAGCTTCCCCTTTAACCGGGGATAAAGCTTGATAAGGAAAAACCATAATCATGTCAATTATCTCGTCCATCTTTTTTTTTTTTTCTTCCTTTTAGCTCTGCATTCAAAAGGTCACTTATAACTGTTATTTTGATCTTTTCCAAATAGATACCGGTAAAGGCTTCAAGCAGTCCACTATATATCGCATTATAGGCCTTGCCTTCGGATTTCCGTTCAAGCAATGGAAAGCCAGTGTGGCAGCCCTGTGAACCCCTTTAACAGTTTCTCTTTCAGCAACAGGAGAAGCCAATCCGCCAGGTTCTGCTCTTGAGCTGGCCATGACTTGTCTAAGGATCTTTCTTTTGGTCAGAAGTTCGAGAAGAACAACACCAAAGCGGTAAACATCACTTATGGGACTTAGATGCGTGGCACAAAAGAAAAGGTGGTTCTTGAAAACGGAAGAAGAGAGTGAGGGGGAGAGAAAGAGAAGGAATGTTTGTGTTGGTTGTATTTGAAGTGCGTTTGTAAAATGTGTAGAGCAACCCTTATATAAGATTTGTGAAGGGCTAACTATAATAACATATCAATGATGGGATTCTAGGGTTTCTTACTTCCCAAATAAATCTTCCTGCATCTATATATAAATGTTGGTTTATCAATGCAGAAGGGTGCTTAATAAGTTAAGGAAATCTGACCAGAAAACTACTTTACCTATTATAATATAGTAGGAAGCAGCATAACCGTATGTCCCTATTATGCAAGCAGAAACATGAGAATTATCTCCCACGGTTCCATGCTTTACAAGGCCATAGTCCACAGTTTTTAAGTTAAACCTAGTGGTTCAAACTTAAGCATGAGAGAACAATAACTTTTATTTTACTATGATTTAAACGGTATGTAAAACAGACATTTCTTTTAAAATTTCACTTCTTTTAATGTTACAATCTATTTACTAGATACAATATTTGGAGGTGATTTTGATTTCAGAGCATTTCTTATATAAACATTAGATTTTCAATATTACCATATGTATACAAGCTTTCATTGAAAAATATAAAGCCCCAAGAAGGGAATTGCTGGATTTAAGAACACAAGGATTGAGTTGATTTTATACAAAAATTCAAGAACTTTTGACCAAATTCAGCACCTCCTACACAAAAAGAAAGAAAGGGAAAAAAAAAAAAAAACTGGCATAAGGCTACAAGACATTATTGTAGCAACTTTACGAAGTCCCTATTTCTTCTTTTTGGTTTATGTAAAGGATGCACTCCTAACACACGTTAAGCCAACGGCTTAAGTGTTATCAAGTTCTACAATGTTGTCGGCCCGAAACTATGATCTTAAATCTTCAACTTTCAAAAAACAACTTGGAAAGGAAAGTAAACGGAACGAGAGGTGAGAAAAAAAAAAGCAAATGCTAGCTTGAAAAAGGTTTGTTCTCCACACGACATTGAGCCATATGCTGATATATTACTACCCGATGTTCATCTTCACAGGTAAATCCAATCAGTTTTACCAAATTCGGATGAGAAAGCTGCCCTAAAAAAATGTGACTTTCGCCTAGAAACCCACAAAGCATTTGGTCAATCAAATAGAAGTTTGAAAGGAAGAGTGGAGAAGATATAGCACCAGAAATTTGAAAGAGGAGAACAATTAAAGAAGGCAAAGATAACCAACCATTCTCTGTGGCCTTGGTAACTGTTATCCCCAACATGAACTTTAACAGCTACAGGTAGGAAAGAAACCCCTTCTCTTAGATCGTCAGAAACAAACCCTTTATGAACACGTCCAAATCCTCTTCCCCCAAAACTCGGTCTTGCCTAAAATTCCCAGTGATTGCCTTCAGTTCATTGTAGTTGAATGCAGTCAATGGATTTGCGCCCAAATCATGACATAGGTCTTCTATTTTTCAGCTTTTGATGGTAACTTACTGTCTTTGTCCCTTTCAGATTCAACTGCCATTTTCTCACTATCTGTGACAAAGTATGGTGAGACTGTTCTCAGCACTTTTCCCTTCTTCTAGTGTCACTACTCCTTACAATCCACCTTGGTCAAGGCTTCTGCTATCATATTCCCATGTTGCTAGTTGTTTCCTGCACTGACTGCTACCGCATCAGCCAGTTCACTGTCTTCGACTTGCAATCATCGGAATCAATATTAGTTAGTAAGGACTCATTCAACCAAGAAAGAAGAAAATTATGGCAGAAAATAGCAATACAAACACATAAAGACCAGAGTGCAGAATTAATCCCTCAGTTGGGGTCCTAGATTTCCAATTTATGGAGGGTAGTACAGGATTGGTAATTGCTGAGTAAACATTACCTCCTTCAAAGTTAATTGAAGCTCAGATACAAGAGTTTTTCTGGTCTTCTCAATACCTCGGGCAATTAAAACAGGGTTTGCACCAGCTGCCACTACCTGACATTACATCAGTTAAGTGGTAAATAACATATATTAAAAATAAAAATAAAAAGGAAAAAAAAGGAAGGAAATTATCGTATGAGTTTCTGTCAATGTTTCCCATTTAGGAATCGAACTAAACAGGTTTGCAGGTTTCCAAAAAAATGCAGTAGCGTGAATAAGAACACAAACCTCGACTCCCTTGGCAAGAAGACCTTGTGCAAGAACAACAGATGTTGTAGTTCCCTCACCAGCCAAATCATTGTTCCTGACAGCTGCTTGTCTTGCTAACTTAGAACCGAATTCTCAACTGGATACTTCAATTCAACATTTGGAGCAATAGACCATAACCCATAAACGAAAGCAAAGAAAAGGCTTAAGCCTAATATCAACGAGAACAGTGTCTCAGCTAAAGACTCACTTGCAGTTTCTTAAAAACAGGGGAATCCTTGTTGAAGTGGAATTTCTTTCCCATTGCACAAATCTCAGGAGAGTGATTTCTTCTTGAAATCAGATACTTCCTAGCAAAAGAGCTCGAAGAAATGGAAGCAGAAGATGACAACTCGTAGGAAGAACCAAATTCCTTATCCATAACACGGCAGCCAGGGGCAGCCAAGGAGCCAACTGAAGACATGGCTGTGAAAGTAGATGCCATCAACTCCTTGAAGAGCTGAAAACATTGACCACTAGTTTTCATGAATTACATCAAAAGAGAATAAACCAATACAGCAACAGCAAAAGCGCAACAAATCATATGAGAATTAGGACATTCTGGAAGATTAGCCAAAAAGCATATTTGTCATTGGCTCGAGCTTGAACATAAATATACAGCAGGATTCCAACAACTTTCACAGGAGGAAATTGGGAAATATCGACCTCGTGTCTCATGGATTATCAAACAACAAAAACGCATCAAAATTTCCAATACAAGTACTCATTCATCTATGATACGATCGAACTAGCCAAATTCACCATTAGAAGGGTCATCATACAAATGCAAGAAATTATCAATCTTTGTTAAAAAAATGAATTCAGAGAATCCAAATAGCCGGAGTAACAACATAAGAATAGAGTAAGGAAATAGCATCACGTTTGACTCAAAAGACGACATGCGGGACCCTACAGGCAAAGCCCCTCAACCCCCACAATAACTCCGGAAACTGAACCACGCTTACGCATCTTTTCACGGATCAAAGAACAATGCGAAGACATTTAAGGAGCACTGAGACAATTTTAAGGCAGCGTCTAAAGATCAGAGGAAGGTATCAGGACTTTCTTCCTGCGTCGCTTCTTTACCTCTCGAGCTTGCCGCACTTCATTTTCGATTCCCTTTTTGGGTTGGAACAAACAAAAGCCGAAGCGCACACCAAAGTAGCAATGCATCGTCTTCGTATCTCAACAACAAAACAAAGTCTTCAAGAAAAGGAAGGATACGTTGATAGATTCCGAAGGAAACCCAAAAAGCTTTACCAAGTTGTCGCCTCACGTGCGCAGGAAATAGTCCGATTTTGTGGATAACGAAGAATGGTGGGAAGCATTCCCCGAGGGGGCGTCGAACCCACATTTGTTTCTATATCTGTGGCTGAATATATAATTAGCAATGTACAGTCGCTGGAAGTCAATTTGCTGAACTTTTGCAGTCAAGCTCAATAATAAGGCTTTGCAGAAATTATATTGAGAATTTTTAATATGCAAAAAATTAAAATATTTTCTAAGAGTTTATTTTAAAAATTATATATGAATTTTTTAACAATTTGAAACCGATCAACTGCCAAGTACTTTGAATCCTATGTGGTATCTTTATTCTAGTGATCAAGCTTTAACATCAATCAAATGCTTTGACTTCAAGGTGATAGCTTAGGATTAAAAGCCTAGAAACGGCCTAACTTTTGGATCTATAAGGATTACAAGATCCATTGCCTTTCCGAGCAACAATTTGGCTGAAAATTATATTGCTTTTTTTTCTTCACTATAAGAAGTAAATCTATAACCCACTTGTTGGCTATAAGCTGTAAAAAACTAAATCTTGAATTTGAACATTCCATGCCCTCAAACCCATTTTGTTTAACCAAAAAAAAAATTTTGGAAGGTTTGGATTTTCTTACTGCTACCCATATATTGGAAATAAATATTTGAGATGACTTGGTTTTTGTCATATGATGCTTTGTTCTTAGATTTTGTGATTAATGGTGTGGTCAAAATCAATTGTATCCATCTCTTACCTTTATTATTACACTTGTTTATTATACAACATTTCTTCTCATTTCGAAGGCAAAACATGACAATTAGAATGCTAATGGAAATGATCCTTCGACCAAAGGAATCAGCCACAACTTCTCCTAATTAGTTTCACCTTCCAAGTATTCAACATAGTTGATTTAGATTTTTTTGACGTAATTAGCCTAAAGCTAGGCATGTCAATATGTGCATTTCAAGTATTTGAACAATTTGCAAATTCACAAAACACACAAATCTTGTCATGATTCATGATGTTAAATCTTGAAAAATAACAAGATTATAAAGAGGAGAACCCTTCTTGGGGATATTAAACATATGACAAAGTTAAACCATTCTCTAGTAGGATATTAAGATAAAAGAAAACACTTCCATTTTTCTTAAATGGAAGGCTTTCTTAAAGGCAAGCTTTCTCAAAAGAGGAAAAACACCTTGGAAAGTGAAGCAAGTAGATTGAAGATTTCAATTGTCATTATCATGTCGAGATGTTGATTGATCTCCAAAAACTTGCGCCCACAAGTTATATTGGTTGACACTTGAAGATGAGGTTTGTGATTGGGAGGAGCTAGATTCCACAATTGGTAAGGCGTGGTTGTGCACCCCCTCGTACACTATTTGGACAGATTCAAGATCTAAGGTTGACCAATCAACTTTCTCCCGTGCAGAGCAATCACTCTTTTTACACAAGAAGTAAATTCTAAAGCACATATCAAAACAGATCCAAGTGAGCACTTCTTCTATTACATTATATCAAAATAAGAGGAGCTTGCATATAAAACATTTTTTACCTGTTTTTGCCTATCTTTCTTATGAACTTTTGGCCATGTCTCCTCCATTCGTACCCATCTGCTGGTAAGACAAATCTATTGCCTTGTGCATAAACTTCTCTATCTCCTCTATCTCCTTCTTCGGTCTCCCTGGTAGGACATGAAGAGGATCAAACAAACTTATCCTCCTATAACACAAAGGAGGATGAGTGATGTCGAGCTTGGCACTCAAACTTATCCTTTTTGCCGATATTTATGCATGTTTAATGTGATAGAAGAGATGAGAAGGGCAGGTATTGAGTTTCTGACGTTCTCCACTTTCAGCAATTAGGGTTTTATGACGTACAAAAACATGGTAAAAACAAACACATGGAAAGATCGCTTCCTTATCTTAAGGAACTCTTGATAGAGGAAGGGAGTGGAATGTATTCTCATCAAGATAAAGCATATGCAGCTAATGAAATCAGTAATTAACAGGAGGAAAAAACATGCAAAAAGAACAAGGAAAGGGAGCCAAATACAAGGCCGAAGTGCAGCTAGATGATTAGTTCATTCGGGTCTGTTTATGATGTTCAAAAACATGGTAAAAAAGAGCAGAAGGAAAGATCGCTTAAACAGAACTACCGTGTGTGGGTGGGAAAGTTGCACGTAGGGTGGATCTGAGGTTCAAACTAGAAATCCTTGCAGAAGAACCTAGCATGCAACTCATCATCTTATATGGGTATGTATTTATACAGAACAAATTAGATCCAAGCACCGAAAAACCAAGTCGATCAAGTACATGAAAACATGGTACTTAGATCCCCAGCAAATCTAGATGGGTGAACAAAGACCAGCAAACTTACATCAAAAGTGCCTTTCAGAGTACCTCCTTACATTTACTTCTTATTTACATGCAAAAATCGGGTAAAATTCAACTAAAGAAGAAATCGCACACAGCCTGCAATCAGGTATTATGATCGAAGGCAAAGAAACACGTTAGATCTAGGCACTTTGAAGTTAGTCTGAATTTAAAGGATCGAATCTGTGCACTTAAGGAAAGATCTGATAAACATCAGGAAAATAAGAGGAAACCGCTTGAAAGTACGTGAGTGTTTAGTCGACATTCCTTTCGTCTTCCTCGGAACTTCTAGGTTTGACAAAGCTAATGAGAAAAGAAGGAAACATACATGGAGGTTTGTCTGGGTTGGGAAGCTTCACTCATGGCAGCTGCTCTCTCAATAAGAAAGAGTCAAAAAGTTTTCAAGTCTCTCGTGGAAAAATCGTAGGAGATATATAAAAAGACAGACCCAGAGTGGGGGAGGAAATTACTGTTCTTTTTCTACACTAATATTCTTTTTACCTGTCATTCTTTCATGAAAACCAACGCATGACGGAAAAATAATTTTTATTTTCGTCGGAGCCGCTGTCATGGACTCTTTGGAATGGACCGCCTCAGAGATTCAAGTGGTCGAGCTCCCTTATAACAGTTGTCTCTGATTTTGCATCGATGTGGAAACTTTGCACCGCCACGTTTTACGAGTATTACGTAAAGTGAAAAGCACCTTATACAAGGTAAAGTAGCTTGTCGGCAATGGCACGGTTCAATTAGAACTAAACATTGTTTGGGATTTTTAATAAAAAAAATAAGGAAAAAGTAATATCCATACATGGTTAGAGTTGATGTATTCCAATTTTCATACATTATATCATTTAAGTATGTTTAAAGTGTGGGGAGCATTTATCTCATTTTGTTGAATTTTGAATCCAAAATATATTATGTATACTAAAGCATGTTAAAGATAAAAGTTTCATGTTAAATATATATAATTTTTGAATAATTGTCTATATATATATATATATATATATATATATATATATATATAAAGATCCTCTTAAATCTTAAATTTTAAATCTTGAGTTAACATTTGAAATCGAATTTTAAATCTATTTGAATTGAGTTAGTCATTATTCTATATAACTAACTCTTGTAATTTTGTATGTTCTATACAAAGGAATGGTGGATACTTGGATCATTAATATCTTTTTTTATTTTATATTTATGTTTCTATTTTTATAATGATTTATTATAAATAAATAAATACTTTTAATATAGTATTTATTTAAATTGAAGTTAAGGCATAAGATAATATATTAAAACACCCAATTTTTGTAATTACCATTTACAAATAAGTATCCATGATTCTTATCACATATTATAAATGCCTTAATTTTATTTTCTCCTTATATGTTCAAATATCTTTTTTTTCTTAACATTTGATTATATAAAATGGGTAAGGCTTTCTAATAGTTGAGAAAGCATAGATACTAGATAAATAAATTGTTACTTATGTTCACTGCATTATCATCGCAAAAGATTTTGTCTAAGAAAGGGACGGCCATAGAAGCATGTTTGACTCGAACCAAGACTCGAAGGTCATGGTGAGGTTCAGTCTGAAAGCAATCTCTCTTTCTTTTTCCAAAGAAAGGAAAACACAGAAGAAAAAAAAGAAAAAAAAAAAAAAAGAAAGGGCCGTCTTATAGAACATCACACAAAGCATATCTGCCGTTTGTGTGCTGAAGCAACAACAAAGCCCTTGACTTCGTTTTCCACGCATGGTACGAACCAGAGATCGTGCAAAAAGCTTGTGCAAAGGCTACCTGAGTCGCCTGCACCGCACGAAGCCTGTGTCTCCACTGCCGTCATAACACTTGGCGGGTTGCTGCGGGCGGGGGCAACAGTGTTTGGCTACCTCGTTTTTCTTGTTTTGTATCCTTAAACAGAACTGGATTGATATCATCATCTTCATTTTCAACCAGAATTTAACAATCACTCCATCTTGAACAAGAGGTATTAAATTAATGCATGATATGTTTGATAGTAAAATTCTTGAGAAGTCTTGGTTGAGTTGGAATTTAGGTAGCCTGAGATCAAACAGGTCCGGCTCAAGACACCAAAATCTTTCACTCCTATTACTTATGAAAAACAAGCGTATTAATGAAAAAATTACAAATTTTTATATGAATAAAAGATGATATAATCTTTATTCACTAAAACATACAATTTTTTTTTTTTGTAAAAATATAAGTTTGCACTAATAAAAACTAGTATATAAAAGTATAGAGACATACTTTAATATTACAAGAATTACAAAAATTACAAAAAAAAAAATTAAAAGTATTCAAATCTCATTCAAAATGAAATTTTTCTATGAAGATTTTATATTTTAAAACATAAATGCTTTTCCTCGAACAAGTGAGAAACATACAAATTTTTACATTGTTTCCAAAGCTTTTTAAAGAGGAAAAAAAGAGTGAAAGTAATCTTGAATTAAAGTGACAATAACATTTTCATATAGACAAATTTAACCAAGTCATATTTTCTTAGAGCAAAGTTAAAAGAAGAGTTGAAATAGAAATCATAAGAGATAACATTAAATACTTCAAATAAATTTAGATAGTTGTAATTATACATTCATTATTATTTAATGTATATTTAATAGATATAATTAATTATTTTTCTTAAGAGGATAGCAATAGAATGCCTTACAAGCTGACACTAATAATCACAACCTCTCTAGATTGATATTTATTTATTTGTTAAAATAATTCAATGAGCTCCTATCACTCACCTCCAATTGCCTTCCTCCCAAAGGCATGTGAATTAAGAAGAAAAGATTCAAAATAGAAAAAGACCATTTGCTTTACAATTATTGCCCTAATTGACTTGTGGGAGCCCATATCAAAACTTTGAGGCAATAAGTGAAAAAACTTTATTATTTATAAATTTAATGGTCTACTTTTATGCTTTTGATATAGAACAACACTTACTTTTAACACTCATTTATGTGAATGTTAATTTAAACATTGCATGTGAATAAAAATATAACTTTAAGACATGAAAAATTACAGAATAGAGGTTCATCTCTAATTCTAATATCATATTAGAATGCGATAAACTATTTCAAAATCTAGATAATGTAGGTGGAAAAGCCTTATTACTTATAACATTAAGAATTTATTCTATTACTTCTAATGTAGATCAATATTCACCTTTAATTGATCTAAGCCTGGGAAAACCATGTTGAACAAGTACAGTAAAACCGGTACTTAGGTCCACAGACAAATACCAGCAAGCTTTACGTCAAAAGTGTACCTCCTTTTATTGCCTCTGAACATGCAAAAATGGACTTAAAGGCAACTAAAGAAGAAACGTGTTACATCTATGTTCTTTGAGTTAACCTGAATCTAAAGTAAAATACTGTTCTTGTTTACATTATTAATATTTTTCCAATGGGCATTTGTTCCGTGAAACAAACGCATGACGGAAAAATCATATAACGGTTGTGTCGGAGCCGCTTTCACGAACCCTAAAGGTGATCCTAGTCGACGCGTACCCACTGACCAGCTGTCCCTGATTGGCATAAACGTCATGGAAATTTTGTACCACTGACGTTCACCATTAGCATGACACGGCACTTGGGACGAGTGTAAAGTGACGTCCGATAACATCACCTAATACACCTATCCTATTTTGACACCTACCAATGCTACCAATGAAACAAAAGGTTTGCAAGTTTCAATATAGTACTTTTAAATCTATACAAAGATCAAAGGAAATAAACGTTGATGTTGAACCAATCGTTGTTTCTGGCCATCATTTGTGCGATTAACTTTTTTTGATTTTCATGTTTAGTACAAATGGATGGTGGATATTTTGGATTAATAATATCCTATTTTTATTATATATTAAATACGTATCTATTTATTTTAAAAAAAAACTACTTTTAACATAATATTATAATTAAAGTTAAGGCATGAAATCTCTTCCACTGTAATTATTACCTGTAGGTTAATAAATATTATTTCTTTAAATTTGAGATAAGAGAACATATTAAATTGCCTCATTATTTGTAACCATCATCCCTAAATTAAATATTTATTATTTCTTTATATTAAGGGTAAAAAAGATATTAAAATAGTAATTATCTTTTAATATTAAAATAGATATTAAAAGATATTAAAAAAATTGTTTGCTAAATCTAAAATATGTTCACTGCATTATCATTGCAGAAGATTTTGCCAGATACAGTGTTGCCAATAAAAGTATTGTTGACTCGAGGCAGGACTAGAAGATGAGCGCTAGCTTCATCTGAAAGGAATATCCCTATCTTTTTCCAAAGACAAAAAGAAGTTTGTCTCATTAAACGAAAAAGAAAACTTTTCTTCTTGTAGGGCGCCGAAGTAACAACGACCAAGACCATTCTGCATGCAAAATCGAATACTTTTGGAGGGCCGAGGGTGGGTCTAGGACGACGAAACTGGGGGACACTTTTTTCTCCAGTGAATTAAATGAAGGAGGTGTGGGTGCTACAAGCCTTGACTTTGTCCTCACACATGGGGAGAACCATAGATCATTCAACCCATGAGCTGGCATGGTAGCAGCCATTTGAGCCGCCTTCACACTACGAAGGGCTGTCTCCACTGCCGTCACAAGACAGGTGGGCTGCAGAGGGGAGACAATGTCTGGCTACCACTTTTCTTGTTCCTGTTTCCCTAAACAGCACTGGATGGATATCATCATTTTGATCAACTTCTCAACTTGGTCTTCAACCGGAATTTACCTATTATTCGATCAAAAGAATCTTCAATTCCTAGTGTTAAATCAAGGAATGTTATGCCTTTTTTTCTTCTTTTCTTTTTTTCAGTCCATCGGCTACTAGCTCAAATGATAGCTAGCAAGGCCTCGACGAAACGGCCGGCTTCAAGAGATCCACTTAGAATGGTAGGACCGATCAGTCACTGACGAAATGGCCAGAAACAAAAAGAGAAAGAAATAAACGGGTGAGAGGCCGAAAGTGAAAATTTTCTGATTCACTTGATTTTGCCCCTTAAAACGAGTACGACTTAATCTCATATATATACACACTTAGCGATACGTTCAAATGAGAAGCAAAGTTATGTTATGATTGATGGAATAATTAGATTAGAAGGTATGATTATAATAAAATATTATAATTAAGGGTTTTTATGTAATTGTGATACTAGGGGCTATTCTTTTGTTATAGTGGGTCTTCTTAATAGTATTTAACTAAAATTTTTATCCTCTTATTAGAGTAAACTTTCCTAATAGTATCCAACTAAAATTCCTTCGAAATCTTTTTATAAATAAAGAAAGTATAGAAAAACTTAAGGAGCAAATAGAGAAATTCTCCTTAAGGCTTAATTGTTGAAGGAAACTTCTTTCATAGATCCTAGTTAATGAAAGAATCTATAAGATACCAATTTAAGGAGAGATAAAATATGAGAAAATCTAATGAGAAAATATTATAAGAGATGTAGAACGTTATGTTAATCCAAATCTCTTAAATCTATTATTTTTGGATGTTTGTATTTGTATGATTATGTGTTTGATCTCTACATATGTTAATGCACCTTCTTGAATTTTCTCCACAAGTGGTATGTGAGCCAAGTTGGATCTCCAACGAGTTGTTACGAAATTTAGGCAAAATCCAAGCTTATCATGATTCATAGAGTTAAAAATAATAATATATACACACAAATATATCAAATGTCTGTACAAATTTGGACCATTTTTTTTATGGGCTTATGGGAGCCTATAGTAGACTTAAGCTTATAGGAGCCTATGTTGGAAATGATATTCAAATCAAATATTTTAAGGCTACTCTTTAAATCTATCTTTCCTCAAAGTAATTGAAGTAAATAACAAATTGTATTAAAGCTTGGCTTCACATCATAAGTTCAACCACAAAAGGAAAGACTTGGGAAAAGTGTTACTTAGTGACTAAAACACCTCAAGTTAAAAAGGTTTCTAAACATATGGCTAGAGTGAAGCCATCATAAAATGGGGTACTGAAGCATTAGCTATAGAATATGATGGCTTGTTATGGGTTTATGAAGGCTCAAGTTGAGGTTAATATTTAAATGAAATGTATTAAGACTATCCTTCAGACCTAAGTCTTTTGACAAAGTAATTGAGTCACAACAACTTTCTAGTAAGAAGTGTTAGGACAAAAGAAAATATCTCTATTCTTCTTAAGTAGAAGGCTTTTTGAAAGGCTAATTTTCTCAAAGCACGTAAAAAGCTTTGTAAAGCATAATAAGTAGTATTAGGATTTTCAATTATCATTATTATGGTGAGAAGTTGATTGATATATGATAACTTTTGTAAACAAGTCATACTAGTTTGCACTAAAAGATGGAGTGCATGACTAGGATGAGCCATGTTTTGTAGCTTGTAAGCCATGGTTGTTGTTAAAAGATAAATTTATTTAACATATAAGTCAATTCAAGTATTAGTGAAATTCATTAATATATAACTATGAATCTTTATATATTCCTTAAAATGTAAGATTTATCACTTATATCTTAACATACTTCTTTGTTATAATGATTAAATTATCAAACTATTATGGTATTGCATTTTGTGAATAACTCAAATTGATAAAAGTCTATAAAAGTGTTAAGGGAGAAGCTTATGCTCTAATATTATGTTAAGGATCAATTATCTAAACTAAAAATTGACTTAAGAATTATTAAAAATAATTATCATATAGGTAAGATTTTAATATAGTCCTTAATTATAAGAAATTTATTACTCATATCTTAATAGTTGTATACCTTGTTATACACTACTTTAACATATCCCAATTTTGAAGGCAATTACGTAGCTTTCTTCTATGTAGAATGTCAATCTTTTGATACTTGAAATTCTAAATACATATGTTACAGTAAATCCAAGAAAGAGCACTTCTAGGATAGTGTATATCAATTTTAAAAAAAGAAAAAAGAAAAAACCTTGCATATAAAACATTTTATACTAATTTTTGCATATATTTCTTATGAACTTTTGGCCAAACTTCCTTTACTAGTAAGATAAGTATGTTGCATCAAGGGGATAATAGGTCCCCTTGTCTAAGCCCTCTACCAATGGAGAAATAAGTAACAAGCTCCTTATCAATGTTAACTAAAAACATACCTTTCTTTACACTAGTCATTGCCCACTCAATAAAACCCATTGGAAGCCCATTAGTTCTATTACATTTTGTAAAAAGTCTTAATTCAATGAGTCATATGCCTTTAGAATATTAACTTTGAAGGCAAAGATGAGATTATATTTCTCCTTGTAGTATCCATGTAAGAGCTTTTGAGCCAAAAGAACATTGTTTGTTATCTTTCTCCTTCCTATAAAAGTGGATTAACTCTTAGAGATGATGCTTGGGAGGATGGTTGTTAATTTGTTGTATAGAAGTTTCACCACACATTTTAATACAATATTGCAACATGAAATCAACTTATAATGAGATCCCTCTATGGGATTTGATACTTTTGGGATTAAGGTGAGACGTGTGGCATTATTTTCTCTTAGTATAAGTCCTAGTGTGAAGAAAGATTGGATGGCCTTTGAGACATATTCTCCTTTTATATTCCATGGAGTTTTAAAAGAGCTAGCATTCTAACCATCTAGACCACGTGCTTTATCACTCTTCATAAAAATATGACATTGTTAATTTTTAGTAAGGTAGGAACGAATGTAAGGTTGCCCATGAAATGGGGTTGTACTCTTTTGTTTAGATGTTTTCTCAAGAAATGTCTTATTGATAGGCTTTTGGGGTAGTAGGAAAGTTCTTATAGCATCTAAAAAGTGAATTCTTGATGATATCATGATCATATGATATGGTACCATCTTGTAGTGCAACAAAGCATATCTTGGACTCATGTCCTCCTGATTGAATGGTAAAAGATAATTGGAATACTGATCACCCAATTGTAACCAATGGACCCGTGAATTTTCCCTTAGTAAGCTATCTTCTACTTATAAAAGGTTAGCAAGTCTCTTTGCCATTTTAATCTCTTATAATAATAGGTTCCCCTAATGCCCTTTGCATAATATTGTTTTGTAATTCACTTCGGGCATCCCTAGTTTTTTAAACATACATGCTCACATTGTTAAAGTGTTACCTATTAAACTCATAGAGCTTGGTTTTCAATACCTTTAGCATCCATGATAGTTGGCATAAAGGAAATCTCACCACTTCCATTGCATGTGATGTTTCATCTACCAAATGAAGAAAGTCTTGGTGACCAATCCACATGTCAAAGAATTTGAAAGGTTTTCTAGTTGTACAAGCTTCTAAGTTAATCTAGATTAACGTTGTGCATGGTCTAAAGTTCCAAAGCATTGGAATTGGACTTAAGCTTTTAGAAAACTTTAATTCCACCTATCTATCTTACTTCTTTCAATTCTCCTATTTTTCCATGTGAATAATGGTTAAGAATATTTAAGATCTTCTTAATTAACTTTTTGCAAACATTGGCTTATACCCTCCATCCCTAATTTTCAACCTTCTATTCGTCCTCTTCTTTCTTAGGAGCATGTTATGGCAAAGCTCCGCTAATTAGCTAAGGTTGTCCTTTGTGATTACTCACTTATCTTTTAGTATCTCTCTAGAGTTCTTGTCTTTTAGTTAGATTATTTGAACCATAAGCAAAGGGGAAAAAAAAAACTATTCCATCCATAGTATATTCCACTTTAAAGTGCATAGCTTGGTTTGACTATTGAAGCAAGTCGGGAGAAAACTATCTTGGGTTCCACCACCATTAACATTCTTTCATAATTGTAATCCAAGTCCATTAATATGTTCCCACTACGCGAGTAGAAACATGAGAACTGTCTCCCACGAGTCCATATTTGGCAAGGCCAAAATCAAAGAGTTTTGCATTGTAGCCTGTTTTTCAAGTATGCATACAAAATCCACAGTTCTTAAGTTAAGCATGAAGAACAACACTTTTTATCTTACTATGATAGAACGGTATGTAGAACAAACATTCTTTTGGAGTTCAAACCTTTTTCCCAGTTGGAACCTATTTCCTGGATACAAAGCTTGCTAAATATTTGGTTGTGATTTCATTCTTAAAGTATTTCTTACCAAAAAAAAAAATCAGATTCCCGGCATTACCATTCGTATACAAGCTTTCATTCAGCAAATGTCTTTCTTTATATTATTTTTCTGATACAAAGTGAGAGCAATCTGGATGAATAACTTGATTTTGTCTAGTAATGCAGCTAATATCCACACCATATACTAACCAAGTCTAATAGAATGTTAGATGACAGGTTTCTGAGCTTCATGGAAAGGGCAAGTTCTTTTGCAGAACCAAATGCAATTTCCATTCCAATAGACCATGGCATTAGACGCAACACTCCTGCAACAAAAGAGGAATTATGTCATCATAGTGAGCTAAAGAATAATTCTGCCCAAACAACTCAAACAATTACAAATCCAGAAATTTAATGCCAAAAATAAGTTCATACATTACTTACACAATTGGACAGAAACTCCAACACCAGTATTTTGCCTCTAATACTGAAGGTAAATCAGACTAGGACATTCAAACCCCTTAGTGAAAATTAAACTATAGGCTTTCTACATCCACATACAAATCTTGAAACACAATAGATAAATCCCATAACATGTCAAGAACCAATCGATTTTTCTTAAACTAATCTCCCGGTTTCTATTTTTCTCCTAACTGGCCAAAAAGGAAATCAAACTCAAGCCTTTAGAACACCTTTTCATCTGTTGTTAGGGGTTAATATTTTTAAGGATCACTTCAATCGATACATACATTAGATTTTGGGAAACTTGATCAACACCCCTCTTGAAGATTCACCTTTTTCCTTGAAAAATGATTTTATAGCATCAACCTGTCAACACTATGTAAATCATTATTATATTCAATAGGCCACAAGTTAAAAGAATAATCTTTTATTATATGAAAACAACTTTCTTATGGATTTCTGAAAAAGAAAGTAAATGAAATGGGAGGTGAGAAGTGGCAGGAAAACTTACATGAAAACCGGTGTTCATCTTCCCAGCAATTTCCAACCAGCTTTTACCAAATTTTAGATGAGAAACCTGCCCCAAAAATATGACTTCTGCCTAGAAATTCTCAAAGCATTTAATCAAACTGACGTGAATTTGGAAAGAAGAGTGGAGATATGTAACACCAGAATTTTCAAAAAGGAAGAACAATTCAAGAAAGTAAAGATTACCAGCCATTCTCCACGGCCTTGGTGACTGTTATCCCCATCATGAACCTTAACACCCACAGCTAGGGAAGGCCTTCTTTTAGATCCTCATAAACAAACCCTTTATATACACTTCCAAATCCTCCTCCACCCAACACTCAACCAAGATTAAAATTCCCAGTGATTGTCTTTAGCTGATTGCAGTTTAACGCAATCAACGGATTTGCACCTGAATCACAATATCGGTCTTCTACTTCTTCAGGGTTTGATGGTAACTTGCTGTTTCCCTTTGAAATTTTCATATTCAACTGCCATCTTCTGACGATCCGTGACAAAGTAAGGTGAGAAGTAGCCACGGCCAAATTGCATTCCTTCCACAACATACAGAGTAGTCTCAGCACTTTTCCCTTCTCCTGGAGTCACTACACCTTGTAACCCACCTTGCTTAAGGCTTCTGCAATCATATTTCCACTTCCATAGTTGTTCCCCGCACTAACTGCTACCGCATCAGCCAGTTCACTCTCTTCGACCTGCAGCCAATGCTATGATTATTAGTTAGTAAGAACTTATTGGATCAAGAAAGAACAAAATCATGGCAGAAAATAGCAATACAAACATTTAAAAACCAGAGAACAGAATTAGTCTTTCAATTGGGATTCTAGATTTCCAGTTCATGGAGGGTAGTACGAGATTCATAGTTGGTGAGTAAACATTACCTCCAAAATTGATTTAAGCTCGGATACAAGAGTTTTTGCTGTCTTCTGAATGCCTTAAGTAACTAAAACAGGATTTGTACCAGCTGCCACTACCTAAAATTAAATAATTCAAGAGGTGAATAACATTGGAAAAAAAAAAAAGGAAACTATCGTATGAATTTCTGTCAGTGTTAGCCATTTAGGAATTGAGCTGAACAGGTTTACAGGTTCCCAAACACAAACCTTGACACCCCTGGCAATGTCTCAACAGCTGCTTGTCTTACTAACTTAGCACCAAATTCTCAACTGGATCCTCCAATTCGACCTTTGGAGCAACAGACCAAAACTCATCAATATCCAATATTGGCTGACATTAGGCGTACAAACAATTGGGTGGGTGTGGGGGGGGTGGGGGGGGTGAAGTAGCAGAAAATAGCAATACCAACACTTTACGGAAGCTAGAAAGAGATAAAAAAAAAAGGGAAAACAAGAACAAAAGCAAAGAAAAGGCTTCGGCCTGATATCAACAAGAATAGTGTCTCAGCTAATGACTAACTTGCAGTTTCTTAAAAACAGAGGAGTCCTTGTTTAAGTGTAATTCCTTTGCCATTGCACAAATCTTTGGAGTGTGATCTCTCTTGACATCACATACCTCCTTGTAAATGAGCTTGAAGAAATGGAAGCAAAAGATGACAACTTGTCGGAAGAAGCAGATTTCTTATCCATAACCCGGCAGCGAGGAGCAGGCAAGGAGCCAACTGAAGACATGGCTATGAAGGTAGGTACCATCGACTTCTTGTATGAAGCAGCTATCTCTCAAGAATAATGTGTAAAAACATAAAACAAAGAGGCTAAACCAATACAGAAACAGGCGCACAGCAACAAATCATATGAGAATTCAGACATTATGGGAGATTAACAACAGTTAATTGGCCAGGGAGCACGCCTTGACCTTGGAAAATCACATGTACTTAACATAGTTTATTTTTCTCTGTCCGAACCAGCACTGGCTCGAGCATGAATATAAATTTGAGATTTCCACGTCAGAAGAAAATGTACTCCAAGGCTCGAAAGACTTTCACGGGGGAAAATTGAGAAATAGCAGCAAGGATCAGTAAATCCAGCCGTGGTAATTCCAGCTCCAATAATGTATATTTAAGTTGTTGCAGTTAAAAAGCTAGTAGTTGTATTGGGAGGATTGGTCCACCCCTGCTGTGCACTGGTCCACTTATCATAAATCCAAAAATGTAACCTCGGATTATGAAATACGAATACCCCAACTGTTCCTGTTAACCATTACTACGACCCCGAAGGCTAAAAAAATAGGACCGAAATCGTATGATGTTACTCCATTGAACAGGCTTGGTTTGAGCATATAATTTCTTCAAAGTAACAGCGGCGGAGGCATGACTGGCCGGTTAAGACCAGAAGCGCATCAGCAAAAGGGAAAAACGGACCAGTGGATTCTAGGGGCAGACCAATCCGCCCAACCCAAGATCCAACTACAAGCTTCTTAATTGCAACAACTTAAATATACGCTATTGGAGCTATAAGTATTCGCCAGGGCTCCAAACAGCAGCAAAATTACCTATACAAGCACTCAAATGTGGTAAGCTCGATTTAGCTAAATTCACAATTAGAAGAGTCATACAAATGCCAGAAAATTATCCATCATTGTTAAGAAAATGAATTCAAAGAACCCAAATAGCAGGAGTAATAATCACAGGAGTAGAGTAAGGAAATAGCATCGCTTACAATTATCTCAAAAGACGAAGTGCGGGACTCTACAGGCAAACCAATCAATCCATACAATAACCCCGGAAAATTCAATCAGATTTTAGCACCTGGAAACGATCCCTTTTCCCCTAGAAACGCTTAATCCAACAAAATAGAGTATCTTCTCACCTCTCAAACAACAAACGGAAGACATTTTGAACCAACATGGTATCCATAGTAGTAAAGCAACGTCTTCGTATCTCAACAACAAATCAAGATCCACAAGAACAAGAAGGGCAGGTTGCAGGTTCCGAAGGAAACCTATAATGCTTACCGGAAAACAGCGATGGCGAGCCTTACGATTGTGAAAGGTTTGTTCAAGTTGCCCCCACACGTGTGAAGGAAATGGTCCGACTTTGTGAATAACGAAGAATGATGGGGACCAAATAATTAACTTGAGTTGGTTGCGTCACAAGTAATTACATGGGCCTCGTATCACTTTGTTAACCTTTTGCGGTCCACAAGGCTTACAATACATAAACCTCGGAGAAATTATATTGAGAATTTTTAATATGCGAAATTTTAAACCTTTTCACCCATATTTTAAGAAAAAGATGAATTTTTTATTTGGAACCACACAATTGCAAAATACTTTGAATCCTTAGTGACATCTTTATTATAGTAATCAAGCTTTAGTATCTATCAAATGCTTTAACTTCTAGGTTAAGGTTTAAGATTAACAACTTAGAGATGGCCTAACTTCTGGTCCAAATAAGTTACAAGATTGATTGCTAGCCCAAACAACAATTCTAGGTAAAAATTATAATGCCTTTCTTTTACTATGAGAAGAAACCTATGTAAGTCTACAGTTTTTGTCAATTCACTAATGGTAGTCTAAGGTTTTCTCTACCTATGAAATTTCAAGTTCAACACTTATTTCTTGCACCTCTTTTGTCTTACTAAAAACAAGTTTAGTATTTTTAACTACTACTCTCATATTGAAAAAAAAACATTTGATGTGTCTTGTTTTTATCCTAGGGTATCTTAGATCTTAGACTTTGTGAATTCAACATGTGGTTAAAATAAGTGCATATATCTTTCCCCTTTGTTATCATGCCTATTTAGTATACGAAGTTTCTTGTTATTTGGAAGGCAAAACATGGTAGGGGAAAGCTAATAGAAATGACTCTTCCACCAAAGGAATTTTTCTACAATATCTCCTAATTTGTTCCAACCTACAAGTATTCAATAAAGTTGATCTAAATTTGTGTCAGATAAAATAGAGTATAGTTAGGCATATTAGTATGTATTCTCTAAGCCACTCTAGAAGGGATTAGATATGAATACAATATTTACATCTTTAGGCATTTGAACCAACTATAGATTTTGAAAGCTTAAAAGTCTTCTTATGATTCATAATGTTAAAAAATGAAATACAATAAGAGTAGAAAGAGTATAATCCTTCATAGGGATATTAAACATAGTACAAACTTGGATCATTTTCCAATAGAAAATGTTAAGACAAAAGAAAATACATCCATTTTTTCTTTAGTAGCTTGCTTTCTTAAAAGAGGGGAAAACCCTTGGAAAATATAATAGGTAGATTAAGGATATCAATTATCATTATTATAATTAGAAGTTGATTGATCTTCAAAAACTTGCTCATTATCATGAGAAAAAGTTGATCGATCTCCGAAAACTTGTGTCCATAAGTCATATTGATTAGCATGTGACGATGGGGTTTGCAATTCTGCAACTGGGGAGGTGTGGTTGTGCACCCCTTCATACCGTACTCGAATAGATCCAGGCTCTGAGGTCGACCAGTCAACTTTCTTTCGTGCAAAGCAATCACTTCTTTTGCACTTGAAATAACTTCTAAATACATACATTAAAATATAACTAAGATAAGCACTTCTATATATAACATATATTTAAATAAGATGACTTTCCATATAAAACATTTGTGACCTGTTTTTGCTTATATTTCTTATGAACTTTTGGCCATACTTCCTCCATTCATACCCATCTGCTGGTACAACAAATCTGTTGCTTTGTGCATTAGCTTCTCTCTCTCGATCATCTATTCCTTGGATCTCTCTGGTAGTACATGAAGAGTATCAACAAATTTAGGGTTTATTATGTTCTCCATCTCCAGCCATTAGGGTTTCAAGAAGTTCAAAAATATGGTAAAAAGAAACAAGGTATCACTTCTTATCTCAAAGAACTCTAGATTAAAAGAGAATGAGATGTACTCAGATCAAAATCAAGCATGTATAGATAGTGATATTAGTAACTAATAGGAGCAAAAACATATAAAAGAAAAAGAAATGGGAAGGAAGCTAGATGCAAGGCGGAAGTGCGCCTGATGATGAGTTCATTAAGGTTTTTGGATGATGTTCAAAAACATGGAAAAAGACAAAAAGGAAAGATGAGTTCCTTATCTCAAAGAACCCTCGATCAGAAATGAGTGAACTGTATTAACATCAAGATAAAGCATATGTAGTTGATGATATGAGTAATTAACAGGGGGAGGAACATACAAAAAGAAAAAGAAAGGGGAAGAAAGCAAAATGAAAGGCTGAACTGCACCTCGATGACGAGTCCATTAGTATATCGTTAGGGTGGAGAAGCTGCAGGTAGAGTTGGATCCAAGGTTAACAACTAGAAAACCTTGCAGAAGAACCTGGAGTACACAGAATTATCATCTTATATTCGTACGGGAAGACAGCACTTAGATCCCTTACAAATCTAGATCCGTGGACAAAGACCAGCAAACTTACATTAAAAGTGTATTTCTGAGTATCTTCGTACTTGAACTGCTTATTTACATGCAAAAATGGAGTTAAAAGGAACTAAAGAACAAAATGCGCACAGCTTGAACTTAAGAGTTATGATCGAAGTCTTAGACACTTGAGATCTATGCACTTCCAGTTAGTCTGAATTTAAAGGAGCAAATCTATGAATTGAAGGAAGGTAAGAGGAAACCGCTTGAAGGGTATGTGAGTCTTTCGCCGATATTTTCCTTTGCTCTTCCACGCAACTTCTAGGTTTGACAAAGATTATCAGAAAAGGAGGATGAAGCCATCCATGGAGGGTTGTCTGGGTTGAAAAGCTTCACTTACGGCAGCTACTCTCTCAACCAAGAGCTAGAAAGTATGCTTGGAGAGACAAAGTCAGCCTATAACCTTCTCCCACCTGTCACCGATTTGCATAATGTCATGGAAATTTTGCTCCGCTAGGGTTCTCCATAAGGATTGCAAAGCACTTGGACACCTGTAAAGTTACCTCCCGCAATGGCGTCATCAAGCAATATTTTTCCACCTGCCAAGATTTAAAAACGAAAGGTTAAAGGGTTTCAACATATTATTATTTCTTCTACAATCAATTATATAAAATGAATAAGGCTTTCCAAATTCAGTGATTGGCAAGAAGCATGCTTGAGTGGAGGCAAGACTAGAAGATGTGTGAATGATTCTGTCTGAAAGCGTTATATTTCCAATTTAAAAAAAAAAAAGTTTGTTGGGTTCTGAACGAGGAACAAGACCCTGTCCAGCAGACAGTGGATAGTTTTTAGAGCGACAAGGGTGGGTCTAGAACGAGGAAACCGGGAAACTTTGTTGCAGAAAACAAAATAAACCAGGGGCTGAGGGGTAGAAGGCCTTGGCTTCGGTTTTCATGCACCAAGAAATCTTGCAAGCTGTGATGGTAGCAGCCGTGTGAGCCGCTTCCACATACGAAGGCCTATGTCTCCACTGCCGTCACAAGACTTGTGGCTTCCAGAATCGGGTGGGACAGTTTTTGGCTGCGACGTTTCTCTTGTTTTTTTATCCTTAAGCAACACTGGATGGATATCACCTGGAGTTTGCATGATCTGATGATAGCATCCATCTGAGCCGCCTTCATACACGAAGGCCTGTATCTGAGTTGCCGTCGCAATACTTGTGGCTGAGAGTGGGAGGGGGTGGGACAGTGTTTCTCTCCCACGTTTCTTTCGTTTTTTAACCTTAAACAACACTGGATTGATGTCACATGAAGTTTGCATGACCTGTGATGGTAGCAGCCATCTGCGCCGCCTTCACACATGAAGGCCCGTGTCTCCGTTGCTATCACAACGCTTGTGGTTTACAGCGGGAGGAGAGTGGGACAGTGTTTGTCTAACAAGTTTTTCCTGCTTTTGTCTTTTTAATTTTTAATTTGTTTTAGAAATAAATTCCCAAAAGTTAGCTCATATATTAAGGATCTTGTCTTTTTAGTTTAAGATTTTCACCTTGAACATTTTCTTGCATACCAAGTATATCTTAATTTCAAGGTTAAATAAGATAGAATAGATGTTCCTAGTGCACTAAGCATATTTTATGGACTCAAGAATCAAACGAAATTGTAGTTGATCAACTTAAGCTCTAATACCATGTTAAAAATAGGTTTAAAGTCTAACCTAAAAGTTAGATTATGAGTGAAAAAAATTATTTTTATAATTATAAAATATTCAAAGATCATATCTTTTTGAATGTAAGACTTTCATTTCCAATATCCTTAAACAACATAAAATGGATATTATCTTTCTAATCATCTCCTCAAGTGTTTCCAATTAGAATTTACCTACTACTCTACTAGAAGAATCTTCAAACCAAGGTGTTAAATCTAGGAATGTTATCCTATTTTTGATATTGAAGATGAGTAAACTTGTCAAAAAAAAAATATTAGATTCCTACAGTATATCAAAGTTTAAGTTCAAGTTTAACAATAACTTGTTATGAATAAATAACATCTTTGTAACATTCCAAGGTCAAGACAAAAGGGTGTGATGAAAATAATAAGCCCTTTTTTTTTACTTAGTCAAGGTTAGTTATATTAATAATATGCATTTTACGTCACTTAAATCATGTCTTAATATCATCCATATATGAAAAAATGGATCTCCTTTTTACAAGTTGATTATAAAAAAAAAAAAAAGATGATCCCATCTTTACTCCTATTTCTATAGTTTGGTAAATATTTGAATATTTTGAATCATTGATATGATATTTTTATTATACATTATATATTTATTTTCATAATTATTGAAATAAAAAAGAATACTTTTAAGATAATATTTAAATTGAAAATAAGGTGTGAGATCTCATCGCTTATAAAAAGCATCACAAATAAGCGCCTATGAATTTTTCATACTAAGTGTACAAAGGTGTTGTAAAAATAATTATTATTTTACTTCAATAGTGTCGTAATGTAATTCACCTTATACACTCAAATATCTATTTTTATTAATAGTCAATTATATGAAATGGGAAAGGCTTTCTAATAGATGTGAAAGCATAGATGTTAGAAAAGTCTAAAATATGAGTGGAAAAAGTTTGTTACTTGTGTTCATTGCATTCTCGTTAAAGAATACTTTGTCAAATAAAGTGGTGGTAATCGAAGTATGGTTGACTTGGAGCAGGACTAGAAGATGAGGGTATGCTTCATTTGAGATTCTCACTTTCTTTTTCCAAAGAAAAAAAAAAAGAAAGTTTGTCTTATCAAACATCACAGAAAGTATATCTTATTGTTGAGTACTAAAACAGAGACGACCAAGACCATTCTGCCGGCAAAATTGTTTTAGAAGGCCAAGGGTCGGTCAAGAATGCCAAAACTGGGAAAGTGTGTTCCACGGAACAAACTAAAGGAGGGCCCAGGCTAGAAAGTCTCAACTTAGTTGTTCAGACCTCGTAAGAACAATCTGAGCGTCCGTAGCAGCAAGATTCTGATGCTGCAATCTAAGCAACAGATTCAAAGCATGCAACCTGAGCCAGGACGGTGGCTGCTATCTTAGCCATAGGACAAAAGAAAACAAAAGGTCCACACGTTTCAACAAATTGTTATTTCTTCAACAATCCATACTCTAGAAAGGGATAAAGCTTACTAAAAGTCAAGAATAACAATCAAAATATATATATTTTTTTGGGTGAAAATGTAAGTGTGCATTAATAAGAAGTAGTGTACAAAATCATAGGGGCATATCCTAGAATTATAAGAATTACGAAAATATAGAGGTTGAAAGCCTCCAAATCTCATTCAAAATGACATTTCCTTGTGAAAATTTTATATTTTGAAATAAAGAAGCTCTCTTTTGTATAATTTTCCTTACTTTAGCTAGCATGATTGGAATGTCTACTATTTTGCTTTGAAATCATCTTCTATTATATTCTACCTATATACAATAAATGCAAGTTAAAAAAGATAACTTAAGAAATTTGGCAACCAAATCCTTTCCTTTAGTTGCTCTGATCATTTATTGCAATTCTTTATTCCATCCTTCAATATCATGTCTAATTTTATTTTGAGCAAGGATAGTTTTCCAAACCCTTATTGTCCATGGACATTTAAAAAAAAAAATAATTCCTGTTTTCAACATGGGATTGACAAAAATCATAATATAAGTTAAATAAAGGAAGTTATTGTTGAGTCCTAAGTCACCTAAGAAGGGGGGTTGAATTAGGTGTCTCTCATAATTTTTGTTTATATAGACCAATTTTATATATGTTTGTAAAGTTCTAAATCTATCTAAATAGAATGTGGGATTATTCAGAAAAATAGATATGCAACAGAATAATCACACAAATAAAGATGCACACAAAACCCTCTTTTTAAGTGAATCGGACTCCTTAATTTGAGTCCTACTCCACCTCCTTTAGTAAAGCACTAAAGGGTCTTTTCTTTATCAAAAGAGAAAGCAGTTTCTCTTTAGGTCTACAATGGGATAGCAATCCATGGATTACAGCTCAGATCAAGTAAATCAAATAGTACAACACCTTAACAAGATGATAAATACAACATTTAAGCTTTTAATGGTGCTGAACAGAAAATCCCCAAAGTTGGGTGAAACCCTAACCTTGAGATTGAAGCTAAATGTAAACTAAATGATATAATCAGAATAGTAATTTTGCTTCAATACAAAGCTTACAGATATTCAAAACCCTTTCGGAAGAGATAGCGCTTGAAGAACTCCGTTCTTGATTCGTTTCTGCTCGAGATAATCTTTCTTCATACAGGTTCTCTTCCCTTATATAGAAGCCGCCACCTACCGATCCAGCTTGAGGTTTTCTTCCCGTTGGAGAATCTTCCCGTTGGCTCACGTTTCAATCTTCGACGAAGATATCGGCAAGTCTGCAGCTGTTTCCTTCTTTTGTCTTCGAGAAAGAAAAGGGAAAGAGTGGCACAGAGACGAAGGTATAGGTTGAAGCTGATTTAGGTTGTTTATTTCCTTAGTAGGTGAACGATGTCGTTAAGCCTTGTAGGTCTTCAAGTTAGGTCACGTGAAGGCTATGCGGATCTCAATATAAGACACACGGGCTGCTGTATACGGGTTTCTTCTCGGTGTTGCGTGAATTCACGGACTGCCACAAGTGACTTGGGCTTCTTCAATAAATTGGTCTTTTGATCATATAAGGTCCTGCCCAAAAACAATGATAAAATAAGGATGTATCTAATGAAATATAATTAATTTATGGCTAGATATTATTTTTCTTTCCTTAATACTAATCATCAAAAACATTATATATTTATCAGTTATCGTACCATTCCTTCTGCTATAAAAAGTCAATCTTGACACATTAGTCATCCAATGAAATTATGTTTGTTGATGCCACCAGTTCAAATGAGATTATACCAATCCACTTTTTCATTTACTGGTCGAAGGTGTTGATAAATTTCTTTGCAACAATAAGTAAATCGATTAAGAATCAAGGTAAGAGCAAGCCTTAATTTAAGAAAACCTCTCCAACTTCATGCTATGGAACCTTTGATATTAAGCTTCATTATTGAAGTTTGTTTATATTTGGTACTATGGATCCATCTACTTCATAGAAAAGCATATGAAAGAGTTATAAGGTTCCAAAGCATACATCCCAAAACGACTTTATTGCAAAATTTAAGATTTGGTAATTTAATCCTCCTTCCTTCTTGGGTGAATAAACTATTTGTCATATTACTTTGTGAAAGCGTGGTATATCTGTACTACCTGCCCAAAGAAAGTTCTTGATCTTTTTCTTAATCTCATAAATTGTTTGCTTTGGTATTAAGAAAACTTGCATCAAAATGTACATGTGGAAATCATGACTAATTTTGCCAACTACAACTTTCCTACATAGCTAATATGTTTCATTCTCCAACCATCTATTTTACCAAATATCTTATTCATCAAACCCTTGCAATCAACATGAGTAAGTCTTTTTGTAATCAAAGAAACTCCAAGATATCAAATAGGGAGTGTACCGATAGGGAAAGGTGAATGATCTAGAATAAAAAGTTGTTCTTACTTTGATAACCCTGAAAAGAATATTTGGCATTTACTAGAATTGTAATATAAACCTGTGAGTTCAGCAAATTCCTTCAATGCTTCTATAAGACAAAGCAATGAAGTTATATCACCATGAGAGAAAAGGAACAAATCTTTAGTAAAACACAAATGAGTGATTTTTCCAAGATTGCATCGCCAATGGAACTTAAAAGTTAATGAGGAGGTGTTTGCAATAATAATTATATTTAGTATCTTTATAACCAATACAAATAAATATAGGAATAATAGATCCCCTTGTCTTAGTTTATTGGTACCTTCAAAGTAACCTGCATGCTCTCCATTGAAATTTATTAAAAATCTTGATGTAATAATACACTCACCAACATGATCAATTAAATACTAGGAAGTATTAATAGCTTTTAAGACGTCTAATATTGCTTCCTACTTGACCATATCATATGCTTTCATGAGATCAATTTTATGGCCACATGTTTACCTTTGTCGTCCTTGTGATAGTTGTAAAGTAGTTCTTGGCAAAACAGAATATTTTCAAAAATCTGACGTCCCTTGATAAAAGTAGTTAGAAATAATGGGAACACCATGGTTACTTGTGGTCACTTCATTATCATTGCAGAATAGTTTGCCAAATAAAAGAAAAGGCAAGAAGTATGCTTGACTCGAAGTGGGACTAAAAGATGAGCGTAAGGTTATATACGTATGCATTTATACTGAACAGATTAGATCCAAGCACGGAAAAACCAACTCGATCAACTACGGGAAGACAGTACATAGATCCCCTACAAATCTAAAACCGTGGACAAAGACCAGCAAACTTTAAACTAAAGTGCATTTTGGAGTATCTCCATACCTGTACTGCTTATTTACATGCCAAAATGGAGTTAAAAGCAACTAAAGAAGTAAACTCACGTAGCCCGCACTCAGAGTTATGATCGAAGGCTTAGACACACGTTATATCTATGCACTTCCAGTTAGTCCGAATATAAAGAAGCAAATCTATGAATTGAAGGAAGATAAGAGGAAACTGCTTTAGCCTATATTTTCCTTTGGTCTTCTTTGCAACTTCTAGGTTTGAAAAAGCTTATCAGTAAAGGGGAAGCTTTGGGAAGCTTTGTCTGGTTTGGGAAGCTTCACTCACGGCAGCTACTCTCTCAAACAAGGGCTAGAAGGAATTCAAGCTGCTTGTGGAAAAAGATGCGAGACATGTAGAGAGAGAGAGAGAGTCAGCGTATAACCTCCTTTCACCTGTCCCTGATTTGCATAATGTCATGGAAAATTTGCTCCGTTAGGGTTCTCCACTTGGACACCTGTAAAGTAACCTCCCACAATGGACGTCATCAAGTAATATTTTGCAGCCTACCAAGATTTAAAGACAAAAGGTAAAGAGTTTCAACATATTATTATTTCTTTAACAAGCGTCTATATAAAATGAATAAGGCTTTCCCAGAGCTGAGAATAACAATCAAAATATTAGAAATAATCGGGAAAATATTGACTTCTTGTCACTACTGCATAATCATTGCGGAATAGTTTGCCAAATAAAGTGATGGGCCAGAAGTATGCTTGAGTGGAGGCAAGACAAGAAGATGAGGGTATGATTCAGTCTGAAAGCGATATTTTTTCAAATAAAAAAATAAGTCTGTCCTATCAAACTTCACAGAAATCTTACCCTCTTGTTGGGTGCTGAAGCAACGCCGACCAAGGCCACGTCCAGCCGAGAGTGAATAGGTTTTAGAGGGCCAAGGGTGAGTCTAGAACGAGGAAACCGGCAAGCTTTGTTGCAGAGAAATTAATAAACCAGGTGCCTTTGGCTAGATGGCCTTGAGTTCGTTTTTTATGCAGCAAGAAATCACGCAAGCTTTGATGGTAGCAACCATCTGAGTCGCTCCCACTGCCGTCACAACACTCTGGCTTTCGGAGTGGTGTGAGACAATGTCTGGCTTTGATGTTTCTCTTGTTTCTTAATACTTACTGGATGGATATCACCTGAAGTTTGCATGAGCTGTGACGGTAGCAGCCATCTGAGCCGCCTTCACACACGAAGTCCTGTGTCTCCGTTGCCATCACAACACCTGTGGTTTAGAGAGGGAGGGGGGGTGGGATACGGTTTGTCAACCCCGTTTTTCTTGCTTTTGAATTTTTCTTATTGGGTGCTAAAGTAATTGAAGTTGAGAATTTGGGATGAGGGAGAAACGAAAGAGGGTTTTCGGGCAAGGCGATTGAAGATACGAGGAGTTCCCTATATATATTGGGAACACATAAGAAGAATCAACGAAGAAGAAAACTAAGATTTTTACAGGTAAGCTGATCGGTTGGTTGAAAACTTGTTCTTGTTGAGTTACATAAAAGCAAGCAAATGTGCAAGTTGTTCTTGTGAGGAGAAGCGTTCCTCGTTGATCCAATATTCATTTAACGAGGAGGAATGTGGCAGAGCGCATGCGAAGAAGTTAACCACGCCGCGCTGGGAAGGAGATAGATGAAGCTCGTGTGTTTGATTGTGAGCCGTGCCTGAGCTGCTGACATGGACGGAGTGGTGCTGTGAGGAGAGAGGGTGACGCGAAGGACTTCGAATATTCTGCAAATATCAAAGCACACAAGAAGTCCGTAGTCTCCACTGCCGTCACAATACTTACTGGGTTACCGCTGGATGCGGGACTCTGTTTGGCTACCATGTTTTTTGTTTCTTGTTTTCTTCAACAATCATCTTCGTCACTTCCTCACCTTGTTTCTGCCCACAATTCTGTCCACAAGAATCTTCAACCAGTGTGTTAAATCAACGCATGTTATGCTTTTTCTCAATGTTGAAGATCATGCATGTCTCACAACTAAACGATCCTTCTCCTTACAAGCAAAGAGAAAGAAAAATAGTATGGACTTTGTTAATAAAAGGAACTTATAAATTCTTATACCAATATCAGAGTTTGATATGAAGTGAAGTGAAAAATAAAACAAACATTTGGGACAAGCTAAAGGCAGCAAGTACCCAATATGAAAAGAAGAACCGAAATTGTTAAAAGTCCTAAGGCCATGATTCTGTTATTCACAAAATATGCAATCAATGTTCTTACAAAAGATAATAATAGTTGGAAATATAAAAAATGAAAGAAATCGGAAACCCTACGTACACATAATTACAAGTAAGCAATTAGGCTTGGGCCCTAATCTATCTTGTGGGCTGTCCCCATTTGTCTCGTACACCTCGTCAAGCCAAAAATTGGTACAAATTAAATACTTTAAGCTTGGATAATACGTGTAGGTACTATTGGCTATAAAGTACATTGGTAAAGAAGTTAGCATGTTGTTCTGATCTTTGGATGTGAAGAAAAGCAATCGTTCCATCTATATATTTTTCAAGTATGTAATGGAAATCATTCTCAATATGCATTGTCTTCTCATGGAAAAGAGAACCGATTGCTATGTGGATGACTAACTCATTTTCAAAATATAAGGATACATGTAATTGAGTTATTATGGCAAGATCTTGAAGTAAAGCTAAAAATCTAAATAATCTCACAAGTAATGAAAGTCATAGCCTTATATTTTGCTTATGTAAAAGACCTAGAAATAGAAGGTTGTTTCTTTGTTTTCTAAGAAATCAAAGGGTCTTCAAGCTTAATTGAGTACCCTATCATTGACCTCCTCATCATGGACCATACATCATAATTTGAGTCCCAAAAGCCTAATAATTCTAAGTTGGAAGAGCAAGTGAAGAAGAATCCCAAACTTGAAGAATTTTTTAAGATACCTTAGCACCTTTATAGTTCCATCGTAATGAGACTATTTTGGGGCATATACGACTTCATGATAATGGGACTAACTACACGCTTTGTCTCATAAGTTCATAATAATGATATCCCAAAAGTTTAAAACTAAAGATGTGATGAAAAAGATATGTATCTACTTATCTAAAAGTTTTCTTTAATGAATATATGAGTCTACTTATCTTCAAATGAAAAAATATAAAGGTATAAGGACATATCTCTAGCATTACAAGCTTATTTAAGAAAAAATCAAGTTTGAAATCTCAAATTATGACATAACAACTTATTTATCTAAGAGAACTTAATGTTTCTAAACATATATACTTTCTTACATACTATTTTCTTGAGTCTTGCCAACAAAATTGGTATTTTAACAATTTTATTTTAGAAAAAGTTAGCAATTTCATTCAAACCATATAAAACAGATACCTAATAGGGTTTAGGACCAAGAGGTCCTAGGTTTAACATCTGAGGTCCATGAGTTGGGCGCATGTAGAAAAAAGAAAAAAAATCTCAATATATAAATGGCCAAGGTTTTGTCCTTAAAAAAAAAAAGAATACGTACCTAAATATTATTTTTGCATCCTTCATGCTTGAAGAAATAATTATTTTTCTTACAATTCAATTTTGAGGAAAAGGTGGTCCAATCTTTGTTAGTTAAACCCAAAAGTACTTATGTTTAATTTGTTTAAGGAGCCCTCCTAACAGGAAAGAAAGAGTGAAAGTGAAATTATATGTGAAAGTCTAAATTAGTGATACAATGGTAGTTTGATATAGACAAATTTAACCACTAAGAGTTACCTCTTGTTAAAATAAAGTTGAAAAAAGAGTCTAAGCAGAAATCTAAAGAGATAAGGCTAAATACTTCAAAGAAATTTGGATAGTACCAATAGTAACATTCATTACCATTTTGTGGAAACATGTCAACTATAACCACAACCTCTTTAGATTGATTTTTACTCTCAATTGCTAAAATGATCCAATTATATTAGCCATGGAAAAAAAAAAAAAACTACCTAAGCCAAAAGCTTTCCCTTTAAATTGCGAATAAAGCTTGATAAGGAAAAACCATAATCAAGTCAATTACCTTGCCTATCTTTGTTGTTGTTGTTGTTGTTGTTTTGTTTTTTTCTTTTGTTTTGTTTCCTTTAGCTCTGCATCCTAAAGGTCACTAATACCATTACTGTGGTCTTTTCCAATGAAATCTCTGTAGATACCTGCAAAGGCTCCTAGGAGTCCACTATATCTAGCATTATAGGCCTTGCCTTTGGTTTTCGGTTCAAGCAATAGTAAGCCAGTGTAGCAGCCTTGTGAACCTCTTTAATAGTTTCTCTTTCAGCAACAGGAGAAGCCAATCTGCCAGGTTCTGCTCTTGAGCTGGCCATGACTCGTCTATGGATTTTTCTTCTGGTGAGAAGTTTGAGAAGAACAATACCGAAGCTGTAAACATTACTTCTGGGACTTAGATCCTGGCACAAAAGAAAAGGTGGTTCTTGAAAACGGAAGAAGATAGTGAAAGAGAGAGGAGAGGAAATGTTTATGTTGGTTGTATTAGAAGTGCATTTGTAACATGTGTAGAGTAACCCTTATGTAATGTTTGTCAAGGGCTAACTATAGTAACATGTCGATGATAGGATTCCGGGGTTTCTTACTTACCAAATAGATATTCCTACATCTATATATATAAATGTTGGTTTATCAATGCAGAAGGATGCTTGAGGAGTTAAGAAAATATGATCAGAAAATTACTTTACCTATCATAATATACTCGGGTGCAGCATAACCATATGTCCCTATTATATGAGTAGAAACACGAGAATTGTCTCCCCCGGTCCATCCTTTTACAAGGCCAAAGTCCACAGTTTTAACTTAAACATGATAATTCAGACTTAAGCATCATAGAACGACAAATTTTGTTTTACTATGATATAAATGGTATGTAAAACAAATATTTCTTCTAAAATTTCATCTTTCTCAGTGTTACAATCTATTTCCTGCATACAACATTTCAAGGTGATTTCAATCTCAATACATTTCTCATATAGACATTAGATTTCAAAAATTACTTTTTGTATACAAGCTTTTATTGAAAAATATAAAGCCCTAAGAAGGGAATTTTTGAATTTAAGAACACAAGGAGTAAGTTGATTTTATGCAAAAATTCCAAGAACTTTTGAGCAGATTGCTCTTAAATTCAGCATTTCCTACCCAAAGAAAGATTAAAAAAAAAATCTGGTATAAGGCTGCTAGACAACATTGAAGCATCCTTACTAAGTCACTCTTTATTCTTTTTGACTTATGTAGAGGATGCACCACTAACACATGTTAAGCCAACATCTTAAGAGTGTTATCAAGTTCTACAATGTCGTTGGCCTGAAACTAAAATCTTAAATCTTGAGCTTTCACAAAACAACTTGAAAAGGAAAGTAAACAGAATGAGAGTGAGAAAAAACAGCAAATGCTGACTTGAAAAAGGTTTGTTCTTCACACTACCTTGAGCCATACGCTTATATATTACTACCCAATGTTCATCTTCACAGCTGAATCCAACTAGTTTTACCAAATTTGGATGAGAAATCTGCCCCAAAAAATGTGACTTTCACCTAGAAACCCACAAAGCATTTGATCAATCTAATAGAAGTTTGAAAAGAAGAGCGGAGAAGATATAGCACCAGAAGTTTGAAAGAGAAAACTTGAAGAACGTAAAGATAACCAGCTACTCTCGGTGACCTGGTAATTGTTATCCCCAACATGAACTTTATCAGCTACGGGTAGGAAAGGAACCCCTTATCTTAGGTCCTCAGAAACAAACCCCTTACAAATACTTAGAAATCCTCTCCCCCAAAAACTCGGTCTGGCCTAAAATTCCCAGTGATTGCCTTCAGTTCATTTAGTTGAATGCAGTCAATGGATTTGCGACCAAATCATGACATAGGTCTTCTACTTCTTCAGCTTTTGATGGTAACTTACTGTCTTTGCCCCTTTCATATTCAACTGCCATTTTCTCACTATCTGTGACAAAGTAAGGTGAGATGTAGCCACGGTCAAATTGCATTCCTTCCACAACATACAGACTATTCTCAGCACTTTTCCCTTCTTCTAGTGTCACTACATCTTACAATCCACCTTGCTCAAGGCTTCTGCTATCATATTTCCATCTTCATAGTTGTTTCCTGTACTGACTGCTACCGCATTAGCCAGTTCACTGTATTATGAAAAATAAAAATGAAAAGGAAGGAAATTATCGTATGAATTTCTATCAATGTTTCCCATTTAGGAATCGAACTAAACAGGTTTACAGGTTTCCAAACAAATGCAATAGCGTATGTAAGAACACAAACTTTGAAACACTGGGCAATAAGACCTTGTGCAAGAACAACAGATGTTGTAGTTCCATCACCAGCCAAATCGTTGTTCTTGACAGCTGCTTGTCTCACTAACTTAGCATCGAATTCTCATCTGGATCCTCCAATTCAACATTTGGAGCAACAGACTAAAACCCATCAACAAAAGCAGAGAAAAAGCTTCAGCCTGACATCAACGAGAACAGTGTCTCAGCTAAAGACACACTTGCAGTTTCCTAAAAACAGAGGAATCCTTGTTGAACTGCAATTCCTTTCCCATTGCACAAATCTTAGGAAAGTGATTATTTCTTGACAACACGTGCCTCCTAGCAAAACGAGCTCAAAGACATGGGAGAAGCAGAAGATGACAACTTGTAGGAAGAAGCAAATTTCTTATCCATAACTCGGCAGCCAGGAGCAGCCAAAGAGCCACCTAAAGACATGGCTATGAAAGTAGATGCCATCGACTGCCTCAAGAGCCGAAAAAATTGGCCACTACTTTTCATGAATAACATCAAAAAGAGAGTAAACCAATACAGCAACAGGAGAACTGCAACAAATCATATGGGAGATTAGCTAGGAAGCGTATTTGTTCAAACCAGTCAAGAAAATCAGCCGCCACTGGCTCGAGCTTGAATATAAATTTGATATTTCCACATCAGAACAAAAACATACACCAGGACTCCGAACAATTTTCCCAGGAGAAAACTGGGAAATATTGATCCCGAGTTTCACAGAATATCAAACAACATAGCAGCACCAAAATTTAGCTAAATTCACCATTAGAAGAATTCATCATACAATTGCAAGAAATTATCCATCTTTGTTAAGCAAATGGATTCAGCCAAGGAACCAACTGAAGGCATGGCTGTGAAAGAAGATGCCGTCGACTTCCTGAAGAGCTGAAAACATCGATCACTACTTTTCATGAATAACCCCAAAAAGCATAAAACAAAGACATAAACCATTACAGCAACAGGAGAATTGCAACAAATTGATATAAACGGCAGCCACGTCACCCAATCTCAACACAAATCATACGAGAAATTGGACATTTTGGGAGATTAGCCAGGGAGCGTATTCATCCGAACCAGTGAAGAAAATCAGCCGTCAATGGCTCTAGCTTGAACATAAATTTGATATTTCCACATCGGAACAAAAATATACGCCAGAAATCCAGCAATTTTCCCGTAGAAAATTGGAAATATTGATCTTGAGTCTCATAGAATATCAAACAACAAATAAGCATCAAATTTAGCCAAATTCACCATTAGAAGAGTCATCATAAAAATGCAAGAAATTATAAATCTTTGTTAAGCAAATGAATTCAGAGAACCCAAACAGCAGGAGTAACAACCACAAGAATAGAGTAAGAAAATAGCACCACGGTTATCTCAAAAGACGATATCCGGGATCCTATAGGCAAAGCCCCTCAACCCTACAATAATTCCGAAGACATTTTGAATCAAAATGTTGAGGCAGCGTCTAAAGATCAAGAGGAAGGAATCAGGACTTCCATACTGCTTGGCTTCTTTAACTTTAGAGCTTGCCACACTTCATTTTCGATTTCTTTGCTGGGTTGGAACAAGCAAAAGCCGAAGCACACACCAAAGTAGCAACGCTTCGTCTTCATATCTCGAAAACAAAGCAACATCTACAAGAACAGGAAGGATACCTTGATAGATTCCGAAGGGAACCCAAAAAGCTTTACCAAGTTGTCGCCACACGTGCGAAGGAAGTAGTCCGATTTTGTTGACGACAAAGAATGGTGGGAACCAATCCCGAGCGGGCGTCGTACCCACGTTTGGTTCTATTTCTGTGTCTGAATCTATAATTAGCAATGTACAGTCGCGGAAGTGAATTCGCTGAACTATTGCAGTCAAGCTCAATAATAATACTTCGAATAAATTTTATTGAGAGTTTTTAATATGCAAAAAATTGAAATATTTTCTAAGAGTTGATTTAAAAAAAAAAAAAAGATAAACTTTTTAACAATTTGGAATTGATCAACTGCAAAATACTTTGAATCCTATGTGGTATCTTTATTCGACTAACTAAGCTTTAATGTCAATCAAATGATTTGACTTAAAGGTCAAAGTTTAGGATTAAAAGCCTAGAAATGGCCTAAACTTTTGGATCCATAAAGATTACTAGATCCATTGCCCTTCCAAACAACAATTTAGCTTAAAATTATATTGCTTTTGTTTTTCTATAAGAAGAAACTTATGTATGCTACTAAATTTGTAAACTAGTTGTTTGCTATTTGTTGCCCAAAACTAAATATTGAATTTGACATTCTATGCCCTCAAACCCCCTCTATTTAACCAAAGAATATATATATATATATATATATATATAGAAGGTTAGGATTTTTTTTACCGCTACTCATATTGGAAATAAATACTTGAGATTGTTTGGTTTTTGTCATATGATGCTTTGGTTCTTAGATTTTGTGAATTAAAGGTGTAGTTAAAATTAATTGCGTACATCTCTTACCTTTATTATTACACCTATTTAGTATATAACATTTCTTCTCATTTAGAAGGCAAAACATGGCAAGTAGAATGCTAATGAAAATGATCCTTCAAGCAAAGGAATCAACTACAACTTCTCCTATTTTGTTCCTCCACTGCAAGTATTAAATGAAGTCAATTTAGATTTGTTTGACATAACTAGCCTAAAGCTAGTCATGTCAATTGTATTTTCCAAGCCACTTTTGAATGCATTTTATGCTACCAATGCAAACAATATGTGCATTTCAAGTACTTGAACAATTTGGAAACTCATAAAACACACAAACCTTGTCATAATTCATGATGTTAAATCTTGAAAAATAACAAGATTAGAAAGAGGAAAATCATTCTTGGGGATATTAAACATATGACAAAGTAAAATCATTCTCTAGTAGGATATTATGATAAAAGAAAACACTTCCATTTTTCTAAAATGGAAGGTTTTCTACAAGGTTAGATTTCCCAGAAAAGGAAAAATATCTTGGAAAGTAAAACAAGTATATTGAGGATTTCAATTGTCATTATCTTGGTGAGAAGCCGATCGATCTCCGAAAACTTGCGTCCACAAGTCATATTGGTTGGCACTTGAAGATGGGGTTTGTGATTGGGATGAGCCAGATTCTACAACCGGTAAAGTATGGTTGTGCAGCCCCTCATACACTATTCGAACAAATTCAGGGTCTAAGGTTGACCAATCAACTTTCTTCCGTGCAAAGCAATCGTTGTTTTTGCACTTGAAGTAACTTCTAAAGTATGCATTAAAATGGATCCAAGATGAGCACTTCTTCAAGTAACACATCTCAAAATAAGATAAGCTTGCATATGAAAAACTTTTTACCTGTTTTTGCCTATATTTCTTATGAACTTTTGGCCATATTTCCTCCATTCGTACCCATCTGCTGGTAAGACAAATCTATTGCCTCGTGTGTCAACTTCTCTGTCTCCCCTTTCTCCTCCCTCGGTCTCCCTGTTGGAACATGAAGAGGATCAGACAAACTTATCCTCCTATAACCCAAAGAAGGATGGGTTATGTTGAGCGCGGCACTCAACTTATGTTTTTTGCCAATACTTATGCATATTTAAATGTGACGGAGGGGATGGGAATGTGAGGTATTGAGTTTCTGACATTCTCCATTTTCAGCAATTAGGGTTTATGATGCTCAAAAATATGGTAAAAAGAAACAGATGGACAGATCGCTCACTTATTTCAAAAAACTCCTGATCGAAACGTTGTGAAATGTATTCTTATCCAGATAAAGCATTTGCAGATAATGAGACCAGTAATTAACAGGAGGAAAAACATGCAAAAAGAACAAGAAAAGGAAACGAAGCCAAATGCAAGGCCGAAGTGAAGCTAGATGATAAGTTCACTTAGGGTTTTTCTATGATGTTCAAAAACTTGGTGAAAGAAGCGAACGGAAAGATCGCTTAAACAAAACTACCGTCTGTGCGTGGATGGGAAAGTTGCACGTAGTGGTGGATCTGAGGTTAAAACTAGAAATCCTTGCAGAAGAACCTCGCATGCACAATATGGGTATGTACTTGTACAGAACAAATAAGATCCAAGCACGGGAAAACCAAGTCGATCAAGTACAGGAAAACACAGTACTTAGATCCCCTACAAATCTACATCGAAAGTGCCTTTCAGAGCACCTACTTACTTGTACTGCTTATTTACATGCACAAATGGACTTAAATACAACTAAAGAAAACGCACAGTGCTGCGATCAGATATTATGATCGAAGGCAAAGAAACACGTTAGGTTTAGGCACTTCGAAGTTAGTCCGAATTTAAAGGAGTGAATCTGTTCACTGAAGGAAATACCAGATAAACATCAGAAAAATAAGAGGAAACCGCGTTTAGTCGACGTTCCTTTCGTCTTCCTCGGAACTTCTAGGTCTGACAAAGCTAAGGAGAAAAGGAGGAAGGAGACATACATGGAGGTTTGTCTGCGTTGGGAAGCTTCACTCATGGCAGCTGCTCTCTGGACCAGAAAGGGCTAAAAAGTATTCAAGTCTCTCGCGAAAAATGGTATGAGATTTATAAAAAGACTGAGAGAGGTGGGGGGAGGAAAAAACTTTTCTTTTTCTACATTAATATTCTTTTTACCTACCAAAGCATGACGGAAAATAATTTTTTACTTGCCTCGGAGCCGCTTTCATGGACTCTTTGTAATGGTCCCCCTCAGGGATCCAAAGGTCGAGTTGCCTTAATGCAGGTGTCTCTGACTTTGCATCGATGTGGAGATTTTGCAACGCCACTTTTTTCGATTATTAGGTCAAGTGAATAGCACCTTATACAAGGTAAAGTAGTATGTTGACAATGCTTCAATTGGGAGTAAACATCATTTGAAATCTTTTGGTCCAAAATTTAATACTTTTTATATACATGGATATGTGTGTTTATATATATATAAAAACTAATGACAAAAATAAACAAAAAGTTACATTTCAAGCATACATGATTAGAGTTGACCTACTCAAATCTTTATTCAATCTTAAATCATTTAAGTATGTTTAATGTGTGGAGAAGCATTCATCCCATTTTGTTTATTCTTGAATCCAAAGTATATTAGATATGCAAAAGAATGCTAAAGATAAAAGTTTCACATTAAAAATATATAATTAATAAGTAATGTCTAAATATATTTTTAAAAAACAAATCTTCTTAAATATTGAGTTAACTTTTGAAATTGAATTATGGGTCTACATTTGAAGCATACATGATTAGAATTGATCTACTCCAATCTTTATTCAATCTTAAATCATTTAAGTATGTTTAATGTGTTGGGGAACATTCATCCCATTTTGTTTATTCTTAAATCTAAAGTATATTGGATATACAAAAGAATGTTAAAGATAAAAGTTTCATTTTAAAAATATATAATTAATAAGTAATGTCTAAATATATTAAAAAAATATTTTCTTAAATCTTGAGTTAACTTTTGAAATTGAATTATGGATCTATTTAAATTGAATTAGTCATTACTTCTGATTATTATTCTATGGGGTTGACTCATAATTTTGTATATTCTATACAAAGAAATGATAGATGTATTTTTTTAAAATTAATGATGGATATTTGGGATCATTGATATCATATTTTCATTTCATATTTATGTTTCTATTTTTAATGATTTATTAAAAATAATTTTAACATAATATTAAATTGAAGTTTAGGACTGAGAAAATATATTAAAACAGCCTATCGTTTTAAATATCATTTTCAAATTATGTACTCATGATTCTTATCTCAGATTATAAATGCCTTAATTTTATTTTCTCCTTATATGTTTAAATTTCGTTTTTTCTTAACATTCGATTATATAAAATGGGTAAGGCTTTCTAATAGTTGAGAAAGCATAGGTATTGGATAAATCTGAAATATGACGAGCAATAAATTGTTAATTATGTTCACTGTATTATCATTGCAGAAGATTTGTCTAACAAAGGGACGACCATAGAATCATGCTTGACCCGGACCAGGACCAGAAGATGGTAAGGTTCAGTCTGAAAGCAATCTCCCTTTCCTTTTCCAGAGAAAGCATATCGGCTGTTTGTGTGCAGAAGCAGACGTCAAAGCCCTTAACTTTCTTTTTTCACACATGGTAAGAACAGAGATCGTCCAAAAGCTTGTGCAAAAGCCATCTAAGCCGCCTCCGCCGCACGAACCCTGTGTCTCCACTGCCGCCACAACATCGGGTGGGTTGCTGAGGGGAGGGGTAACAGTGTTTGGCTACCACATTTTTCTTGTGTTGTATCCTTAAACAAAACTAGGTTGATATCATCGTCTTGATTTCCAACCAGAATTTAACCATCACTCCATCTAGAACAAGAGGTATTAAATCATGTTATGTTTTTTTAAAAAAAAAATATTGAAAATGATTTAAGTTTGATAATAAAATTCTTGAGAAGTTTTGGTTCAGATAGAATTAAAGTTGTTTGGGATCAAAGAGGTTTTGGCTCAAGACACTAAAAATTCCTGCCTTTCTTACTTATAAAAAGAAGTTTATTAATGAAAAACTTACAGATTTTTATATAATCTTTATTCATAAAAATATATAAATTCTTACATTGTTTACAAAGCTCTGAAATTAAAACTGCACAAAAAATCTTAAATTAGCAATGACAATGACATTTTGAAATATAAGTTTAACCAAATTACATTTTTCAGAGCAAAGTTGGAAGGAGAGTCTAAGTAGGAATCAAAGAGATAAAATTAAATATTTCGAATGAATTTAGAGAGTTCTAATTGTACGTTCATTATTATTTAATGAATATTTGTTAGATATAATTAACTATTTTCCTTTTTATATTTACCTTAAGAGGATAGCAAAAGAATGCCACTACAAGTTGATACTAATAACCACAACCTCTTTAGATTGACATTTATTTATCTGTTAAAATAGTTCAATAGCAGCCCATCACTCACCTCCAACCTCCTTCCTTCCAAAAGCATGTGCATCAAGAAGAAACGATCCAGAAAACGACCAAGCACGTAAAGACCAAGTCTATCAAGTAAAATAAAACACGGTACTTATATCCGGAGACAAAGACCTTATTCCAGATGACCTATTTTTGCTGCTTCTGCACATGCAAAATGGACTTAAACGCAACTAAAGAAGAAAAAGCACGCAGCTTGCGATAAGGTATTGTGATTTAAACGCGTTACGTCTTTGTTCTTCGAGCCGACCTGAATCTAAAGGAAAATTACTGTTCCTTTTTACACTAATATTTTTTTTTTCCTTGGATTTTTGTTCCGTGAAACAAACGGATAATGGAAAATTCATGTTTTATATGCGTCGGAGCCCCTTTTACGGGCCGTCACTGCAGTGAACCCAAAAAGTGATCCTGGTTGGCGCGTACCCTCGACAACCTGTCCCTGATTGGCACAAGTATCGTGGAAATTTATACTAATTAATATTGACTTAAAAGACTTGGAAACAAAAGGTTTGCAAAGACTTAGAAACAAAAGGTTTGCAAGCTTCAATATAGTACTTAATTTTACACAAAGATCAAACGAAATGAATCGTTGAAGTTGAACCAATTGTTGTCTCTGTGATCATTTGTGCGATTAACTTTTTTGATTTTCATGTTTGGTACAAAGGAATGAAGGATATTTTGGATTAATAATATCGAATATGTTTATATATCTATTTATTATTTTAAGAAAATGACTACGTTTAACATAATATTAAAATTGATGTTATGGCGTGAGATCTCTTCGATTATTCTTATTACTTGGAGGCTAATAATATGGTTTGTTTAAGTTTGAGAAAAGAGAACATATTAAATCACTTCATTATTTGGAACCATCATCCTAAATTATATATTAGTGGTAAAAAATATATTAAAAATATTAATCATCTCACATTTATTAGTATCTATTTTTATTAATAATTGATTACATAAAATGGGTAAAGGCTTAAGGACAGATGTTTGATAAATCTAAAATATGATGGGTAAAATATGTTCACTGCATGGTTGGCTCGTGGCAGGACTAGAAGACGAGCGTTAGGCTCATCTGAAAGCAATATCCCTTTCTTTTTTCAAAGACAAAAAGAAGTTTGTCTCATTAAACAAAAAAGAAAACTTGTCTTCTTGTTGGGCGCCGAAGCAACGACGACCAAGACCGCACTGCATGCCAAATTGGATACTTTTAGAGGGGCCAAGGATGGTTCTAGAACGACGAAACTGGGGGACTCTTTTCCAGAGAATTAAGGAAACAAGAGGGAGAACCAGAGATCATCCAAAACAATGGGCTGGGATGGTAGCAACCATCTAAGCCACCTCCACAATATGCAGGGCTGTCTCCACTGCCGTTACAAGACAATGGGTTGCAGAGGGAGAACAGTATCTGCCAACCATGTTTCCATAGGATTGCTTTCTATTTCAATACGTAGCAGAATAAGATGAAATTTAATCTAAACATAAACTAGACAAGATGAGGAAGAGATTTAGATAAGAAACATAAAATTTCATTAAGTAGATAGAGAGTTACAAACACTCAAAGTTGACACAAAAAAACTATTATATTTTCAATTTCTGCATAAACTAAATTTTCTCAAGAGGGCTTCATCATTTTTTCTAACATACACATCTATTTATACAGACCAATACTAAATGCTAAAGACATTATACTTGATCTTAATTTGATTTTCAGGTTGTTCTATAGTTGTTCCTGGCAGATAAAATTACTTCAAGACCATAGAAATTAAAACTTGCTGTCACAAGCTAGAATTTTCAAAGATTGTTATTGCAGTTTTCTTTGATTGCGAAATTCACCCTTCTTAATTGTTTGATAAGGATGGATTGCCAACAATTTCTTGTTCCCGTTTTCCTAAAAAATATATCATCATCTTGATCACCTTCTCAACTTTCTCTTCAACTGGAATTTACCAATTATTCCCATCAAAAGAATCTTCAATCCGTGGTGTTAAATCAAGGCATGTTTTACTTTTTAAAAAAAAAAATATTGAAGATGATTTATGTCTCAAAAGTGAAGTGTTCCTTTTTGTTTTTTTAAAAGGAAAAAAGAAAAGGTCCGTCGCCTACAGGATCAAATACTAGCTAGTACGGCCCCTAAGAAAGGGTTGCTTAGAAAGGTTTAGTCACTGCCAGAAATGGCCGGAAACAAAGAGAATAAGAAAGAAACGGTGAGAGGCCGAGAGTGTGAAAATTTTCGGATTTTACTTAAATTTTTCCCTTATAAAGATTACAAACTTAATCGCGTATATAAACACTTAGAGATAGGTTCGAATGAGGGGCAATGTTATTACAAAATTGAAGCAAAATCCAAGCTGGTCACGATCCATGAAAGTTCAAAATAATATTTTAAAAAAAGACTAGAAAGAGGAGAATCCTTAGTCGGATATCAAATATATGTAAAAGATCAAATCATTTTCTAGTAGGAAATGTTGGACAAAGGAAAATATCTCCATTTTTCTTAAGTAGAAGGCTTTCTATAAGGCTAACTTTCTCAGAGTACGGTAAAAAGCTTTGGAAAGTGAAGCAAGTAAAATTGAGATAACAATTCTCATTATCATGATGAGAAGGTAATCAATCTTTGATAAGTTGTGTAAAAAATCATACTAGTTGGCACTCAAAAATGAGTGCATGAGTGGGATGAGCCAAATTCTACAACCAGTAAGGCATGGTTGTTGTTAAAAGATTAGTTATTTAATCTAAAAGTTAATTCAAGAGTTAGTCAAATTTTAATATGTTTATTAATAAAGTGAGACTTATCACTCATATCTTAATACGCTTTCTTATCATAATGATCAAATTGTCAAACTATTATGATGTTGCATTACTTGAAGAACTTAAACCAATAGGAGTCTACAAGAGTGTTAAAAGAGAACCTTATTCTCTAATACCATGTTAACAAGTCAATTATCTAAGCCAAAAATTAATTTAAAAATCAGTAAAAGTCATTATCATAAAGGTAAAAATTTTAATACTTTTTATGGGTGGGTAAAATAAATACTCAAAAAATTTATGACATAGTTTGGTAAATAATTTGCATAATAAGACCTTTGTAAAAATATCGACGATTGAAATTCTGAACTACAATAGATGATTAAAGCAACTAAGGGAAATAATTTGGCCGCAAAGTTTCTTAAACTTTCTTTCTTATTATGTCTCTATTGTATATGGTTTAAATGTAATCATAGACGTTTTCAAAATAAAATTATTGATATACCAATTTTGTTAACTAGAATCAGAAAAATAGTTTGTAGAACCTTTATTTAGGAACATTAAATTCTTTCAAGTGAATATTTTATTATTTTATAATTAGATAATTTCAAATTTTATTTTCTCTTAGATGAATTGTAATGTTAAGGTATGTCCCTAAGCTTTTGTATTTTTTTATTCTTTAATAAATAAACTCACATATTCATCAAAATAATAATAATAATAATTTGCTCACCAAAAAATGAATGGGTATTAAGGCTACCAAACATCAAACTTTGGAATAGTTCTTTTGGAATGTATATCTTGGAATTTCATTAACTTTCATAACTTCCAAGACTTTTCATTATGGAATAAATGGATTTATAGTACACAATTAAAAAGAACTCTAATAATACAACTTGATATAAAAAGTTCCACAGCATGGAGTTTGAAAGCCTTCTTAAACTATGGCCTACTCTTACATTAATTCTTTCTAGATTTACCAATCACTTAAAGAAATTTATAAGGACCTTTAACTAGTTGATGAAGAGATAAATTGGTATGATCTAATTTGACTTTTAACTAGTTGTAAAGAAAGTTTATGATGACTACCTTGGTTAACATATACTGTAGTTTATACTAGTGTCATGTAGAAAATAAAAGTCATTTTTTTAATTTATATGGACAAAGATGATTTGAAAGATTATGAAGTAAAGATAAGTTTTAGCACCTCTATCTCTTTTTTATTTTATTTTCGCTTTTTCTTTTGGTTTCGGCAGCACTACTTTTTTTTTCCCTTTTCTCTTTTTTTTTTTTTTATTCTCTTCTTTGCGGCGCCTCCCTCACAATTCACTTTTTCACCTTTTATCATGTCTTGGGCGGTGTATCCTACTTGTTTTTCACTTCACAATTCACGTTGCATTTTGCCTTTTTTGTCTTTTTTATTTTTTATCAAGAATTGTAAGAAGGAGAAGCTTTCACGCCATTATATCTTTTTGATTTTCTTTTCTCTTTCTTTCTTAGTTACCGTGGCACCACTTTTTCTTTTCCCTTCTCTCTTTTTTTTTTTTCCTTTTCTTTTCTCTTCTCTTCTGTGCGGCGCCTCCCTCACAATTCACTTTTTCACGGCGGCGTGCCCTACTTGTTTCTCACTTCACAATTCACGTTGCTTTTTCCCTTTTTTTTTTTCCCTGGTCTTTTTTGTCTTTTTTCTTCTCCTCTACACGTTACCTTTCCCTTCTTTTTTTTTTTTTTCTTTTTTCATTCCTCACATGCCTAGCTTGTTTTTTTATTTACGTCTCCTTTGTTTGTTGGAGGTTTGCTACATAAATAATAAAAATTTAATTCTAATATATAAAAATTTAATTTTAATATATAAAAATTTAAATATTATCTCACAAAATTATATTATTTATATTCTCAAATAGTTAAAATAACTCTATAAAAATAAAGTTATCAATTATATCTATACCAATATTATGAGATCGGATTTAGGTTTCCTCTAGTATTTGCAAAAATGCTCAGTTTTCTTAGAAGGCTTCCGCCGGTTGGGTTAGCCCCCTCTTTGACCTCACTCATTCTTCTTGCTCGTGCCAACATCCTGGGTTCCTCCTATCAAAATAAAAGAGGTTCCTGAGAGGCTTTAGGTGTTTTATAGAAGAATATTCCCTACGCTACAGTCAAGTCCATGGAGAACAACAAGCCTAGAACAGTCAAGTTTCCTACCTAATTAGTGACTCCGGTTGAGCAACTGAATGACGTCCTTCCTTCCGCTGCCTTGGTCCCTACGCGATATTCTGAGAAGAGTGATGCGCCCGGCCGTCTATTCGAATCCATCCGCTCGCCCTCTCTGTCCGCTAACTGCGGTTGAGTATTCGGGCGTCAGATATTGCACATAGAGAAACAAGATAAGATCCCTCTTTATATACGTTTATACACGACCAATCACCGTGACAAATCTATGTTAGAGGATCCGAGGGTACAGAATAGGCATATAAACCCACATTTGAATTCCCACCCCTAGCCGAACCCAGGGAAGCGCCTGAGTACGTATCAGTAGACGCTTCAACCGACACGTATGCTTACACAAGGGGTCGAGACAGCGGATTCGTCAAAGTTTAAATATCCAACCATCTGACTAGCCAACAGGTAGTTCTACTACCATATCTGGATGTTCTACAGATTCAGAGTCAAAAGACAGAACCGGACGCAGGCGGGGTATATCCCGCCATGGTAAGTTCTTCTCTATACTACTCCAAGGTTGGGGACAGGCCTAACCTTTTTTTGCACCCGAAATTCCGTGAGTCTTACAGGTTGGTGCTCTTCGCCGGGTCTTTTTTGTTGAAGCAAAGATCCGTAGCCGTATGGGTTATCCATCCAAGGGTGCAATATCTTAGGAGGCAGGTGGAAGAACTGAAAAGGGCTTTTTACCTTTCTAAACAGTCCGGGTATAAGGGAACTCAGGTGGCCGAGCCAAGGGAGCTGCGGAGCAGAGTTAATAACTGGCGTTTTGGCAACCGATTTCAAGGCCTTAAACCTGTGTTGGGGACTGATGGCAGCCCGGGTTTTCAGTCCAACAGGGGAGTGGCGGCGGAGCGTGCAACCCACTTTGCTCCGCTGGAGCTTGGGAAGAGTCATGCTTCGGGGTCTGAAGCTGGTCTTCTGCCCACGTCAGAGTAGTCAGATGCTCTATAAGAAAAGAATCCGGTTACCAACAGTGGGCTTGGAGGTGTTAACCGGGGCTGTCAGGGGTTTTCGGATGGGCCATATGGGCTCCATGGCCCTTCAACAAGTGACTCAGACTCTAAGCGCCCTTGGAAGCAGGAGTCTACAATGGGGATATTCATTCATATCCTTCATATCCCCAGCCTTCTGTTAGTGCAAGTCAGCTTAATAACTCCTCTGGCCCTAACTACAGAAATACTCCTGAGAAGGATTGACCGGGGATTATACCACTCTACGGAACCCCTTTGGACGACTGCTCTGTGCTTGCCGGTATCTTTCGTTCTTCCGGCCAGGACCAATTCCGCCTAAGGCCATGATCGAGTCATGACGAGCTAGACTGATGACGCTCTTTCAAGGTCTTGAAGAAGTCACTTAGAAAAGTTAGGAATAAGGACCGGCAAAACTCTCTAATGCTGATGATCAAACGTTGCTTCGGATGTGTATGAGAAGGAAGCTTCTCACAGATATTGACTCTTAGATAGATACCAGCGTAGTATCTTAATTAACAGTTTATTGAACTTGGTTGCACTCGTAAAGCGAGCGATAGCTTAAGAGAGCAGCGAGTGGAACTGTTCTGCCCAAGCTTTGAACTTCCTGTATGTATTTGAATTGAACCACTTGAAAAACTCCCAGTGTGTAGGAGACAACCCTCCCTGCCGGCCCGTAAGGCCGATCTATGAGGGCAGGTAAATTCCATCTCTATCTCCCTCTATCTCAGGTAAAGTACTATAAGAAAGAAGGACAGCTCAGTTGTATCTATGAGGTAAAGATACCCTGATTAAGGCGGTGCAAGGGACAGCTAGCTATATAATCGGTAGCCGGGCGGAGCAGCTCGAAGAGGGGCATCTATCTCTATTGATCGAGCTGAAGATGGTTTTAGAACAAAAACTAACATTTTAATTATGTTGGTAAAAGTAAAGAAATTATAGTAGAGAAAGTTTTTACTTCAAAATATAAAATTTTCTCAAGAAAATGTCATTTTAAGTGAGATTTAAAAGTTTTCAACTATCAATTTTTTCATAAATTTTATAACTTTTATGATGTTAAGGTATGCCCTATTACTTCTATAACTAAATTGTATTATTGTAAACTTACCTGTCTACCAACAAAAAATTAATATATTCATTAAGAATGCGAAACTTATTACCCACAACTTAATAATTGTGTACCCCATCATACATAATTCTAATTGATCCCAATTTTGATGATCATCACTTAGCTTTCTTCCACATAGAGAGCAATCACTCTTTTGACACTCTTAACTTCTAAATACATGTATTACAATAGATCAAAAAAGAGCACTTCTTAGACAAACTATATCAAAATAAAAAAAAATAACAATCAAAACCTTGCATATAAAACATTTTTTACTTATTTTTGCCTATATTTCTTATAAACTCTTGGCCATACTTCCTATACTAGTAAGATAAATATGTTGTTGCCTTAAGGGGATAACATGCCCCTCTATCTAAGCCTTCTACTAGTGGAGAAATAATCAACAAGCTCCCCATTAACGTTAACTAAAAAGATAAATGTTTTTACACAATTCATTGCTCACTTAATAAGACATATTGGGAACCCATTACTTCCATTACTTTTTGTAAAAAGTCTTAATTCAATAGGTCATATACCTTCACAATATCAACTTTCAAGGCAACATTGAGACTATCTTTCTTCTTGTGGTATCCCTGTAGGAGCTCCTATGCTAAAAGAATATTATATGTTATGTCTTTCACCTCTTCACAAAAGTGGACTAACTCTCAAAGATAATGCTTGGGAGGCTGGTTATTAACTTACTACATAAGAGTTTAGCCATACATGTTTATATAATATTGTAACATGAAATTGGCTTATAATGGGATACCTTTATGGGAGTCAATCTATCAAGTTTTTCTCTCAAGCTGGCCTTGACTTATCTAAGGATATTCTCCCAATGAGGAGTACAAGAAGAACAATAAAAAAGTTGTAAACATCACTTGAATGCCTAGTACAGAAGAAAAGATGGTTCCTTAAAATGAAAGAAGAAGAGAGAGAAAGAAAAGAAATAAATATATTGGTTGTATTTGAAGTGTTTCTGTAACATATATAGAGCAATTCTCACATAAGGTTTGTCAAGGGCTACCTACGGTAACATGTTGATGATGGAATTCACAAGTTTGGTTGAAATAAGGCGAATGCCTAATTTTCAAGATATAAGATTCCTAGATTTGAATAGAATAAAATTTGTAAAGAATTTTGATTGCAGAGTAGAATTAACTCCGACAGGTGAAACAAGAGTTTCTAATAGCCTAATCCGTTTAACATGCTATTTTGAAACAAGATAAACTTTCATTTTGTCTTTCTAAAACATCCCAATGCATAAGGATGCTTAATATAGTTAAGGAAATCGGGTGCAGCCTACCCATATGTTCCCATTATGCAAGCAGAAACATGAGAATTGTCTCCCATGGGTCTATCTCTTGCAAGGACAAAGTCAGAGAGCTTTGAGTTGTTGTCCTGTTGTGAAGCATGCGTACAAAATCCACAATTTTTAAGTTAAACCTGGTGATTTAGACATTAACATGAAGAACAATACTTTTTATCTAATTATGATAGAACAATAAGTAGAACATACATTTTTTCTAAAATTTTGCCTGTTTCCCTCGTGATTTAGAACCTATTTCTAGGATACAAGTTTGGTAAATATTTGAATATTTTAAATTATTGGTTTGATATTTTTATTATATATTTATGCATTTATTTTCAAAATTATTAATTTAGAGAAAATAATTATTTTTAACATAATATAAAAACTAGATCAATTCAATTGATTTCTTTAAATTTAAAATAAGAAAATAAAATAAAATAATAATTATCCAATATAAGTAATATTTAATGATTTTTCTCTTTATATACTCAAGGATCTATTTTTCTTAATAATCAATTGTATAAAATAGTTAAGGCTCTCTAATGGTTGAGAGGCCGCAAGAACGATCTGAGCTGGGCCGGCGGCAGCAAGAATCTCCTGCAACAATCTAAGCCGCATCCTCCGGGCATCAAGGCTTGTGTCTCCACTGCCGTCACAACACGTGTGGGTTACAGACGGGGTGGGACAGGGTTTGGCTGCTGCGTTCCTTGTTATCTTGTTTTCTTGTTTCCTTAAACCACACTTTTTGACTGTCATCATCCCCAACCGGAATCCACCTACTACTCCTACCTAGAATCTTTGCGTCGAGGTGTTAAGTCAAGGCATGTGATGCTTTTTTTCTTTTTTTAATGTTAAAGGTGACGTTAGTTTGTTAATAAAAAATTTGTATATTCTTATATACGATATCAAAGTTTATGTTCAAGTGTTAACTTATTTATAAACAATAAAAAGAAAAAATTGCGTAATGAAAATGGTGTGCATCCCACATTATTTAAATCTTGTCTTTGTATCCTTTATATATAAAGAAATTATTATTTTCCTTACAAATCAATTTTGAGAAAAGGTGATCCAAGTTTTGTTAATTAAGAAGTGAAACTGTAAATGAAATTTTAAAACAGTGCCATGATAGTTTGATAAAGAAAAATCTAACTATTAAGAGTTATATTTTCTTAAAACAAAATTGAAAAGAGAGTTTAGATAGGAATATTTAGAGATACAATTAAATTCTTTGAATAAATTTAGAAAGTATCCATTGTAACATTCATTATTATTTTGTGAAAATAAGTTAAATATAGCTAATCCTTTCTCTTTTTAGAAAGAGGATAACAGTAGAATGTTGCTACAAGCTGATACTATACAACCACAACCTCTTAAGATTGATATTAACTTAACTGTTAAAATGACTCAATTGCAATAACTATGACAAACATGTTTCAACCAAGGAACCAAAAAAAAGAATACAAACATAAAAATTTCCTTTCCGAATCCATGTTGAAGAGAAAAAAGCACTACCTAATGCAAAAACTCTCCTTTTAAAGTGGAGAGGAAACTTGATATGGAAAAACCAGAACCATGTCAGTTACTCTGTGCATCTTCTTTTCTCTTTTGCTCTGCATTTGGAAGCTTGCTATTATCTTCTTTTTTCTTTAGCCCTGCATCCGGAAGTTCACTATTTACAATTAGTGTTGTCTTCTCCATTGAAACCCCTGTGGGGAGCTGTAGAGGCTCCAAGGAGTCCACTATATCTCGCATTAGAGGCCTTGCCTTCGGATTTCGGTTTAAGCAATGGTAAGCTAGCATGGCAGCCTTATGAACCCCTTTAACAGGAAAATCTCCTTCTAGTCTGGGATCAATGATGTTCAACAATTTTTTCTTCTCTTTCAACAACGGCAGAGCCCAATCTGCCAGGTTCTGCTCTCGAGCTGGCCGTGACTTGTCTAAGGATTTTCTTCCGGTGAGAAGTTCAAGAAGAACAACACCAAAGCTGTAAACATCACTTCTGGGACTTAGATGCCCTGCACAAAAGATAGAAAGAAAGGAAATGAACATGCTGGTTGTTTTTGAAATGTAATTGCAACAAGAATAGAGAGATCCTTATACAGAGTCTGTGAAGGGCTAACAAGAATAACATATCGATGACATGATTCTGGGTTTCTTACCTCCCAAACTGATCTCCCTACAACTATATATAAATGGTGTTTTATCAAGAATACAGAAGAAAAGCACTTTGAATAGTTGATTTACCACCAGAGTTGGCTTAGAATCAATGGTTCTTTAGTTGGAATGAACTTGACAGGGAAAAAAGGGTTTCTAATGGCCTAATCCATTTAACATGCTATTTTGAAATGAAATAAACTTTCATTTTGTTTTTCTGAAAAGTCCCAATGCAGAAGGATGCTTAATACAATTAAGGAACTCTGATCAGAAAAATACTTTACCTGTCATAATATACTCGGGTGCAGCATACCCATATGTTCCCATTATGCGAGTAGAAACGTGAGAATTGTCACCCACGGGTCCATCTTTTGCAAGGCCAAAGTCAGAGAGCTTCGCATTGTAGTCCTGTTTGTGAGGCATGCATACAAAATCCACAGTTTTTAAGTTAAACCTGGTGATTCAGACTTAAGCATGACAGAGCAGCACTTTTTATCTCACTATGATGAAGCAGTATGTAAAACAGACGTTTCTTCTGAAGTTTTACCTTTTCCCCTGTTAGAACCTATTTCTTGGACACAATATTTCGTGGTGATATCATTCTCATAGCATTTCTCACGGAAACATTAGATTACCATTAATGAAGCTAATATCTACACAGTATACTAACCAAGTCTAACAGAATATTTGATGTCTTAAAATCACGATAGATGACAGGTTTCTCTGCTTCATGGAGAAAGGCAAGTCCCTTTGCAGCACCAAATGCAATTTTCATTCGGATGGACCATGGCAACGGAAGCAATACTCCTGCAACAAAAGAGGAATTATGTTTAACTGTGATCATAGAAACCTAAAGAGGAATTATTCTGCCCGAGCCTTACAAACAATAATAAAATTCAGAAATTTAATGGCAAAAAAGGGTTCACAAATTACATACAAAGTTGGATACACTCCCAGACCAGTTTTTTGCCTCGAATACTGATGATAGGTCAGACTAAGACATGCAAACCCTCACAGGAAATCTTGAAACACAATGGTTATATCTAACAAAGAGTTAAGAACTAATAGATCTTACTTGAAACAATCTCACTTTCTGCATTTCGCCCCTATGGTACAAAAGGAAAATCATACTCAGGCCTTTAAAACACCTTTCATCTGCTGTTTGGGGTTGTCTTTTTAAAGGATCACCTCAACCAATACATATATTAAATTTTGGGGAATTTGAGCTCAACTCCTTATATATAAAATTTGGCAATTAACTTTTTTCCTTAAAAGATTGATTTAGCATACCCACTGATGCTATGTAAGTAATTAAGAAAAATTAATTTCTAATTACATAAAAAAACATAAGTTTTCTATTAAGATAATATAAATCTCTTCACGGTTATAGAACATCCAATTGTAAAGGAGACTTGGATCACCTCCAAGAGAGGATAGTTAAGTTGGTCCCAAAATCTTTTAAGATTAGTTCTGCCATTTCCTAAGGGAATTGAGATAGCTTAGGCCAACCCAGGGGGTAGTTTGAAATCTAAAAACCACCTCCATGGGGCTTAAATCACCTCTTAGTGAGGAAGTATTGAATCATTCCGAAAATCCTTTGGATGATGGTTAGTTTACTATTGATGAGACTTTGGGTCACATTCTACTTCTTTTTTAATTTTTTTAACATGTGTACGCATGAGATGGAAAAACATGGCTTAGTAGAAATAAAAAGATTATTCTCACATAAGCAGTTTAGGACAGAAGAAGTAAATTGAAAAATATAAAAGCCTAAGAAGTGAATTGTTGGATTTAAGAACACATGGAGCAACTTGATATCATGCAAAAATTCCAAGAAATTTTGATCAAATTGCTCTTAAATGCAGCACTTCCTTTAAACAAAATCTGGTACAAGGCCGCCAGACATGATTGTAGCATCTTTATTGATTCACTCTCTCATCTTATTGCTTTACGTAAAAGATGCATCCCTAACACATGCTAAACCAACATCTTAATATGGTTATCAAGTTCTACACTGTCATTGGCTGGAAACTATTATCTTAAATCTTCAGCTTTCAAAAAACAACCTTGAAAAAGAAAGTGAATGAAATGGGAGGTGAGAAACATCAGGAAACGCTTACTTGAGAAAAGGTTGTTCTCCACACTACCTCGAGCCATAAACTCATATATTAGTACCCGATGTTCATCTTCACAGCAATATCCAACCAGTTTCACCAAATTTGGATGAGAAAGCTGCCCCAAAAATATGACTTCTGCCTAGAAACCCACAAAGCATTTAACCAATCTAATTTTATAAGTTTGAAAAGAGAAGTAGACATATAGCACCAGAAGTTTGAAAGAGGAAAACAATACAAGAACTTAAAGATTACCAGCCATTCTCTGTGGCCTTGGTAACTGTTATCCCCATCATGAACCTTAACAGCTACAGGTAGGGAAGGAAGGCCTTCCCTTAAATCCTCAGAAACAAACCCTTTATAAACACTTCCAAATCCTCCTCCACCCAACACTCGGTCTGGCCTAAAATTCCCAGTGATTTCCTTTAGTTCGTTGTAGGTGAATGCAATCAATGGATTTGCAGCCGAATCACGACGTAGGTCTTCTACTTCTTCAGGGTTTGATGGTAACTTATTGTCATTCTCCCTTTGTTTCACTAATTGGGTTTGATCTTTCGGAGACTCTAAAAGGCAGGATGACAGTGTTATATTAGATGCAGCAATACAATTGATGAAGTATTTGCAGGTAAACTAAGATACCTTTATGAGCTGCATTTACATCCAACAACAAAGAGATTCAAACTTCATGCGAAGAAACAAAAAAGAACTTAGTAGAAAAGAGTGTATACTTTGAAGTCTAACCAACTTATACACTACCCAGAGCAAAGGAACTCATAAAGTCAAACTAATGACCTAGATGTTTCTTCCTTTATACGCTACCTTGTGTAGATGCGAGGATAAAATTTTCCATTCGAAATGAAAATAAAAAGCAGAGGGTGCGGGCGGGATGGAGAAGACAGCAAGAGAGGTAGCTTTTGACCAAAGAGATAAAAATCTGTTTATAAACTCATTAGACGAAGTTGGTAATCTAAATGGAAGTCAAGAAGGGGAAAAAAGGAATCACCTTTACAAGTGGGATTAAGTGGAAGTGAAAAGGCCAGGAAAAAGAAATACAGGTGAAAAATGTAGATCATCTCTCTAGTTCTCCTATTAATTACCAATGGTTAACAAATTTTTTGAATGCAATATTCTTGGTAGAAAATATCGGTAAGTTCCAACGGGCTCATCAACTAGTGTACCGGGAAAAAGAATGAGAAAACAGAAAAGGAAAAGTTCAGAACATAGCAGGAAGAAAACATTTCCAACAATTTGGTGAATATGCATAGCTTAGTCCTAGATATCATCAGAGAGCATAGATCAGGTACGGAAGAGTATACATAACTCACCCACAAATTATGTGCAAATACAGCGAACAAAACCAGAGGAAACAGTCTTTAACAGTATTTATCGCACAAATCAAAGCGGAACTATAAGCATCACTAACTTCATTGAATGGAAGAGAAAAAACAGAAACCCATCTCTGGAATCATGCATAACACAGACTCAAATTCAGAAAATCAGTAAAAAAAAAAAAAAAAAAGCAAAACTTTCACGAAACCAACCTGATTTTGCATTAGATGAGACTCTGTAAACTGAGGGTTCCCACCTACACCAGCAATTCCCCATCACACCAAACTTAGAAACACCTCAAGACCCACTTCCTCACCAAACACCCATCACCAAAAGCGAAATTATGTCACCCTTTCAGAGAGAAGAACAAGAACCAAACAAGAAAAACACCCTGTTTTAAAAAACGAGTTTTTCTGAAAAAGAGAAATATTGTAGGTGGGATTATGTGTGGGTGCAATCGTTGATGAAAGCAAGAAAGAGTGTTAGAGAATTCTTGATGGTAATGATGGTGTGAGTGTTGATGTGGGGCTTGGTTCTTGGCTATGGCGAAACTGGGCCCACCGAGTGAGGGGATTTTGTACTGACTCAAAATGTTGCCTGTATGTGCTTTCCTCTTAGTGCGCATATAAGGTGCATCCAAATCCCCACCAATCTCTCTCCATCACTCTCCAACATACTCTCCACCTTTTCCTTCCCCTCCGCCAATGTTTATTCATTTCTTTTCCTTCCACTTTTCTCCTCACGCATCCATACCGAGTAATCCCCAATTGCAGGAAACTTCCAACGTCTTTACCTACCGTACTTCTTATTTAAAATTCAGTTTTTTATTATGTCAGCACCCCCTTAGTGGGTATTTGTGTGTACAGAGCCATATCTGGAACGATGTAGTGGATGATCATATAACTATCCACTGAGTATTTACAAAACTATAATGCCCACATACTTAGCAAAACAAACATGTACATGTTCATTCATATACTTCCACGGTTGATAGCAAGTTCTTTTCCTTTTGGAGTAGTTTCCATGTTAAAGTGCTTCACTTTCTGCAATTTTGAACAAGTTTTAACGCAGATTGATCTGAAAAAGATGATAAAACAAGATGAATGCAGTTGAAGATTTTACTTTAACAACAGTTTCCGTGGCCTACAGGCTATCATGGGGAAGAAATTGTCAACTTAGAGAGTAGTGCTTAATTCTAAATTGTCGCGCAGTGAGTGCTGCCCTTGAGTACGGTGATTATATGGTGAACCATCATACCGACATTTGATGGTGTCCTCGTCTGGACATATTCTGAAGCAGGAATTATGGGAATGTCTTATGATTTCAACTTTTACCATTTGTTCATTTCCCTGTGTCTGTTCCTCTACGACTTTAGCATCCCTCTTCACCAAATGTATTGCAGAAGAGAATGAAGGAAAAACAAGCATCTGCATAACTATCTCCCATGCTTGGATTGATGGAAAGGAGATGATGTTGCTGCTAAACTTGAAGGTTAAGTAAACCGGCAATCTTTGAATGCAGTGGGAAATGCTTAGCACTAAGTAGCCTAGTCAACATCTTAATGACAAACCAGTGGTCTTCAGTGGGTCGTGATTTGCGTCAAAAATGGAAAGATTGAGACACAGAATCCGGATCCAGGCACTAGCTTTTTGACATATTATAACAATACTTTTCGGTTCCAGGCTATTCTTTTGATCTAAACAGGGCCGGTGCAGGGACGATATCAATCCACATGTCAGTAACTCATGTGGCTCATATATAACAACCTTTGACGCTTAAAAACTATGCAACCATGGTCAAGGTCCTAATCATTTTCTAACCCGGTGCTTGAAAAATCAGTCTCCAGCGGTGCCTGCAAGCTAGACTGCAAACAGCCCACTTGCTACTTGTCCACCGGTAATTTGCAGTCTGCTTTGGATCCAGGTCGGCAGATACTTTTCAATGACACTCGTTTTTATCATGTCTCTTGAAGGAGATAAGATAATTATCCACTTCTTTTCCTCTTTTGTTATGTTTTTGATAACTAGAATTCATAACTGAGTCTCAGAAGGTTAATTTGTGTCCATGTAGGATGGTTTTATAGTACTTTATATGATTTGAAATTTTTCACACTAAAACTCCAAACAAAAACACCTTTTGTTTTTATTGAAATAAAAACTATATTTTCCAAACTCCCTTTAAATATAAATAATTCTTTTACTAATTGTTAAGGCCAACCTGCTTAATGGTTTAAACTATGGTATAATAAACCATTCCAAAGTGAATTGAACTTCAAACTCAGAATGTTTGCTCTGCAAGATTTTTTACATGAGCTCTCTTTATCATCCCAACCTCATCTCAAGGGAATCTATGACAATATCTACCACTAAACAACTTCTGGACAAGTATTGCTTATTTTCTTGTAAGTCGCGGATCGCTTTAGATTTTGAGACAAATTTGGAAACGTAATTGAGAGACCAGCCGGATGCCCCACCTTATGACTTAGCTTGAGATGTCCATGTCCATTCTTTGAAAGGACATCAGAATAGAAGAAAGGGCGAACCCTTACTAGGAGGGGAATATTTTAGGGATGAAAGGTGGGTCCAAACTCACACGTCGTCTCCCCTTCTTGCTTTGTTTTCTGCAGATTGACAAGGACGGGAGACCACCATTGTTTCTTGGAACCCACCTTTCTCTCTCCATCTTTCTATTTCAGACAAACAGACCCACATCCACACTCAATGTTTTCCTGATAATAATTGCTGGTATAATTACCATTAATGCAGATAATTAGAAAATTATATGTACATTGCATATCATGATCTGATATAACTGTTACGGACGCTAATGTTGCATTAAATGATGGTAAAAATGGTATGCAATATTGTAAATGCAGAATTCATTATAAAGCGCTTTTCATCAATTCACAGCCGTGACATCTTACCTGCATCTTATGGCCACCACTGCATAATAAAATGCATCGGGTAGAATTTGGTCCCACCTCAGCAGAAATGACAACTTGCTAGATTTTTGCGTGCATCATCAGGCTTGAACTTGGGCCCAAATAGTCAATTATCATAATTTTCCATGAGTCGTTAGTTGAATTCCTAAGAGCTAGCCATGCAACTCAGACTAATTGAGAAGTTTCTTTATGGGATCAGACAAAACAGTCTTCAACATCCTCATTTCCTAGCACCATGGCTTCAGTCATATGCCTTTCTAAGAACCAAGCTTGCCTGGAGACAAAAGACTTCAAACGGTCACAATTTTGTGTCTATGTTCTTTTCCCTGAAAAGCCCCAAGACAAGAGGGTGGGGTGCTTCAGAGTTAGCCCCTGAAACAACCTTATTCTACCTCCTCTAGAAAGCAGATGATACTTCTTTCCACTGATTCACCTCATCATTTTTTTTCTTCTAGCTCATTTCAGTCTGCAATACGTTGACAACATTCTAAACTGCAGAATAAACAGTATATGACTCGTTTCTGATCGGAAAGTAACAAAATCTTGACAACCGGGATAATTTGTATGTTCATCCTATTTTCAAGTGTTTTAATGGTAACTGATGCCTGCATAAATTTCAAGCAACTTTGAGGAATGATATGCATGTTAACTCCAATACAAGTTAATGGTTAACCCTCGTTATATGCTCTTGGCTGCACATATTATTGTGTCAATTAGTGCACTGCGTTTGGAGCTTGAAACTGTTACATTTTTAAATTACAGGGCAATTTACTTGAGCACGTAAAAAAGCCCTAGAAGTTAACCAAATAATCCAGCTGTTAAAACGTCCCAACAGAGTTAACTCCTTATGTTGTATGCACTTGAAATTACTGCTTGTCAAAGCAAAGCAAAGTAGATGTATACTTTATTTCAATCAAATTATGATACATGAGTACACAATAATAGACTTCTATGAATGAAATCAGATGCCTATCCACAAAGCAAGTTCATATGTCATTTAGATAGAGAAAGATTAAATGATGTGAAGATTTAACTTCGAGCCGTGTCTCGAAAGTCTTATACCTTGTTTTGAACTTCCGATTACGCAACGATTCCGTTCAAGTTACGCAATGTGTTAGCTAAGTAATGATTCTCTAGATTGAGCCCAATATTCCTTTTGTTATAATAAACAAGTATTTTTTGTGTAGATTTGCAACATTCTTTGTGTATACATATGCTTTGACGTTTGAGGGTTGGCCTTCTTACATAGTTGTAGTTCTGTTTCACCTAACAAAGTTATAGTGTGTATATATTCCTTGATGTTTGAGTGTTGGCCTTCTTACATTGCTGTGGTTCTGTTGGACCTAAGATAGGTACAGACTATCACATAAGTATAATCCATAAAATAATCAAGGATAACAGAAAAAATAATGGTTGTGCAGTGAACTCCTTGATCACCCTACTCACAGACGCAGTCGTACCTTAGGGCAACACTAGGAAACCTCTGCTTACTAGATGTGATTATGCTAGTTACGAAATATCAACCTAACAGATGTATCCCATAACTAATGAGTATATCTTATATAAATTAATGCTAACCAGGCCAAAGTAGCAATCTTCCCTTTACAAATTTCCATAGCTTAGAGGAACATTAGCACCAAAAACTCGGCTTTGCAGGCTCTCGAAGAGAGCCACAGAATAGTTTCATTTGGTAACTTTGGTAAATGCCTTACAACACAGCATGTAATTAGCATTCAAGAGTAAGAATGCTGGCGCAGGCTAATAGGTTTAATTTTTAGTTTCAAGGTTCTTTAATCGCATTTTATGCAGGCGCTGTGGTATGAGACTCGAGCAGCTGGCAAGGCAGTGCAGGTTTTTTAACCTTGTTTAGGAGAAAAAGGGAGCCGATCAAAGATGTCGTTATCTCAGTCTTTGATTTTCATGTGTATCTTAGTCAAATAACATTGTTTCTACGGGAAAGAAACCTGAAAGATCTATAGAGGTTAATGCATTCTCTCAGTAGCACTCTTGGTGACAGTGATGTAACTTAATGAAAGTAGCCGTAAATGTACCTCGGGTACAATCTTACTGTATAGTTCAAAATACAAGAAAAGGTGCGAATGTGAGAGAGAGAGAGAGAGAGAGAGAGAGAGGGAAAGGGGGTGAATTATCCATCTTTGTCATCATGGAGTGCTCAAGAAGGTATATCAGTGGCCTTGCAGCTTGGAAGCCTTCAAATACACGCACTTTAACCATCCCTTTTGTTCGTCATCCTCTTTGAAATGATAGTCAGCCCTTACAACACCGCTATTTAATGCCATCCAACCATATGGTTCTTCCATGAGAGACAATGGCTGCTTGTCTTCACCGTTTTTGGGGCCTCTTTTTCTCACTTTCACTTTATTTTACTCACTCAACACCCACGCCCCATGTAACTTTATTCTCTAAAAGCACTTCAGCATTAATTTTGTCCCTTTTCTAATAATTATCTCATCTGATCTTTACTTATTGCCGTTTGTACCCAGGTTTACATAGTTTACTTAGGGCACATCAAGTTTCATGATCCTGCTCTCACCTCGAAACATCATCACCAACTGTTATCTAATGTCTTTGCAAGGTTTTTGCTAGTATATTCCAAATGGTCCTATTTAATGTTCTTTAGGTTTTGTCAAGCACCAAATTATTCAGCAATTATCACTAAATCGACTCTCAGTTTTTACTTTGTATATGTTATACTTCAGTGGAGAAGAAGCTCAACGATCCATGCTCTACAGCTACAAGCATAGCTTCTCTGGGTTTTCAGCAAAGCTCAATTCGACCCAAGCTGATGCTTTGGCCAGTTATTAGCTAACCCTTTTATCTTACTGAATAAGAACCTTAAGTTAGTTTCATCATTGAACAGTATTAACCTAAGTAGAGGTATTGCAGAGATGGAAGGAGTGGTATCAGTGTTCAGGAGCAAGAACCTGCGACTGCACACAACAAGAAGTTGGGATTTCATGGGCCTCACTTTGGACAACAGTGAAGTAAATTCAGTGCAGCTAGCCTTAGGTGACAGCACCATTGTTGGGATCTTGGACTCAGGTTTTCTTACTAACACCTCATTTGTTCTATGTATCTTTTCCTGCATATGATCTTCAAGTTAACCTCACTAAGTTTCACTAGAAGTTCATCAAGTCTTTTAAAGTTGCTAATCCTGACTTCAAATGGCCAAACTTGGTGCAACTACTGTCTGATTGATGAACGGGTGCTTGTTTTGTGATAAGGTATATGGCCAGAATCCAAGAGTTTCCAGGAAGAGCCAGGCATGAAGCCCATTCCATCAACCTGGAACGGAGTGTGTGTAAGAGGTAAAACGTTTGAGCCAGAAACAGCATGCAACCGGAAGCTAATCGGTGCTCGTTACTATGTTCAAGGGTTTGAAGCAGAAAACGGGCCATTGAATGCCAGCCCTGAATGTCGATCACCTCGAGACTATAACGGCCACGGGACGCACACAGCGTCGACGGCGGTAGGATCGGTGGTGAAAGATGCAAGTTTCTTCGGTTTGGGGAGGGGCACGGCGAGGGGTGGAGCACCTAGAGCCCGACTTGCAGTGTACAAAGTATGTTGGAACAAGGATTTCGATGCGCTGTGCAACGAAGCAGATATAATGGCGGGTTTCGAGGATGCTTTGTTTGATGGAGTTCACATAATCTCCGCCTCATTTGGTGGTGCGCCGCCCTTGGATCCGTTCTTCCGTTCAACTGAAGGAATAGGTTCGTTTCATGCAATGCAGATGGGTGTTACTGTGGTGTTCTCGGCAGGTAATTCAGGGCCTGACCCTTCTGTCATCGGCAATGTTCAGCCATGGTCCATTGCCGTCGCCGCCTCATCTGTTGACCGCACGTTTCCGACCGAGATACTCGTGAATAATAGTCTTTCCATTATGGTAATCCAGATTCTGCTGAAGTCTATGCATGGTAGCGTTTAATCACTTACTTTGTTTACATAACAATTGACAAATAATTGGAAATACTCGCAAGTTTGTTGACAAGTATCTAGATCTCTACGTTCTAGATTTAACACCTAGGATGTATGAATTATTAAAAAAAAAATGATATCAATGGGTAATCTTCTTATAATGATGCTAAATGATGGAGGAGTAATTCCTGATATATCTAGAAAACCTTTCTAATTCTCTTATTAAGTTTTCTCATGACCTTTCTCTTTTAATTTAACATATTTTAAAAGAATAGCCAACATGATATTGTAGTTAGTTTATATCTTTGCATATAATCAACATTATAACACATGATGTACTTACGGCATATGCTTCTATGGTCCCAAGATCCCATGTTTTAGATTGCAGTGTTTACTTTAACATATGAAAATGCAATGATAAGGGAATACAAATTTGGAAAGTTAGGGTTTGTGATTACCTTTTGACTTGGCAGATAAAGTTATCAATAGTTTTCTATCCAATCTTTAGCATGAGAATATTTTCTCACATAAAGCTTAGAATCTATGCCGGTAGTTTATCTAATTTAGATCGATTCCTTTTTGTACAGGCGGAAAGCTTATTTAGCAATGAGTTCCAGGGAAAATTGGCAAGCCCAATCTCATACTTTGAATCAGAGTGACCACTCTCTCTCCCTCCCTCTTCTCTCTCTCTCTATTTTTCCTTAATTTAGCATGAGACTTAGGATGAGAAGTATCTAAATCTAGAAACTAACTCATAAGTTGAGTAGTTTATTTATTTATTTAAACATTACTTTAGTATTTAATTTTTTTTAATATGAGACTTTCATCTCCAATACTCCCTTACACACCAAACATATATTAAAAGCTTAAGCTTAAATAGGAGTTGACAATAGATGAATCTAGGTTCTCATACAATATTAGAACTAAACTCAAAATCTAATTCAAAAGTTAACTTATAAGTGGAAAGGTTTTTTATTTTATTTTATTTTATTTTATTTAAACACTGTCCAAAATTTGTATCTTTTTAACAAGAGATTTTTGTCTTCAATACTTAAATATTATTAGAATATAATAGCTCATTTCAAAATCTTAAAGTATTATATAAAAAATTTCATTATTTATAAGATTAGAGGCCTATCCTCTCACTTTTAATGTAAAACAATATCATCTTTAACAAATATGATTACATCATTATTGTAAACATTGTGTCTTTCGTGTTTGACGTTGTTATTTTTTGTTACACTCCTAGGATGTGCATGGTGGGGAATCGGAACAAAAGATCAGCTAAAGGTAAGGTTGTTGTATTATGCTTCCCCTTCGACGGACAAGTATCACTTGGAGAAGCAGTAGAAGCAGCGACGAACGCCAGTGCCTCGGGCTTGATCTTCGCAGAACCTATGACTAGGCAGGTTGCTACCGTTGATCTCCTCCCCGTATTCCACGTCAACTTTGAGCAAGCGACAAAGCTTAGGGACTATCTTACCCAGTCTTACTTGTAAGTGGATATGCTTAAGGAAGCAATTTGGCATTTACTAATAATTTGGGTCATGCATATGATTGTTGAAAATGTAGTTTTAAAAATTAATTAAAAAAAGGAAATAAACTTGATAATATAATATCAATGTTTAAGTTTACAACTTTGCTTGTGAATAAAAATTCATATGAGACGTATTTTCGTAAATTTGAAATGTGTTAAAAATGATGTGTCTCACATTATTTAGATCTCCTTATGTTATGTTTTTTAAATGAAATATCTACCTCCTCTTACAAAGTAATTTTGAATAATTAGAGTTTTAACTTGATTAATTACTTAAAACCTTAAGTGTATATTCTTTGCTTCTTTGTTTCTCATTCTTTAATAAACATGAGGAACTAATGTTAAAGAACAAGAGTGGTCTAAGTTGGCAGGAATTTCAGACAAGTAACATGCATGTTTGGATTGTGTGAAGTCTCCCTATACTGCAGATAAAACCGGCAAAAACCACAGTGGGAAACTCACCAGCACCTGTAGTTGCAGACTTCTCTTCTAGAGGGCCAAGCTCAATTACACCTGATTTTCTCAAGGTATCTCGTGACTATTAGAATAGCAAAATGCATTTCATTTTGTTATATTTTTGTTTATATGATAACTGGATCCACTAACTTTTAAATTAACTTGAATGTTGAATATTAAACCTGTTAACATAATATTAAAATCACGATCTTCTGTAATATTATTATGGGTTTCATTGATTTAAGTTTATATATTATTTATATAATATGATATTATGATAATTCAATAATTTGATCATCATATTGATGAACATATTAAGATGTGAACAATGAGTTCAATCAATTCTTAAGTCGACTTTAGTTGAATAATAAGTCTCTTAACACATTTCCATCAATAACATACCATATGTTTCAACTTCTAATGCAATGTTAAAATACAAGAAGAAGCAAATGAATTTGAAGTTCCGTCAAAGATCATAAAGGTCTTTTCGGATTCATAATAACTTGGTTCTTCCTTTCTGTTAATAGCCGGACGTGACTGCTCCCGGAGTAAATATACTAGCAGCATGGCCGGCTGAAACCCCACCAGCTCCCATTGAAGGCGACAAACGTTCAGTGGACTGGAATTTGCTGACGGGAACATCGATGTCGTGCCCTCATGTGACGGGGATTGTGGCCCTTATCAAATCGGTGCATCCTAGGTGGTCGCCGGCCGAAATTAGATCTGCTCTCGTGACGACAGGCAAGAAGAAACTGACTTCAGCCACAGAAAGCCTTTTGCACCTTCCACATTAGAATTATTAAGAAAGCTCAATACCTTTTTAAAATTGACTTTGAAAGAAAATATATATTTTTAGTAAGATTTAGATTATATGAAATACTTGTTACAACACACTCAATTTTGAACCTAAGATCAAGACATTTAGATAACACTTATTCTTAATTAAGCCAAGCGCTCATGGACAACTATAAGTTTCATTATGAAGATAGTATATCTCGTTTTGTATGCAGAAAGTGTTACATTCTAAACTTATAGTATAATATATGTTTTAAAAAAATCATTATCTTCCTAAAACCAACTTATATGGAAATGGCATGTCTTTCACAACAAAGATAATTTTTTTTATAAGAATTAGATAATGTGAGTCACTTTTTACACTATTCTTAACAAAAATGTCATGTTTAGTCATGCTACGTAATATGCCTTTGACCTAAAGGAATACTAAAACATGAAGTAAATTGTCATTATGCTTTTAGTTAAAAGTTGACATGTTAGGCAACATTGACGCTTCACCCAACATATGGAACAAAAAGATTAAAAGAGCCCAAAACTATGAGCCACTTTACTCTTTAGGAAAAGCATTATTTCCGAATGCTTACTCATAACAAGCTGAAGGGTAAATGTACCAACCCTAATATTTTTCTTCTAATCATTTGATTGAGCTTTATGAGAACTTATGAGGCTGCCGCAAGCTCACCTTCTTCGGTAGTATCATCATGAATCTACCAAACGTAAACTGATTGTTAAGAGACAAATGCAAATCTTGTAATAAACCAACACACAAGTATAAGGATGGCTGAAATCTTTTTTTTTTTTTTTTCTTAAGACACGCACTCAAATATATTTTCCTCTTGGTTCTAAGTAGTATTTGCTCTTAACTAAGCTACTTGCTTATCAAATGCATTTATAAAATAGTATTATATGATAGTATTGTTTTGTTTTTGAGATTGTAACACACTTTTTTTAATAAAGGGGGACGGTACCCAATGTAATTATAAGAGTTGAAAACCATTCTCAATTTTTTTCAGAATAATTTAGGTATTTTTAAACTGACCCGTACATGCAAAAAGGAGGTTCTGGTCTTACTTGTCTTTTCGCTCCTTATGACAGCTTACACGAAGGACTCAACCTCCGACAGTATTCTAGCCGGAGGATCAATGGAAGTTGCAGGGCCCTTTGACTTCGGCGCCGGCCAAGTTAATCCCTTACGAGCACTAGATCCGGGGCTAGTTTACGACACGAAAGTCAGAGATTATATTCTCATCCTCTGCAATCTCGGCTACAGCCATGAAAACATAACGACAATAGTTGGTCCCTGTCCTTGGTTGGACACAAGGTGCCCACGAGTACGCCCAAGAAACTCGGACATAAACTATCCATCAATCACGGTTTCGAATCTGGAATCACCGATGACGATCAAGAGGACAGTTCGTAATGTCGGCCATAACAAGAACGCCATTTACTTTTCCACCATTGTTAAGCCTCCGGGAGTGGAGGTATCCGTTTGGCCTAGGATTTTGTGTTTCTCGTGGTTTAAGGAAGAAAACTCGTACTATGTGACTCTTAAACCGAAGAAGAGGTCTCAGGGGAGATATGATTTTGGAGAGATAGTATGGTCGGATGGTTTCCATCATGTTCGGAGTCCGTTGGTTGTGTTTGTGAACAATACTGGTGACTTTTGGGATTCTTCAAAATAAAGCTTTTTCTAATTAAAAGAAAAGCTTGGTATGGAGACAACTGGAGTTTGCTTTTTTCGGGTATGTAATGAAGGATATATCATGTCCTAAAGAAACATTATTGAGTTTTTATATACTATAATACATGCATGGATTGTGTAACTGGATTGAGGAACAAGCTTCTGGTTTCATGTTCAGTTGTCTTCCCTTTATGTCTGGAGTCTTTCTATGATAACCTTGCTGAGATTTGATGTGCTTTATGTTATCAATATATAATTTTGTTGTGCTCCCTTTCAAACTAGTTTAAAGAATAAAATAGACATTTTAACATGGTATCAAAATTTAGATTTCAAATAATACATTTCTTGTGTAATGGGTTTTTATAAAAAGTATATATTTTTTATATTCATGGTAAAAAGGCATGTTTAAATCCAATATATGTTTCACAATATAAATATACTAATGCATTGTGACAAACTGTACATTTTAGTATGACATGATTGATGACATGTTGACAAGATATTATGCAAAGAAAAAAGACATCTAATGAGACAGAAAATAAGTTAAATTTGACTTTAAAGCAAATTATGTTGTAATTTCTCCATACAACTTGAAAAATAAATTATAATTATATGTTCATAAGAATCCACTTCGTCCACCAAAAGAATCGGTTTTAATCAAAGAAATAGATATTCTAACCACTATACAATTAAGTATGATAGGTGATTGATGACAAGTTGATAAGATGTTTGCCAAAAAAAATATATATATATATATATATATATATATATCATAATAAAAGAAAAAATAAGTAAACGTGACTTTAAAGCAAATTATGTAGTATTTTCCATATATAACTCGTAAGACAAACTATAGTAATTAATTCATTTTGTATTCATCCCTCATCTTCAAAACTCAAAAATCCAACACTTAAGATAAAGGATACCAAAGGACTGCGAGTAACAGTAATTTGCAGCAGCATGGTTTGGTTGGGCTCGGCGTCCTTCCTTTTCTCCCTATCACAGTCATTGACGCAGGCTAAGATTAAGATGTTGATAACAACCTGTACATGCATCCCAAGTTTTGATAAGGAAAGTTGAGCCACAAGCAGAAAATCAAGCTTTTACAGTAGATAAATTGTTGAAATCTTTTTATTAATATAATTTCCCAGTTCACCAAAAAAAAAAAAAAATTGTTCTTAGTATACTCGCTTCCCATGCTTCTCATATGAAAAAATGTTCTCATGTTTTACAATTCAATTTTAAGAAGAAAAAATAAGACTTCTAACAATTATCTTTTTCTTAAGCATTACATTAAACTATGACTAAGACTAACAAGAAAATATAGTCCATGATGTGACCTTTTTAAAATAAGTTCATAATACAATCTAAATGTTAATTCATAAGTTGAAATAATATTTTTTATATATAAACACTACATAAGGATCATATTTTTCTAATATAAGACTGCCATTTTCAACACTCTCTTGTATATCAAGCAGATCTTAGATTTAAGGTTGAATGTAATGAAATAAATGTTTCTTACTCATGGAATATGTTTTAAAAACTCAAGGTTAAACAAAAGTTTTAGTAAATTAACTTAGGTTTTCATATCATTTTAATAATATATCTATGGTTTAATTTAAAAGTTAACTCAAAAGTTGAAAAAATATTTTTTATATGTAAAGGCTACCTAAGATTATATTTTTTAATGTAAGATCTTCTCTACAACATAAATTTTTCCACACAAATCCAAAAGCATCCCATGAATCAAATGCAGAATCGTGATGGCAGAGCATGATCTTGTTAGGTTTGGAGTAAATTAGTAAGGGTAATTATGTAACTACTATATTTGTATTATGGGTAATTTATAAGGGTTTTCCAATCTTATTCTATTTAGGTCTCCTAGTCCTATTCTATTTGGGTTTCCTTAGTACTTGTATAAAAGGAAACCTTATGGGGAAACCTAGGTATAAGGTTGAGAGTGATTGAGAGAAAACAGAGGTTTTTCAGTAAGCACTGTAAGCCCTTCTCATAATAGTAAAGAATTGCTCCTTAGACCGGGGATGTAGGGATTATCCCGAACCTCGTAATTTCTATGTATTCTTTACTTGACTAATATTCTCTTTGTGTGTGCAGTGAGATTCTAAGAGATTCCGTGAGTTTAGATTCACGGGTTTGTTTTCTAACAAATTGGTATTGGTACCTAGGTTCCTAAATTAGGGCTAAGGCTCATTTTTTGTCAAGCAGTTAGCGGAAGAACGACTGTTTTGGTATGTATTTAGCACACCGCACATAAGAAGGAAGCTGTCAACAAAGGCTTTGTTCCACGAAGCCTTTTGTCGAACACTTGGTGTGTAACGCACAGAGGGAGAAGCTAAAATCGATGTTTGAGGTATGAATTTTCTTCTCTAGCCTTCATTTGTGTGATTTTTGACTTCTTTGTGGTCGGAAAATCAATTGGAGTGTTGCGGGTTGTGTTGAACCTGTGAGCCCGAAAAGGGGAATTACAATTTCTCTTTCGTTTGAGCGTTTCATTGAGCGATTTTGAGTTCTATAAACTCATTGGAAGCCGATCTATTGATTGGTGTTCTTGTTTCGTCGAAAACCACTTTGGAACAGTAGTAATCAAAGGAGAAAGGTGGCTGCAACAGCAAAAATGGGTTCTGTTGACCTAGAGTTGACCTAATCAAAGTTTAACCAATTGACCACGTCAAAGTTTGACCTATTGACCGTTGACCAGATTCGAAGACCTGGCCTAGCCTAGATCCAGACCCGATTTGTCAACCTAGTCCAGCTGTTCGTTGACCGACCGAGCATTGACTTTGATCGTTGATCGTTGATCGTTGACCGTTGACTTTGACTATATAGAATTTTTAGGTGATTTTTGTGTTGATTTTTGTAGTATTTTTTTTTTATTTTTTGGGAGATATTTGACTATTTTTGGACATAATCATAGGGGTATTTTGGTCAATTTGATTGGCATTTGTTGAGGGGTATTTTGATAATTTTACACTTTTGATTTTATTTGAGGGGGAAGTCAAAAAAGAGTTTATTTTGTTATGATGGATGATATAAATACTTCTAATAAAGGTATGAACATGTTAAATTCATCTAATTTCCAAACTTGGAAGCCGCAGATGGAAGATTACTTGATTAGTAGAGATCTGTATGATGCTATGGAAGGAGATTCTACTAGGCCTAAGAAGTTGACTGATAAAGAGTTGGAGAAGTTGAATAAGAAAATTGTCTCTCAAATTAGACAATTTGTTGAGGACAGTAGTTATCACCATATTGCACATGAGACTAAAGCTAGTGAGTTATGGAAGAAGCTTGAGGCTCTCTATGAATGCAAGACCCTTCAAAATAAGGTTTCCCTACTCAAGAGGTTAATTAACTTGAAGTACAAGGTAGGACAGCCGATGACAGAGTTCTTGAGTGAGTTTAAGTCTTTGATGAATTAGTTAGCGATGGTAAAGATTGTTCTAGAAGATGAATTGTAGGCAATGTTATTGTTGAGTAACTTACTTGATAACTGGCAGACATTGGTAGTTACTCTCACAAACTTAACTCTGGGCTACATTCTGAGTATGAAGTCAGTTTATGAAGGTTTACTTAATGAAGAAACCAGAATAATTAAGCAAGGAGCACATGGACGTACAGAAGTATTGGTTACAGAAAGGAGGGGGAGAAACAGATATGTAGACAGAAGCAAGAGTAGAGGTAGAAGCAAAAGTAGAGCACCAAATTCTAATAGATCACGTGGAGTCTCACGTTCAAGGAAAGATTTCAAGTGCTATCATTGTGGTAAGTCTGGCCACTATAAGAGAGACTACAAAATACTTGAGGAAGAAGAATCAAGGAATGGAGAAAAAGAAGTTGAAAAAGATACAGTGGCAACTACATCCAGTATTGGGGATATTATGATCTTTTGTAATTCTCAGATCAACATCTCATGTCAGGTTTCGTCTTGGATTGTTGACACAGGTGCCTCTTTTCATGTTACCCCACATGAAAGGTTCTTCATATCTTATTCAGGTGGTGATTTTGGGTGTGTTAGCTTAGGAAATAATGCATAGGTAAAGATAGATGGCATTGGAGATGTAGTCTTAGAAACTAGTGTTGGATGTAAGCTAGTTCTGAAGAATGTCAGACATGTCCCTAAGATTTGTTTCAACTTGATCTCTACTGGCATCCTTGATGATGAGGGATATGATAACTACTTTGGTGGCGGTAAGTGGAAACTTAGTAGAGGTTCTCTTATACTTGCAAAAGGGCAAAAGGTTAGTACTCTCTACAAGACTGAAGCTAGTATTCAGAAAGGCAAGGTAAATGTGATGGAAGATAATCACATGGAGCTATGGCACAAGCAACTTGGACATCTCAATGAGAAGGGACTTCAGCATTTGATAAAGAACAAAATCATATCAGGAGTCAGTGGTGCTAATTTGCAGTTAAAGCCTTGTGATCATTGCTTAGCTGGAAAGCAACGTAGAGTCTCATTTCGGAGAGGATCCCCATCTAGAAGAAAACATGTCCTTGATTTGATTCATTCAAATGTGTGTATGTTAAACGTGAAAACTCTTGGTGGCGCTATGTATTTTGTTACCTTCATTGATGATCATCTTAGAAAGGTATGAACTTATGCACTGAAAACTGAGGATCAGGTTTTGGAGGTCTTTAAACAGTTTCATGCTATGGTTGAAAGAGTAACTAGAAGGAAACTAAAGTGAGTCCGTATAGATAATGGAGGTGAATACATAGGGCCGTTTGAAGAATATTGCAAAACTTAGGGTATCAGGCTTGAGAAGATAGTTTCTAAAACTCCAAAGCATAATGGGGTTGCAAAATGGATGAACAAAACTATTGTTAAGAGAATCAGGTGTATGCTTTCACATTCTGGATTATCTTAGTCATTTTGGGGTGAAACTATGTGTACTACAGTAGATCTTATTAACCTGTCTCCTTCAGCTTCATTAGAAGGTGATCTACCTAAGAGAGTATGGACTAGCAAAGAGGTTTCTTTCAAGCACTTGAAAGTATTTGGTTGCAAGGTGTTTGTTCACATTCCTAAGGACGAGAGGAACAAGCTTGATGATAAAGCTGAAGATTGCATCTTCTTGGGCTATGGACATGATACTTTTGGATACAGATTGTGGGATCCAGTTGCAAAGAAACTAATTAGAAGCAGAGATGTTATCTTCTTTGAAGATCAAACTATTGAAGATCTTAAGAAGACTGAAAAGTTAAGAGTTATTAATGAAAATCTTAAGGATATAATCCCACCTTCTTCTTTCCCAGTAAGTGCACATGAAGGGGGAACTACATAACAAGAGCCACTTGAGGATGTAGCAAGTGAAGAAGTTCCTGAAACTCTAGTTGTTGAAGAATCTGAAAGACATGTTGATAATCATTTAGTTGAGTCATCAACCCAGCCCCCAGTGAGAAGATCTAGTAAAAAGCGTCAAACTTTGATGAAATATCCACCACATGAGTACTTGATGCTAATTGATGGGGGAGAACTGCAATGTTATGAGGAAGCTAATGAATGTAAGCACAAGAAAGAGTGGAAGAAAGCTATGCAAGAGGAGATGAATTCCTTGTGGGAAAACCACACTTATGATCTTGTAACATTGCCTAAAGGTAGGAAAGTACTTAAAAATAAGTGGGTGTACAAGTTGAAGTCAGAAGAGAATAATCCACTACCAAGGTATAAGGCGCGGTTAGTTGTGAAAGGTTATGGTTAGAAGAAAGGTATTGACTTTGAGGAGATATTCTCTCCTGTGGTGAGGATGTCTTCTATCAGAATTATTCTTGGTTTAGCTATTAGATTGGACTTGGAGGTAGAATAACTTGATGTGAAGATTGCATTCCTTCATGGAGACTTGGAGGAAGAGATTTATGTTCGGTGAAATTCTATATGTAAGTGTATATGTCAAACAAGTAATATAATGATGAGTGCAGATATCATCCCACGAAGACTGGTGTTTACTAAACTAATTAATTACTAATGGTGAACAACTCCTAGAATTTATCTAACCAACCAAAATGGTAAATTGTGAATTTAATAACTAAATTTAATCTAAACTTGATAAATGAAAGATGTTAGAGCATCCGATTTCACTTAATTACTAGGTACAAATGTCAATCATCCATGTTAGCAAAATTAATTCTACTTATGTGATGGCGGAATTTTCTAATTTATTTACTATCCTATGTCTAGGTATAGTAAACCTATTTAGTTCATTAATTCACTATATCTTTATATGTGAATTGAAACAAACCAAATGCATTAGGTTCTGTGAATATTCTTGGTTTACAATAAATCCTTCGATCATCTTATCACCAAAAGCCACACAAATAACATGGTATATGTCTATCCATATTAATCTATGGCTGCATATTACAAGAAGCAACTGCATGTTATTTCTTGTCGGTCTTTAACATGCAAATCAAGTCATCTAAGTGGTAGCTAGTCACCTAAAAGCATTAAACTCTGTAACATGCAACTTCACATTCATAACATATCTCACAAAACGTAAATAATCATAACATTCATACATTATAATTAAGTTCCATCGTAGCTCTAACATATTAAACTAAAACAACATATTTAAATAACCTAAATCAGTGCAAAAACATAAACAAAGCATTCTGGAATTTAAAAACATTAAAGCTGTCACTAAATGTCTTCAAATCACAAAATAAATTGCACAAATCTGCACATCACAAGGTGAAGGAGAAACTATCTGAAGAACAGAAGAAAAATGAGCTAAAACACGCCGCCACGCCCTTCTGCACGCACCTCCACGCGCCGTCGTCCAGCCGCCACGTGCCACCGCCGTACGCCGTCAGTCTTCACAGAAACCTCCAGAAATGTAGATTGGGACGCCTAGGTTGCAGATTTGTAAAAATATCATGCAAATCTACCACAGAAATGCGTAGATCTAGTGGAATGGACAAAGTCAGCGTTCGCACTTCTTCGCCAGAAACCGCCGTGAATCTGGTACAGAAACAACGAAAATCTCTCTAGGAATTCAAATATGCTTTCAGATCACTAGAAATCTCTCAAATCTGGCCGAAAAAAGGAAAATAATGGCTAGGAATAGGTACCTTCGCCGGAAAAGAACCTCATGGTCGGCTTTCGCCAAACCGCCGGCATCTACAGAGTCCCACGCTGTCGCGCGTGGCCTCTGTTTTTCCGGCGAGGTCCTAGCCACCGAAATCTCTCCTCTGTTCTCCTCTGTTCTCCTCTGTTCTCTGTTCTCTGTTCTCTATTCTCTATTTTTCGTCCTCAAAACTCGATTATCCACCGCCTTTTGTTAATCGGCTTCCGAAACCCAATAGGTTACGATTTTCCTTTCTTCTTTTGACTTTCCTTTTTATCGTTTTCTTTCTTTTTCCATAATTTGATTTTGCATGATTTATTACTTCTTTTTCTTCTACTTTGGGTTTACTGCATAAAATAGCAAAAATATATATAAATATAATTAAATACAAATATAATTTAATAAAAACTATATTAAACATTACCTAAAATAATCAAAATAGTTATCAACACCCCCAAACTTAACATTTTGCTCGTCCTCAAGCAAAAGCTCTAAAGAACACATTATGACAACATAAAAAAAAAATTTACTCACAAAAAGCACAAGAAATTACACACAAACAACACTAAACAACATATTTTAACACCACTAATCACTCCATAGTATTTTTCAAAACAACAATGCCACACCCCCAAACTTAAAATTTTGCTCGTCCTCGAGCAAAAGAACAAAACAACACATACAAACAATCCTTCCATGATATTCTTCCATAATTGTTCAACTTAACAATTCAAAGAAAAACATAACTTTCATCCAAACACTGCAATTGGTTTATAAGGTAAGATAGACTCTTAACTATGTCAACCACGTGTATGTGTGTGTGTGTCCGCATTTTGTCTCAATTGCATGTACTCCAAATAAATCCACATTAATATGCAACATCTCAAAATCTTTAACCAAATCTTATAAGTTTGCTCTTCATTCATCTCTCCACTAATGTAAGTCAATCATCTGACCAAAAATCAATAGGACTTTCACAAGCTTGTAATGTAAGGCTGGGCTAAGGGTAAGATGGAAGTCATTTAAGCTCAAATAACCCATGAACACATTACTTTCTAGGATCTCACCAAAACTCTAGCCCGTCTCTACCTTTTTACTTCATGAAGATGATCTTTTTACCACCACTTAGTCTCATTCTTTCTTGTCCAACAATGCTTTGACACTAATAAAGGCAATCATCATGTGTGCAACAATAAAGCAAAAACAAAAGCATTTACACATATAGCTACCTCAACCCTCTCTTATCAATGATATTCAATAATAATACTCAAAGATCTTCTTTTAAAAACTATGTGTCTTGAATCTAACAAAAGATAATGATATTATTTCATCCTAAAGCAAATGCTTTTTTGTCTTCTTCTTCTTCTTTCTTTCTTTCTTTTTTTTTTTTGCATTCACGTTTGCATAAACATTTACAAAAACAACAAATTGTGCCATACATAATCATTCCAATCAATTGCTTCCTATACTACATCCTTCTCCTTGACATCTCTCATGCTCAAATCAACTTGTACACACCAGAAGTCAATATGTTCATGGGAATAGAACAATGAGGAAAATTGATCAAAAGGCTAAGGGATATATGTGCAAGTGTCATTTAACAAAATCAAGTTAAGAACAAGGCTTAGCGAGGTGACTGGGGATAAGTAAATAAGGTTAGCTTGAAAGGCTCAAACGATCCAAAGATGGCCTAAATCATTTTCTCAGTTAGATGCAACCTAGGATTTCGCCTCAAGAGGAAATCAAGCAAATTCTAAGATCCGGGTGAGATCTAAGAAAATCACACACTTCACATGAATGGTCTCTAGAGATACACACAATTTCAAGAAAATGCAGACTTTTAGTGTCAATAAGTGAATTAACATAATCAGAATCATACTTACATCATACCACAATTGCAAGTTTGAACAAAATCTACATCTCTCTAAGAATTGCCAAGAATTCACCATGAAGGATCCAATCATAGAAATCATGATCCAACACAAGAAAAAGATTTTTCACAAAAAGAAAGACTTTTTAACACAAAACAGAAAATTTTTGAAACAAAACTTTCAACAAACAGCAAACACTTCACAACACGCTTCCAATATACTTCCAACATAACCACAACTACCACAATACACAACCTCTAACGCAACACAACAAAACAGCACACTTCCAACAATAGTAGTAGCACCCCCAAACTTAAATGAAACATTCTCCTCAATGATAAAAGAAAATAAAGCAATAGTAAGGAAGGAACAAGGAAAACTCCCCTGATTGCAAGTTGTCAAAATGGAGCTGTGATAAGCATATGGTGACAGCCTTCTAGCCAAACTACTAACAAAAGATTTCTAACTAAATGACCAAAAAGTACTTGGGTTGCCTCCTAAGAAGCGCTTGCTTTATAATTTTCAACCAAACTATCCTCCACATTGCTCAAGAAGGATGAAACTCCAGCAGTTTCGGAGACAATTTGTGTTGTTTGAAGGTTGTGCATTCTTCAATAAGCACAACTGTCTCATATACTTCCAGCTTCCTTTTGTTCTCCAGTTTCTCATTCAAAAGTTTTGCACAACTAAATAATTGAACTGGAGTATCTGCAAAAGGAATGTTAATGTGCAATTTTAAAGATATATCAAGGAATTCCAAAAACTGCTTATCGTTTACGCGTTGCTGGAATCTCTGGGTAGATGGAGTTGGAGGCATAAAGGACTCATGATTTATTAGAGCAAGGTTGTTCCTCGGTGTCTCCTCAAGTTGTATGCTGACATCTTTACTATTATCTTTGAGACTCTCCTTGTCAACATCAACTTATCCTACCTGCTTGCCACATGTTGGGGTTATTGCCTCTACGGTATCTTCAAGACTTATCTCCACATCACAAGGCAAAGAACTCTCTTGATTCTCTGAGATCATGCTGATCAGTTGACTCATTTGTACCTCTAATCTTTGGAATGAAGCTTCGTTTCTTTGAAAACTTACTTCAGTCCTCTTTGAAATGTTCTATGTGGTGTTGGCCAGCTCGCTGATCATGTCTTCTAAGTTAGGTTTCACCTTTTCTATTTGCCAAAATGTTGGTTGCGGTCCATCTCACTTGGGTTACTCCATGAAAGATTTTGATGGTTTTGCCATCCCAAATTGTATACGTTTGAGTAAGGATCATTTTGTGACCTGCTAGGAATCCCAACAAAATTATCAAAATCATTATAATGAGCATGAGGGTTACCTACTTGACATTCTGTACTCTCATGTGCTCCACCACAAAATTCACATTCTCTACTTTTTAGGAACACTTTCAATTCTCCACGTAAGTCGGCGAGGGTATCTACTTCATGGACTCCACTTGCTTGATGCATTGGTAGTCTCTCAATAGACCATTGATAGTTATCAAATGCCATCTCCTCTAGAAAATTAAATGCCTCTTCTGGTGTTTTGCTATGTAAGTTCTCTCCTGCAGCTATATCAATTATACAACGGAAATTCATACTACATCCATCATAAAAAGTTTGTACCTGTAGCCACGTAGGTAGTCCATGATTTGGATATATCCTCAAAAGTTCCTTGAATCTCTCCCAAGCTTCATACAATAATTCATTATTCATCTGCTCAAAAGTGAACATGTCATTATGCAATTTAGCAGATCTTGCAAAAGAAAAGAACTTACCAAGAAATTTCTTAGCCAAATCATCCCATTTTGTAATCAATCCTGCAGGAAGTGAAGATAACCAATCTTTAGCTGTATCTTTAAGAGAAAATAGAAATAGTTTTAACCTAATAACATCTTCTGTGACTCCATGATCTCCAATTATGTCACAAAATTCAAGGAATGCTTCAATGTGAGCATTTGGATTCTCATTTGGTAGCCCACTATATTGCACAGATCTCTGAAGCATCTTGATGTGCACAGGCTTGACCTCAAAGTTGTTTGCTAGAATTGCAAGCCTCTGAAAGCTTGATATGACATTCCAAAATGATGGTGCATAATCTTTCAACAGTCTACGTGTACCATCATTGTTTTCCATTTTTCTTTTTCTTTTTTTTTTCTGCAACAAAATACAAGATTAAAAGTAGAAATAAAATAAAAAACAAAAGCCAGATTAAACTAAGAAGCGATTCGGTATTAATATTAATCAGTAGTAAAATAACCAATCCCCGGCAACGGTGCCAAAAACTTGTTCGGTGAAATTCTACATGCAAGTGTACATGTCGAACAAGTAATATAATGATGAGTGCAGATATCATCCCACGAAGACTGGTGTTTACTAAACTAATTAATTACTAATGGTGAACAACTCCTAGAATTTATCTAACCAACCGAAATGGTAAATTATGAATTTAATAACTAAATTTAATCTAAACTTGATAAATGAAAGATGTTAGCGCATCCAATTTCACCTAATTACTAGGTACAAATGTCAATCATCCATGTTAGCAAAATTAATTCTACTTATGTGATAGCAGAATTTTCTAATTTATTTACTATCCTATGTCTAGGTATAGTAAACCTATTTAGTTCATTAATTCACTATATCTCTATAGGTGAATTGAAACAAACCAAATGCATTAGGTTTTGTGAATATTCCTAGTTTACAATAAATCTTTTGATCATCTTATCACCAAAAGCCACACAAATAACATGGTATATGTCTATCCATATTAATCTATGGTTGCATATTACAAGAAGCAACTGCATGCTATTTCTTGTTGGTCTTTAACATGCAAATCAAGTCATCTAAGTGGTAGCTAGTCACCTAAAAGCATTAAACTCTGTAACATGCAACTTCATATTCATAAAATATCTCACAAAACATAAATAATCATAACATTCATACATTATAATTAAGTTCCATCATAGCTCTAACATATGAAACTAAAACAATATATTTAAATAACCTAAATCAGTGCAAAAACATAAACAAAGCATTCTGGAATTTAAAAACATTAAAGTTGTCACTAAATGTCTTCAAATCATAAAATAAATTGCACAAATCTACACATCACAGGGTGAAGAAGAAACTGTCTGAAGAACAAAAGAAAAACGAGCTAAAACACGCCGCCACGCCCTTCCACACGTGCCTCCATGCGCCGCCATCCGGCCGCCACATGCCACCGTCGTTCGCCGCCGATCTTCACAAAAACCTCCAGAAATGTAGATTGGGATGCCTAGGTTGCAAATCTATAAAAATATCATGCAAATCTACCACAGAAACGCATAGATCTAGCAGAATGGACAAAGTCGGTGTTCGCACTTGTTTGCCAGAAATCGCCATGAATCGCCGTGAATCTGGTACAGAAATGATGAAAATCTCTCTAAGAATTCAAATATGCTTTCAGATCACCGGAAATCTCTCAAATCTGGCTGAAAAAAGGAAAAGAATGGCCAGGAATAGGTACCTTCGTCGGAAAAGAACCTCACAGTCGGCTTTCGCCAAATCGCCGACGTCTACAGAGTCCTACGCTGTCGCGCATGGCCTCTGCTTTTCCAGCGTGGTCCTAGCCGCTGAAATCTCTCCTCTATTCTCCTCTGTTCTCTGTTCTTTGTTTTCCGTCCTTAAAACCTGATTATCCACCGCCTTTTGTTAATCGGCTTCCAAAACCCAATAGGTTACGATTTTCCTTTCTTCTTTTGACTTTCCTTTTTGTCGTTTTCTTTCTTTTTTCGTAATTTGATTTTGCATGATTTATTGCTTCTTTTTCTTCTACTTTGGGTTTACTACATAAAATAGCAAAAACATATATAAATATAATTAAATACAAATATAATTTAATAAAAACTATATTAAACATTACCTAAAATAATCAAAATAACTCTATATAAAATAGAGTTATCAATTTATATGCAGCAACCTGAGGGCTTCATAGAGAAGGGTAAGGAGAATCTTGTATGTCGATTGAAGAAAAGCTTGTATGGTCTAAAACAAGCACCTCGTCAGTCATACAAGAAGTTTGGGTCATCCATGTTACAACACGGTTATAACAAGACCAACTTAGATCATTGTGTGTTTATGAAGCACTTTTCAGGTGGTGATTTTGTCATCCTACTCCTATATGTTGATGATATGTTGATTGTTAGCCAAGATATTAAGAAGATTGCTAAGTTGAAAAAGGATTTAGGCAAGTCTTTCGTGATGAAAGATTTAGGACCGGTAAAGCGAATCTTTGGTATGGAATTTAAATGTGACAGAGAATATGGAAAGTTATGGCTATCTCAAAAGAGTATATAGAGAAGATACTTTAGAGATTTGACATGGACAAGGTAAAAGTAGTAAGCACTCCACTTGCAAGTCATTTTAAGCTGAGTAAGGAGCAGAAGCCTAAAAGTAAGAGTAATGTTGAGTATATGAAGAAAACACCTTACACATCTGCAGTTGGTAGCTTGATATATGTTGCAGTAAGCATTAGAGCAGATATTGTTCATACAGTTGGAGTAGTTAGTTGTTTTCTTTCAGATCTTAGAAAAATGCATTGAGAAGTTGTGAAGTAGATACTTAGGTACCTTAAAGGAACTCCTAAGTTGTGTTTATGTTTTGGTAATGATGAGCCTGTATTGGTTGGATACACAACAGGGTATATGCTCACCTTCACAGAGGGAGCAGTTTCATGGCAATCTAAGCTACAGGATTGTGTTGCTTTGTCTACAACAGAAACAGAGTATATAGCAATCACTAAGGGTGGAAAAGAAGCTCTGTGAATGAAGACATTTCTTCAAGAACTTGACATAAAATAAGGAATGGTTATCCTTTATAGCAACAACCAAAGCTGCATTCGCCTCAGTAAGAACACGTCATCTCATTTAAGGTCTAAGCACATTGATGTTAGATATCATTGGATTAAAGATGTATTAGAATCCAAGCAGTTAGATCTTGTGAAGATTCACACTGATGATAATGGAGCAGATATGTTGACGAAGCCGCTAACAAGAGACAAGCTAGAGATTTGTCAGCGGGTTGCTGGAATGGACTCCAAGTAGAGTCAAGTCTAGGGAGCAATGTTCTTTCTCTTATGGTGCAGGGATGTTGCACTAATGTTACTCCAAAATGGGAAATTATTGGGTTTGGGTAAATTAGTAAGGGTAATTATATAACTACCATATTTGTATTATGGGTAGTTTATAAGGATTTTTCAATCTTATTCTATTTAGGTCTCCTAGTCCTATTCTATTTGGGTTTCCTTGGTACTTGTATAAAAGGAAACCTTATGAGGAAACCTAGGTATGAGGTTGAGAGTGATTGAGAGAAAACAGAAGTTTTTCTGTAAGCACTGTAAGCCCTCCTCATCATAGTAAAGAATTGCTTCTTAGGCTGAGGATGTAGTGATTATCCCGAACCTTGTAATTTTTGTGTGTTCTTTACTTGACTAATATTCTCTTTGTGTGTGCGGTGAGATCTTGAGAGATTCCGTGAGTTTATATTCACGGGTTTGTTTTCTAACAATCTCACCCCTTTTCAGAAAGGTTAGAAAGGAAAAAGTTACAAACAAGGGATTGGCTAATAGCACTTAAAACATTAAAACAATGCATTATTTTAAGGTTGACTTCTTAATGTAGCTAAGGAAGTAGCCCTTGTTCTCTGGTTAAACACCCCCTTCCAAGTAGTGGACTCCTTGTTGTCTGTCCCAATATAAGAAACAGCCCAGAGTACAGCTAATTCTAATTTGGATATTAAAGAATAGTTTCTTAAAATAATCCCATTACCATTCCTTGTATGGGTATATTATGATTCACGTACTAGCAATCTAATTGCTTTTAATTATAGTAATAAGAATTTGGTGTCCTCATGGAGATTGAATCAGTAGATAAGACCAGTTGAATCTGAAAAGGGTTTGCTTGGATAATGCGCATTAAGCATAATTATATGGTAGTATTTGTGAAAATCCAACGCCACTCAAATTATCTGGCCTTTGTGCCTAACACACCACCCAAATTCTAGAACCAATACTCTCCACTCTCTTCGTTATGGACTGGTTCACGTGTGCCATTTGCTTATGCCCATCACAAAAGCAGTAATTGCCAACTACATTGTAACATCGATAATGAATTCAAGATATTGTTTTGGCATTTTAGGCTCGTCCATTAAGCCTAAGAGACTTCTAGTTCCAACTTCATTCCTTAAGCTTGCTTATTTTATCTTATTAAAAAGTTTGTTCTATCTAATAGCTTTCTAAAGATTAAGTAATTTTTTTCTTTATAAAAACAAGTTTTAAGTTGATGTATATTTAAGTTCCATTCATCAGTCATAAGCTTAGTGGCAATTTCTTAGTATTACAAAACTCATATTTGCATGCAAAAAGACTGAAAGAAAAGGTCCTTTAATTTCATTTAACAAAAAAATTTGTGTAAGAAGATTTTATGTTTTTGTGCAAAGTTGAATTTTAACCATTTTATTCTACTATTTTCAAGCAAATATTAAAACAATATGAAACTTAAATCAATATTTTAAATTTCTTGATTTCAAGTGTGAGTTAATTTATAAACGATGAAATAGAGTCAATCTCTTGATGATATACAATGTTTAAACTTGAATTATAATATTACATAAGAAAAATTAATTGTTATACAAAAGTATTATGTGTTTGAAGTAAAAATTAATATGTAAACTAATTACTATGATTATGTTATAAGTAATTAGAAGGTTTTTCTAATGATATTTAATTAAAATTACCTTAGATATTAGTGTAAGAGGAAAAACTATGAGAAACACACCATAGAGGTAAATTATGGTAATATAGAATGAGAGACAAGTGAATACCTAGAGAAAATAAATATTTTTTAGATATAGCTTGGTAAAAAGATTGTTCTTTGGTGCCATGTGCATAAAAAAAGTGAACTCAAAATTATACATATTTGTTAACTTAAACTCAGTGAGAAATTTTTAAACATCCTTGTACATAATATCCTATTTTTAACAGAAATATCCTCCGTGTTATCCGGAAATTGTGAAAGTTTTGAAAGAAGAACCCTAGGACTGGCCTAACTAATGATTGATGGAAGGGAGTGACGTTGGCGTTTGGTTGCCACGAGCAGAAAATATCTCTCTCCTTCTAAATATTAATTATGTTTGTTTGCGGAAAAAGGAAAAAGAAAAAGAAAAGGAGAAGAAAAGCCGCTCACGATGTCCCTCGTGTGTCGAATGACCATAAGGTCCTCTCGTTATGCAATCACCACGAGGACATCCACGTCCTTTTATCGTTAGGGTTTCTTCCTCTGGCCCAAAGGGCACGACGCTTGAGATTGGAAATACGACTTCCGAACCTCCCCCGTCACCCGCACAAAGCGATCTCACCGACCAATAGATTTTTACTTACTCGAGAGAGCACCAAACCGGGAAATTTAAAACCCAATGGGGATCCTCCACGTGGGGATTTGGTCCACTGCGAGAGGGTGGATGATCTCAGCGGCTCACCCGCGGGTAATGTAAAGTGGGGTTTGGAAAGGGAGCCGTGGTGCTATTTGAATCACCGCTTTTGGATGAACAAAACCCTCTTTCTCCCAAAACCCAAACCCTTGGCGGCTGTGCAAGCGCGCGTGTGGGTGTGCGAGACCCGTTGCTCTTCCCAGTATCTCTCTCCTAGGGTTTCTCTCTCTGTTTACGTCCTCTAAAACCCCTAGCGACACTGTTGTGTGCAAGGTTTTTATCCCCTTCGAGAAGATCTATCTACTGATACCCGTCATGGCCACCGTTGCTCCTCCTGCGGATCGTATCCTTATTCTCTTGGTCTGATTTGTTTCCTGCTTTTGCATGCTTCTTCTCCGATCTGCTTATGAGGTGTTTTTGATTTTATTGGTTTGTGTGTAAGATGTTGTACGAGTAGATCAGGGTGAGATGTGTTTGTTAGCGTTCTTTTGAGCTTCAATCTTTCGTGTTTAGGTTCAGATTCTAGGATGTTGTGTTTTTAGGTGGTTCTTCTAACGGTGCTGTTTGTGTTGTTGTGATTTGATTTGTATGTTTTGAACCTGAGGCGTCTTGTGTATCTGGTTTTAATCGGTTTTCGACGATTTTCTGGACTATTTTTCGTTTTAGTGATTTTCGTGTTGATAGAGTGATTGAATTGACTATTCTGGACGGCGGTTCATGGTTTTGGTTAATATGCTAAGAAGGTCATACGTCTTGGTTATGCCAAGATCTGGAGTTTAAAATTCAAACGTGTGTGTTTTGTCTGTATTACCGTGGTACTGTGGGTCTCTTTTCAAAATTATGTGATTTGAGCATGTTTCGTTTGTGATGCCGCTTTCATTGGTGACCATAGCTTAGTCTTGGGCCGCGGGAACTGTTTATTCGTCTGATTTGTTGATTAGGCTTTTGAAAGATGGATTACACTGGAAGGTTTTATTTCAGTCTTGAATATGGATATTTCCTTTACTCTTTGCTTTCAACAGAAGCTACAGATTTGCTACAGAAATTATCGTTGGAGACTCAGACAAAGACGTTGGAAATTCCGGAGCCCACCAAGAAGGTAACTTGTGCTTTGTGGTTTGTGTAATTGGCTGTTTAAATGCATCTAAATTTCTATGTCATTTTGTGGTAATCCGAAATTTTAATTTTTATGATGGAATTTTGGAATCTGTTGGGTAGTAACTTGCCACGGATATATAATATTATCTTTGCAGGTATTTCTTAATGACTGCGTAAGATTGGGTAGAATCTTGTTATACTGGACATTGAAACATGTGTTTTGATTGATTGGTTTGTAGCCAAAATGCTGCTACTGTTAAGTATTCTGATTTAGTTTTCATCAAAGTATCACAAGTGGGTGGCTTAAGATTGATTATGCTTTTGTGCAGCCTTCGACAAATCAGTATGGATCTGTTGATTCGGGAAATACTGCAAATGGACAGATTCCATCGTTTGAGCGGTCTGTGACTCCAATACTACCTGATTTCATGGATCCATCCATGTGCTATGTTCCTAATGGTTATCCACCTACTGCCTATTACTATGGAAGTAAGTTAATATTTTAACTTAGCTGAGTGAGATTGGTTTTAATTGGTTGAGGATTAAAGACCTTGCTGGATTTCGATTATAATGTCTTTATGGTTACGATGTGCTATATTTTCAGATTTGTACTTACTTTCCTAACAATTCTTTGTAGGCTATGATGGGACTGGTAATGAGTGGGATGACTATTCGAGATATTTGAATCCCGATGGAGTCGAGATGACCTCGGTAAGTCAGATATTGTCATTGACTGCTTCTTTATGATCTTGATCTCAAACTAATTTTGTGACTTATCTTAGATGTCAAGATTCTTTGGTGCTTGAGCATTCTTTTGGATGGTTATGCACATCTAATGATTCTGTATAGTCTAATGCTATGTTGTGTTTTCTGTCACATATGTGCAGGGAGTTTATGGGGATAACGGGTCTCTTATGTACCACCATGGCTATGGCTATGCACCATATGGACCATATTCGCCAGCAGGCTCCCCTGTTCCAACTTTGGGTAATGATGGTCAGCTATATGGGCCTCAGCACTACCAATATCCATTCTTCCAGCCACTGACCCCAACCAGTGGGCCATACAATCCTAATCCTGTGGCTCCTCCTCAAACCGAGGTTTCTGCCTCAGTGGGTGCTGATCAGAAGCCTCTGCCTGTGGAAGCAGCTAATGGGAATACTAATAATGTTGCAAATGGGGGCAGTGTCAAGGGAAATAATACTAATGCTCCCTTGAAGCCTGCGCATCAAAATTCCTTTGCATCCAATGGTTCATATGGAACTGGTGCTGTGCCAGGGCGTGGTCCTGCTTCCAACTATCAGGATGGAAGATTTAGTTATGATGTATTAAGGTCTCCCTTCCCATGGTTGGATTCCCCAATGCTTTCTGATGGGCAGCCTAGGCCTGTGACTTCTTCAGCGATTTCTTCTTCAATATCAAATGGCAATAATCTTCCATCTTCAAGGAATCAGAACTTCCGTCCTAATGCCAATTACATGGTATGCATGATTGACATTCAAAACCATCTGTTTTCTTTCTGGTTTGTCATAATTATGGACATAGTTTGGATTAAGTTTGAACCTATACAATAGCATAAAATTTGTGACTAAAGTCGTTTTTACTTGTCCAACCTTTTGTGCTGATTCCTAGCTTCAACTACCATCATTGAAAGTTGAATGGAGTTCAAGTTGCTGACTGAAGTACTTGACTTAATACACTAATTTTATGAATTTATGGTTGCTCTCTTATAGGATGATGATATACATTGAATTTTTTTGATTATGTTCTGCCTATTGAAGCTTTATTTTATTGAACTCCGCAGGGTTTGCACCATCCAAGACCAATGCCTGGCATGAGTACAGCTCCTGGGTTTACGGGAAGGGCTTACCCACCAACCAAGTTATATGGTCAATACGGGAATGGTGTTAGATCTGGTATGGGTTTTGGATCTCATGGATATGATTCAAGGGCAAATGGACGCCCATGGTTGGTCTTTGATAATAAGCATAAGCCCAGAGGACGATTTGGCTATGGTAATGAGAACTCAGATGGTCTGAATGAGTTGAACAAAGGACCTAGGTTTAAGGGCTCCAAGAACAACAAGAGTTTCACACCAACTGTCTTAACAGCCAAGGGGCAGAATGAGCCAATTAATGCAACTGTGGATGACGAGAAGGATAAGACAAGTGTTCTTCCTGACCGTGAGCAATACAACAAACCAGATTTCCCAGAGGATTACACTGATGCCAAATTTTTTGTTATAAAGTCATACAGTGAAGATGATGTCCATAAGAGCATCAAGTATAATGTTTGGGCGAGCACACAAAATGGCAACAAGAAGCTGCACGCAGCATACCAAGAGGCCCAGGAGAAATCTGGTGGCTGCCCTGTTTTTCTCTTTTTCTCGGTGAGAATCTAGATGTGAGAATCTAAGTTTCTTATATCGTTTAAATACTTTACTGTTACTTAACACTGCACTGTTTTCCTTTGTCTAGGTCAATACCAGTGGACAGTTTGTTGGCCTTGCGGAGATGGTGGGACATGTTGATTTTGAGAAAAGCGTGGAGTATTGGCAACAAGACAAGTGGAATGGCTGCTTTCCCGTGAAGTGGCACATTGTTAAGGACGTTCCTAACAGTTTGTTGAAGCATATCACCCTGGAGAACAACGAGAATAAACCTGTCACTAACAGTAGGGACACTCAGGAGGTAATTTTCTTCATGCTTTTGTCTTTCAGTGGATCTTGGGTGTTCTGACTTTCTAAACAGCAACTCATTTGTTTGGGTAGGTCAAGTTGGAGCCGGGGCTTAAGATGATTAAAGTATTCAAGGAGCATTCCAGCAAAACATGCATTCTGGATGATTTCGGGTTTTATGAGACCCGCCAGAAGACAATTCAGGAGAAGAAGGCCAAGCAACTACATTATCCGAAACAGGCAAGACTTGCTTCTTTGCTTCTTTCTCTCTTGGAGGACCACGCGCACGAAATTATCCAGTTTGATAATTGCCCACAAATTGTATCTCTCTAGATGTGAGCAGTGTTCAAATTTATTTGCCGTTTGAGCTCTAATAATTTTGTGTACGATCAATTTTACTAATCCAGGTCTGGGAAGGAAAACACACTGATGAGAAGAAAGAAAGGGCAAATGAGGAACTGAAAACCCAAAACTTGTCAGATGCCGCCTCGGACCTGATAAAGGAGAGTGTCCCTTCTGCACAGACAAAAGAGGAAGTGAAAGTTGTGGAGAACGGTTCAGTTGCAGAAACAGATGCACCAAAGGTTGCTAAGGCAGTTGTGGTGTCAGAGAAGAGGATTCTAGCAAATGGTGTTGCAAATGGTTGCTAATCTCTGCCGTGCACAACGGTGGTCCATTTGCACTGGAGTTTCTCTCAAGGAATTCGCCGGGAAGATATTGGTTTTTATAAGATAGAAACAGAAGTAGCTACTGGCTAATTCTCCATAGTTGTTGGGCTGCCGTGTCTGAGGTCTCGCTTCTGCTTAAAGAGTTCAAAATTTTCAAGATTGTGAAGCGAGGCTGGATTATATCTGGATTGAAGCATCAACAGCGGCTTCCTCTGGGGTCTGTCTCAAAGTGGTTAGCTCCTAACAGGTTTTGATTCCCTAGGTTTTTGGGTTTAGGGTTTCTGTTTCAGTGGCTTTTTTTTTTTACTTTCTTTTTTATATTCTCTGATCATGGTGTTTCTCTTCTTTTTTGTTACTTTTATGTTTTCCTTTCTCTTTCCTTTTCTCTTCTTGGATATTTCCTGTCTTGTAAATCTGGATCTACTTTGTCGCGGAGCATCTTTGCTTTTGTACTTGTAAGAGAGCTAGAAGCAAGGTGGGAAAATATTGCAATATAGTTGGGAGTTTAAGAAGATTTGTGTTTTTGCTTTCCAATTGTAGTTGCGCTGTTATGCTCGTTTAAGCATTCACCCTACACGTTTGGAACTCCTGGATTCTCTTGAAACAGGGGATTCAGTCAGTCACTGAGGGAGATAATTAATGAAATATTCCCCATGGCATGCAATTGTCAAAGAATCTTCCTAAAATCAGACGGTATATTGACACACTTGCATCATGATCCAAAGTAAAACTAAGGCAGTTATACAAGAAGAAGAAACAAAACTCTACATTCACGCAATTGCGATAAACTCATTGGGCTTGAGCCCTCATCTAACACGTCAATTGCGCCTCCATGTGTAAGAATCCGTATTGGCTAATCTTCAAGATTTTCCAGTCATCTACCATTTTCTGACTACCTAATGGCCTTTATGGGCTTCAATGAGAAGGAGAAATGATATAGAATAAGAAGTAAAGGATTGGAATTTTTACTTTTAGCCTTATTGATTAGTAATAATGGCCAACCGTAAGGGCCTCAGCACTTCGAAGTAGGTCACATTTAATCCATTTGCCCTTTCTCAAGGGCAAATGGACGCCTTTGGTTGGCCTTTGATGGTAAGCAAAAGCCGAAAGAATGATTTGGCTACAGTAATGGGAAGTCAGATGGTCCGAATGAGTTGGACAAAGAACCTAATCAAAAGGGTTCTAAGAACAACAAGAGTTTTACACTAGGTGTCTCAGCAGTTGAGGCATAAAATGAGTCAATTAATGCAATTATTTTATCTTTCATTACAACAGCTTATACACATGGAATTTTGAATTTTAGATCTCATGATTAGAGTCCTTACTAAATTATTACTGAACTGACTAACTAAACAATAAGTTAATGCAATTATCGATGAAAAGAAAGATAAGATGAGTGTTCTAGTAATATATCTCTTCTTTAAACTAGAATAGTATAAATTATCAATATGTGACTAATCTAATGATTAAGATTCAACACTTCATAAAAAAAGAAGAAAATATATTCTACATTAGATCTTTTATGTCTTGGGTTAGAAGTTGAGGCTTGTTTAAAAAGTAAATGATATTTTTAATATGATAATAAAATTTATTATTTACATAAATAAGATTTATTATGGATTACAGTTCTAGTATTAAGCAATTGATAACATCATTCTTGAAATCTTTAATATGATAAAAAAATAATTACAAAAGAAAAAAAATTAAAAGTGACTTTCTTTTATTTTATTTTTATCACTTCTTTTACATACATACTTCGACTCACACATATTAAACATAGAATCTCTTTTGTGACACTTACTCCTAATTGAGTTAAGTATTGACTTTATACTAAACATGTATATCTTTTTTTACCTATGAGTTTTATAATGAGCTTTCTTGCTTTAGCATAATACTAGAGCTACGTGATGGATCTTCACCATTCTTAATATTGCTTGTTTCATGCCTTCCTAATATGTTATGATGGATTCTCATCATTCTTAATGCTGGCCTTTCCTATGTTTCTTTCATAATCCAGAGGGGATGTGTTAAGGATCATTATCCTACATTGATAATAGAAAATACATAAGTTTGACCTTATATTGAATAAGTGTATACCTTATGGTGCCTATAAATTTTAGGACTAAGCCACTTGTTTTAACATTAGATTGTAACCTTGATATTGATGTGTTCTGTCAGGGCGTGCAGGGGTTGTACGAAAGGTGATTGAGAGAAGATTAGAAAATTGATGTGCGAGCTTTCAATTGGATAACTCCGCTCTTTTTTTTTTTATGGGAAACGCAAATCAATCCTCGACGTTGCCACGTCAGAATTTGACTTCTGTCTGTTTTTTCCTCCGAACTTGCGTTATCCCGAGAAACATGCACTGCCGTTCTTATTCATTCGCAGAAATCCGATCGAAATTCAGGCCGTTCCATCTGCGCAATTGAGAGCTATTCTGGCCGGAGAGTTTGTCTGAGATGGCTGCCACCTTCCTCCGGAGATTTGGAGGGTCGGGTTCTCGGGTTTCCAGGAGCTGGTTTTCCACTTCTTGCGATGACAAGGTTGTCCAACCAAGCGTCAAATCCACGAACCTGTATTCTGCGATCAACCAAGCGCTTCATATCGCTTTGGAGACCGATCCGCGGTGAGCTCAGTGTTTTCTATTTTACATTTCTGATAACCGTCCAGGTTGTGTTTTCGCTTTCAAATTCTGGGTCTACTCTGTTTTCTGAAGTGGGTTTGGTTTTGGATTCAAATGTTGCCCCTGATAGCTACAGTCTCTAAAGTGAATTTCTTTTACTGCTACATCTCTTATGGTAAGTCACCGAAAATTCCCAGTTCTGGACATCGCAGGCTTCACTGATTAACTGATTGATAAATGGGGCATTTACGTTTCAGATAGCCTAACCTTTATGTTGTTAATTTCTTTTCCCGCTTAACAGGGTTTTTTATTTTATTTTTTATTTTAAATTTATTATCGAATTTTATCCTTAAATGACGTGAAAGGTCCTCGGAACGCTAGTTTTGTTCACTAGTATCAGGAAAAGGCAATATCCAAGAGATAGTTTCTTTAGCATTCATGTCATCTTTGTCTTTAGATTCTCTGATATCACTGGAGAAGGATGATAGATAACTGATCGTCTTCAAGATTTTCCTGTTATAGACCTTTTTCTGACTGCGTGATGACATCTTGTTGTTTCAAACTCCTGTTTACTTCCGTTTACTTTATAGTATTTGAAGTTTGGAAACATCTCTTGGATTCTTCAATATATCTCTTTTAAAGGTTTAAGCTCCTTAAACGTCTGTGATTTCCTCCTGCTTATGGATGTTTGTACCATTCAGTACTTCTCATCTTATCATCAGCTCGTCACTGTTAATTACTCATTCATGTTAATTAGGTGTTACAGAAGTTTGAACTGGGAGTGCACATGGCTTCTGTGTCTTCCCAAGGGCTTCGAAGTGGCCATTACGCTAGAAGTCTTAACAAATTTGGGTTCAATTTTATCAGAAATAACTGACAGAAAGAAATTTTAACTCTTTGTTTTATTCTTCCTGCTCTTGGCCACATTATCTAGATACTATATAATTAAAACATCAACTCGTCTCTACCAGGAGGTCTTTTGACTTTAATTCTCGCTTTAATTTATTTTGATCTAAATGAAAGCCATCCACTATGAACTGTATTAATTATGAACTGTATTAATTATGAACTCTGTATCATACAATACGCTTTGGCTTTATTTGCACTATATGGATAAACTGCAGCTCATTATATGGACAGATCTTAATTGAAAGCTCTGTATATTTGGACTACTATCTGATTAATGATTATCTTGTCTCATATGAGTTACTTTTCACTAATGTTAGCTGCTTTACTCTGACATGTTTGTATAGCCGTGCCTCTTTCAACTCATGTTATGCATTTTCTTTTAGTGCTTATGTATTTGGAGAAGATGTAGGCTTCGGCGGTGTGTTCCGTTGCACAACAGGACTAGCTGATCGATTTGGTAAAACGAGGGTTTTCAACACCCCTCTCTGTGAACAGGTAATTTTTTCATTGTACATTTACACCTAATCAAGGCATATAAATAATATGGTATATTCTTGGAACAGAATTGCTACTTTTATCTATTTATTTATTTTTATTTTAAAATCAAACCTCCAGCAAAGTTGAGTATGGCAGAAAGCTATGGCCAAAAATTTATTGATATGCCAAAAGTAGCTTTGTTGTTCTACGTGTATAACTAGCTTCTTTTTCCTTTGTAATTACTGTCTTTTGATTAAGAAGCATACTAACATGACTCTGTAAATAGGGAATCGTTGGATTTGGCATTGGTCTAGCTGCAATGGTGAGTTTGAGAATTTAGTGTAGCTGTTGGTTTTGTTAGAAAGATCCTCAAATGCTATTTGTTTATAATTTATTGCACCCATAGCTCTAAATTTTTGTCATCTGGCATGTAGGACAATCGAGCCATAGCAGAAATCCAGTTTGCAGATTATATTTATCCTGCGTTTGATCAGGCATGCATCCTTCCCTATGTTATGTTTTATAATTGCATCACTATTGTCCACTGACAGAATGTTTCTAGTAGATTGTCAATGAAGCTGCAAAGTTTAGATACCGCAGTGGTAATCAATTTAATTGTGGAGGTACTCTTGCTGTTGGTTTCTAAAATAAAAATCCCTTCTAGTCATTTCATTTTCCCTTTTCGTTTTCACATGTTGAGTTTCTAGTTTTTCTCTAGGTTTAACAATAAGAGCTCCATACGGAGCTGTTGGCCATGGTGGACATTATCACTCACAGTCTCCTGAAGCTTTCTTCTGTCATGTTCCTGGTATCAAAGTATGCTCTCAAAGATATCTTCTTCTATTTTGTGTGGGTAATACAACTACAGAAATAATCATGTAAAGGCTGGTCATGATATTTGTTTTTCACTAGTTTTGTTAGAAACCAAGTGTCCACTTTGACATACAATACTTTTGTCTGCATGTACACTTTTTCCCCCCTTTCTTTTTAATGTGAATGTCACTACTTGCGTTGTGGCCTGTGCATTTCACAGTAAGATGCCAGCAGCCACTTTTTTTGTTTGAAGTTGGACATTTTTCACATAGAAAAACACTCACAGTTTGAAACAAAATTTGATTAGCAAAGTTTTAAGACAGTTGAGTAGCAAGACGTTGAAAAGGGGATACACTGGAACTTTTGCATCTCTCTTTTGTCTGTGAAACCCTGCTGCAAGGGAACATGGCTGCTGACACATTGTTATCTAGTGGTGCATTGATTCATTACTATCAAATCTCTCATAACTAGTCCCTGTTATAGGTGGTCATCCCCCGAAGCCCAAAGCAAGCAAAAGGGCTGTTGCTATCCTGCATACGTGATCCAAACCCTGTTGTGTTTTTTGAACCGAAGGTATGGTGTTTCTTTACCATGTCTCAATCAAATTTTAGTCCCTAACTAATGAAATTTAAGTGGAATTGTGAAAACATTTGGGATTCAGTGGCTTTACCGTTTAGCAGTAGAAGAGGTGCCTGAGCATGATTACATGTTACCTCTATCACAAGCAGAGGTATGCTACTTCTGGATTCCTTAAAGCTGAAGAAGTAGAAGATAATAATTTATATTTTTGTAATTTAGAAACTTTGACATGGAAGAAGATTTGAAAATGTCATAATCAGGTGATTCGAGAAGGCAGTGATATTACACTTGTGGGGTGGGGAGCTCAGTTATCTGTAATGGAACAGGCCTGTCTTGATGCCAAAGAGGTGAGTGATTCTCACTGCTGAAAAACTATTCTTTGATGTTTGCAAAAGCCAACATTTTCTTATTATACACTAGGAGAACAATGTCTACTAATAATCAAATAATAAAATTGGGATAACTATTAACATAATGGCTATTTTCTTCTCCACCACCACTAGAACTATTCTAGATGCTGTGTTTTGTCTAGTCAAGAGAAATTTTTAGGTTCCAAATATTGCCTGGTTTAAATAAATTCAGACTTCACAAGTATGTAACTAAGTTTGACTTGGTATTTACAATGTATCAGATGAAAATATGTGAATTAAGGATTCTGATTGTCATCCTTCCTCCTCTAAACTCCATTCTGATTATGTGACTTTTCAGGAAGGAATTTCGTGTGAACTGATAGACCTTAAAACTTTAATTCCTTGGGATAAGGAAACTGTAGAATCCTCTGTCCAAAAAACTGGAAGACTTCTTGTAAGTATAATTTCTCCATACAACATAAGCTTTGTTAGATCTGTTGATGGAGCTATAGGTAATCTGTAAATTTTCTGTCTGTAGGTTAGTCATGAAGCTCCTGTGACTGGAGGTTTTGGTGCCGAAATCTCTGCCTCTATTGTTGAACGTTGTTTTTTAAGGGTAAGTTCCAACCTTCTGCATGTCTCTACTTGCTCGATAGCATGTGGGTATTATGCTTGACTGCAATATTATTTTGTCTGATTTTATGATTTTCCTTCTGATGCTTGACTTGTAGTTGTAAATTCTAGAAATTCCAAATTGCCAGTCTTTTAGTTACAGCAGCTAAGTCTTCTAACAATGGCCAGCCCCAAGCAGCAGGCACACATTCTAGTGTTATGGCCTTGAAGCGCCTAGAAGTTTAAGAACATATAAGTTCAACAGAAATAAACTCTAAGCAGAGTAATAACTTCTTTTCTTTCTTTCTGTAATATAAAAAAGTAACAATAAGATTATTTACTTTGTATAGAATGCGTCTTCTTTGGGCAAAACCATGGAAATGTCAATGTCAATTCATTAGAAGGCTGTTATGCGCTTAAGTGCTCTGGCATATGATATGGCACGTACTCTGAATTGGCCACTTAGTCCATGCCCTTTGATGGAGGAACTCTAGGCCAGGTTTCATTTTTCCATCTTTAGGATGACTACAAGTTACGTCTTTGATTTTCTTATTTATTTTTTATTCATTGTCTATCTGTTTGGTTAAATTAAATCATGCCACGTCAAAGTTACATGACTTATTCTTACTTTGAGTTGAGAAGTGGAAATACCAGAACTGGAATAGTAAGAAAACTGGAACATCCGGAGCGTAAGCTGATATCCTAGAACTTGGTCTTTCGCAGTTAGAAGCTCCTGTGGCCAGAGTATGTGGTCTAGACACCCCCTTCCCGCTTGTTTTTGAACCATTCTATATGCCAACAAAGAACAAGGTAGGCTATTTAGATCTTTTCCCTTATATTCAATCTTGTCTGGATATCAGTCCATTCTTGTTGATGCCCTCTCGCTTCTTCCTCTTAAAAATGCAGATACTGGATGCAATCAAATCAACCGTAAATTATTAGTTGCATAAGCAACTTTGTTACTTGTGGAAGCCTGGCCTCTAAAGACTCTCTAATGACGAAGGAGACAGGAAGAAGAATTTAAAGTCTGTAGCTCTATATGAACATCTGACAATGTGAAAAGCAGACTTGTAATTAATGGGTTTCGACCCCGGAAATAAACATTGAGTTTCTCATCTTGCTGCCCGAATTTGTCCATTCCACCAAAATACCGTTTCTTTACTATGCATTGTTCATTTTCAAACGAAGGCATGTATTGGCTACACTTGCCTGGTTTGCAAGTTGATGACCTTGTCGTGCATTACACTTGTTATCAAAATCCAGCATTAGGATTTCTTTCTCGGAAGGCCAGCAAGCAGTACCAGCGACATCAAGAGGCAGAACTCTTCGAGTTAGCAGATCAGCGGGAGGATCAAATACATTCGGATCACTGCTTCTTCTTCTTCTTCTTCTTCTTCTTCTTCTTCTTCTTCATTAGGAGGTGAGATGTTTTTCAGAGTCTTTACAGTAAAGACACCCTTAACAATTTTGTTGACCATTTGCATGCTGCTTTAGAAGGGAAAGGAATTATCAGTTGGAATTGAGCTAAAGTACCTAAGCAAGTATGAATCTTTAGAATTATTTAGTTGAAAATTTTAACTAAGATAGCTAAGCAATAATATATCTAATATGATTAACTAAGAACTAAATAACTTAAATGTTGAAAATTTGAAGAATAGCCAATGAAAAACTGCATAATTTCTGATAGTCACTTTCTTGGCACAAGTCCACTATCATATGGTAACGTTTTAGGTATCGTTAATATCCATAATGGCCTAATGAAAAGGCTGACCACCGGAGTTACCCAAAAATTTCCTTTAGTAAGATCAATTTTTCTTTACGCGAAAAGGTGGCGAATCTTTTGCATGTGTTAACAAGCCAACTTGCTTGAGTATTGTCAAAAATTAATTTTCGTTTGGAATTAAGTAGCGTTTGAGTAATGTATATGTACTCAATAGATACATCAGGATGTCAGCCATTCAAAATGAATGCATTCTGCCTAAAGAATGCGTCAAAGACTAGCCAGATGGGAATTAAAGAAAGGTATTAGATGATTTGATTCTTTTGAAAGGTCTCCAATATTGGCACTTGAAACTTATTTGCCTACTTTGAAACTTCACAACATTGACCTTTGGTAATAAAAAATGTGGTAATGTGAAATCAAATTAAACTTAAACATATTAAGATAAAGTATTTAGAGTTTGAGGATTAGTCAAAGAAAGCATTCTACAACAGGATAATTATCCTATTCAACCAAATACAAATACTTACTATTTTAACGGGGGAGGGTTTTAATGACTCTTGAAATGATGTTTAATCCAAGTAAAACAAAAACTAAATGATACGAGTGTAAAAAAATTATAATAGTAAAAAACAAAACATCGCATGACGTGTAAGTTATTTCCAATTATATATTACTTGTATTTTAATTTGGGTGGAGTTTGTATCACTGGACATGGAAATAAAGCATGAAGAATGATGTGTAACCTTATTCAACTACAAACTAAACGACATAAATTGAAATTCTATTTTGAAAGTAAAATACATATATTTTGGGATTGTCGTTCATTGAAAAAACTAAATAGAATAAGTGTTCAAAGTTCGGTAAACATGCCGCAAAGTATTATTCCAATACTTCATCTAATTTCAAGTCGCATATGTTGATTTAGTGTTCATATAGTTCCAAATTGATATTGTTTATGAGATATAATTCTTATAAGTATATAAAATATCTCTTCAATAAGCTTTAGTAAAATAATGGTGCATGTAATGCAAGGTAACTAATTCGTGTGCTTCAAATGCCTTGAGCAGCTCTTATATGGTCTTATTTTCTTTCATGTTTTCTTGATCTATTTATTTACTATGGACTATGCCCTTGAGCTAGTCCTCATTCAATTTATTTGTAATGTTTAGCCAACATTTTTGGGGTTTATACTTTAAAGGGTAATGTTCAATGGCCTAACCTATGTATCTCATATCAAGGTTTGCTATTTATGTTGCCATGAAAAATTTGTTAAATTACCATGGGCAACACTTTCTTTTATAAAGAAAAAAAGCAAGCAAATTTTGAGAGAAAAAAAAGATTAGTTATTAACCCTATGTCGTGAAGGAGCTTGTCACCACATTGATGTTAATCCCATATTATTGAGAACATATTGGAAAACCTAGTTACGTTAAAGGAGGTTTCACCAACTCTTAAATAAGTTTTTGGGTTAAATAATAGGTCTCTTAATATTAACAAGCCTAAACATGAGAGAATATATCTCTTGTTTGTCTTATAATTCTCCATGCTAATGTTTATAAGGATAAAAATGAAAATATTTTAAAAACTTCTTGTTTCCTTTATGTCTTTTAAATAATGTCACTTATATACTTCTGAATAAATGTTAGTTTCAATAATTTCATTTTATTAAATATCTAAGATCCCAATATTAGCAAAAAAGTAAGAAAAGACCAAAATGAAAGGAGACAAATCTAATAATGCAAGACACTTTAACTCCATAAGCAACTCTCAATACCAATATTTAATGTGACCCTTTCTTATAGCAAATTACAAAATGAAGTTAAAAACTAGTTCCATGTATTTATTTCATAACTCAAGGCATACAAAAACAAAAGTAGCTTTAAAGCTTGGAATTAATCTCCATAAAATTTGACTTTCTTGCTTGTGATGCCATGTAACTTATCCTGTAACCACAAAAAAAAAAAAAAAAAATCAACAAGTGAGACTAGCTTGATTTACACAATTTACACAATAGGGAAAGCAAGGGAATAAGATGTCTTATGGTGGACAATAAAAATTGGTAATGAACCAATTATTACAATCTCAAAATTCTGGAGAAATGTCCAAAAGTGCTTTTTAACTTATAAAGATATTTTCAAATGAATGTGCATGAAATGTTTGCATGAGCATGTATTTGTGTTCAAAGGAGATAGCTAAAAAGAGATTTAGAACCTTTTGCCAATGTTGGAGCTTATTGGTACTAGATGTAGACATTTAATGCTTTTCCTTGTGCCTTTGGTAACATTCTACCAAACATCCTGCAATATCTAAGCCTTCAAGCTTTTCTTCCTTAAAACAATAAGTCATGCATTTTCTAGCTAATTCAAAGTGAACAATAGCACCATGATTCTTGTATTTTGGATTGTGAACGAGGCACTTAAAGAGAAGATTAGTAATACATTGCTTTATCTCTTTTTGCATAGGTTTGTCTTTACAAATTTTCATTGTACTTTCAAGGCAATGATGATTGTAATTCTCAATATGATTAATAGTGTCAAAGCTAGTAGAAAATAATGTGGGAGTGGAAAAGAAAAAGGTAGGGACATTGGCATATACTTTGGTAATTATGAGGATGAGTAACTCCATCATTACCAGTATAACTTTTTTGATGGACTTTGTAGCCATTAGATTTAAGCTTTTCCTTTGAAAATTCTCCTTTCTTATTGTCAAAAAGAAAATTATCTATATGTTGTGGCTTTCTAAATCTTTATTACAAATATATAGCTTAAAATCATTCTAAATTAAATAGCATTTAAAGTTATTAGTTTGAGATCATTGGCTTTTCGAAGTGTGATAGTGCATTACAAAAGTTGTTTTAACCTTTAATTAATTTTTTAGCTAATGAGATATGACTTTATAAGAGTTTTTTTGATATGAAATTAATACTTGGCCTCTATAGGAAGTCTAACAAACGAGAAACAATTACTTCAAAAGAACATGTGATGACTTGTAATTTAATTTTAACATTGTAGTCTTTTATATCCAATGAAATTTTATATCAATAAATGTTATAAGCATGCAAGAGTGAATTATAAATTGAAATGACATCTAAAAACATAGCATTTTATAAAAGAGATGAATAAAGAATAAATAATTGTATTTTACCACTTATATTCTATTAAGTTTCCTTCTTTTGAGCTCCTAATGGTTAAATTGTATAGTGCATAACACCTTGGACAATGAAAGAGCCAATTTTGTTTTTTAATGTTTTAACTTTTTCTTCCTTGAGGAATGCAAACCTTCACTTTATGAGTTGAAGTAACGTTAATGATTTGCATGTCAATGGAAACAACATGGTTCAAATGCAAGAAAAGTATTGCGTGACCCCAACAACAATTTTAAAGAAACCAAATGGCATGCACAGTAACCAACAAGTTGAGGAAAATATTTTGTGTATTTTTATAAACACATGACAAATAAGCTGTAAACTTTTGAGTTTCCGTTTCAATTGGGATTCATATTTCATGCAATCTTTGGTCATTTATACTTCCATAAAAAATCCAACAATGTGCCATCCTCATTGCCCAAAAAACTCTCCACTATATTACTCGTGACTTTCTATCAATGTGGAATCGGCAGTGTTGCTTCCTTAAGCATATCTCTAGCCTTCTTTAGAACAAATGTAGTCTAACATGATCCTCACGAAGGGGTGGTGCTTTGTGTTTATGTAAGGGAAATGGTGGTAATTGTGTCGATTAGTATTGTAGGCATGTCTACCAATTCTATCACAATCAATAGGCACTACAAAAAATATAAAGGCGTTGTTTTCTAATTGTTTACTGAAGCTTTTGGGAAGAATAAAAGAACTATAAATCAAACTTTAAAAAATAGCTTAATTATTAGTTACATCCTATGCTAGGAATATTTTATAATTGAGATTGTCAATAATTTGTAACACGTCAATTACATAAGATGTTGGAAATAACAAATAATGGGCCATTTAGCCCATTTAAATGAAATTAAAAAATGATCCATTCTTTAGCATTCATGTCATCTTTGTCATTAGATTCTCTAATATCATTGGTGAAAGATGATAGATGACCGATTGTCTTCAAGATCTTCCTATCATAAACCTTTTTCTAACTGCATGATGACATCTTGTTGTTTCAAAGTTCTATTTACTACCTTTTACTTCATGGTATTTGAAGTTTGGAAACATCTTTTGGATTCTTTGATATATCTCTTTTAAAGGTTTAAGCTCCTTAGACGTCTATAATTTCCTCTTGCTTATGGATGTTTGTATCTTTCAATACTTTTGTAAATGTACTATTTTTTTTAATTCTTTCTCTCATCTTATCATCAGCTCGTCACTATTAATTACTCGTTCATGTTAATTAGGTGTTATAGAAGTTTGAATTGGTAGATGGCATCTGAGTCTTGTCATGTTAATTAGGTGTTACAGAAGTTTGAATTGGTAGATGACATCTAAGTCTTCCCAAGGGCTTGGAAATGGCCATTACGTTAGAAGTCTTAAAAAATTTGTGTTCCATTTTATTAGAAAATAAGTGATAGAAAGAAATTTTAACTCTTTGCTTTGTTCTTCCTACTCTTGGCCACATTATTAAGATGCTATATAATTAAAACATCAACTCATCACTACTAAGGGGTCTTTTGAATTTAATTCTCATTTTAATTTATTTTAATCTAAATGAAAGCCATCCACTGTGAACTGTATTAATTATGAACTCTGTATCATACAATACGCTTTGGCTTTAGTTGCACTATATGGATAAACTGCAGCTCATTATATGGACAGATCTTAATTGAAAGCTTTGTATATTTGGACTACTATCTAATTAATGATTATCTTGTCTCATATGAGTTACTTTTCACTAATGTTAGCTGTTTCACTGTGACATGTTTGTATAGTTGTGCCTCTTTCAACTCATTTTATGCATTTTCTTTTAGTTTTTATTGTTCAGTGAAATTCTAAGCAAGTGAATATGTCGAACAAGTAATATAATGATGAGTAAGATATTATTTTACATAGATTGGTGATTATTAAGCCAACTAATTACTAATAGTGAACAACTTCTAAAATTTATTTAGCAAACCAAATTGATGGAAAATAAACTAACTAATTGAATTTAATAAAACCAAATACATAAAATATGTTAGAGTGTCTGATTTTACCATAATTACGAGGTACTAATGTAGATTATGCATGCTTGCAAGAGGGATAATATGTATGTAATGGCGGAATCTTCTAATTTATTCACTATCCTATGTTTAGGTATAGTGAACCTATTTAATTTATTAGTTTATTATATTTCTATGTATGAATTGAAACAAACTAAATGCATTAGAATCTGTGAACATTCTCAATTTATACTGAAAGTCACACAAATAATATGATATATGTCTATCCATATTAATTTATGATTATATATTATCTCTTGTTGATCTCAAACATGCAAATCAGATCATTTAAGCAATAGCTAATTACTTTAAAATATTAAATATAGTAATATGCAACTTTACATAAATAAAATATCTTGCAAAACATAATAATTATAAGATTCATACCATCATAAGTAGATTCCATCGTAACTCTAACAAAAGTAAATTAAAACATAATGAAATACTAATAACGAATAATAATAGGAATAAAATAAGACATTTTGAATCAAAGAATAAGAAGTCTATAACCTTTTTTTGTTTTCTCTTTAAGAAAATCTTGAATTACTACCCTCTCTCTTAAGTTGTGTTGAATTTTTCCTACCCCCATTCTTTGGTCTTTTTTTTTTTTTTTTCCTCTTAAATAAGGTATAAGGTTTAGACTTATTTCCTATCCCAATAGAAGTGGGTTTTGGATACTCAAGACAATTGGATTTTGAACTCTTATATTAATTGGTTTTGAACTCCTAACATGATTAGGTTTTCTAACTATTTAGAAAATCCAACAATAATGAAAAATCTAATAATAATCATCCAAAGCCCAAGCCCATCTTTATTTTCTTGATCTTGATATTTTGACCATATTTTGTAACATAATAAACATTAGGTTCTCTATATTCATCATTTTTTTTCATGACTCCTTATGTTATATAAACAAGATAAATTTAAGTAAATAAAGAGAAATTTAAATATTTTCTCACAAGTATTATATTATTTATTGCTTAAATTAGGTAAAATAACTTTATAAAAATAGAGTCATCACTTATGTATTTGGAGAGGATGTAGGCTTTGTTGGTATCTTCTGTTGCACAACAGGAAGTTGATTGATTCGGTAAAATGAGGGTTTTCAACACCCCCTCTTTGTGAATAGGTAATTTTTTCATTGTACCTTTACACCTTATCATGGCATATGAATAATATGGTATATTTGTGGAACAAAATTGCTGCTTTTATTTATTTATTTTTATTTTAAAGTCAAAGCTCCAACAAAAGTTTATTGATATGCCAAAAGGAGCTTTGTTGTTCTACTTGTATAACTAGCTTCCTTTTTCTTTGTGTTGAAAATAACCCTTTCCTTACCAAAAACAAATGTTAGAAGTAAGTGGTACCACCCCAACATATAAGTTGCCCAAGTCCCACACTTGGTTCTGATGTGGGACTTCAACACTCCCCCATGTCAAGAATGCTTGACATGAACTCACATGGGATTAAGAGGGAATCCACACACCTTTACAATTGGCAGGCCTAAACTTGACTTTGATACCATAGTAAAATGACCATTTCCTTACCAAAGACATGTGTCAGAAGTAGGTGGTACCACCTCAACATATAAGCTGCCCACGTCCTGCACTCGGTTCCGACGTGGGTTCAACACTCTGTAATTAGTGTCTTTTGATTAAGGAGCATACTAACATGACCCTGTAAATAGGGAATCGTTGGATTGGCATTGGTCTAGCTGCAATGGTGAGTTTCAGAATTTAGTGCATTTGTTGGTTCTGTTAGAAAGATCCTAAAATGCTATTTTATTTTTTATAATTTATTGCACCCGTAGCTCTAAATTTTTGTCTCATCTGGCATGTAGGGCAATCGAGCCATAGCAGAAATCCAGTTTGCAGATTATATTTATCCTGCGTTAGATTAAGCATGCATCCTTCCCAAGGTTATGTTCTTTGATTGCATCATTATTGTCCACTGACAGAATGTTTCTAGTAGATTGTCAATGAAGCTGCAAAGTTTAGATACCGCAGTGGTAATCAATTTAATTGTGGAGGTACACTTGCTGTTGGTTTCTAAAAGAAAAATCCTTTCTAGTCATTTTGTTTTCTCTCTTCGTTTTCACATGTTGAGTTTCTTCGTTTTTCTCTAGGTTTAACAATAAGAGCTCCATACGGAGCTGTTGGCCATGGTGGACATTATCACTCAGTCTCCTGAAGCTTTCTTCTGTCATGTTCCTGGTATCAAAATATGCTCTCACAGATATCTTTTTCTATTTTGTGTGGGTAATACAACTACAGAAATAATCATGTAAAGGCTGGTCATGATATTTTTTTCCCTAGTTATGTCAGAAACCAAGTGTCCACTTTGACATGCAATACCTTTGTCCGCATGTACACTTTTTTGTTTTCCCCTTTCTTTTTAATGTGAATGTCACTACTTGCTTTGTGGCCTGTGCATTTTACAGTAAGATGGCAGCAGTCACTTTTGTCCTGACCAATGATGGTTAAATTGAAGATGGACCTTTTTCACATTGGAAAACACTCACAGTTTGGTACAAAATTTGATTAACAAAGTCTTAAGACAGTTGGTAGCAAGACGTTGAAAAGGGAATATACTGGAACTTTTGCATCTCTCTTTTGTCTGTGAAACCCTGCTGCAAGGGAACATGGCTGCTGGCACATTGTTATCTGGTGGTGCATTGATCCATTACTATCAAACCTCTGATAAATAGTCCCTGTTATAGGTGGTCATCCCCCGAAGCCCAAAGCAAGCAAAAGGGCGGTTGCTATCTTGCGTACGTGATCCAAACCCCGTTGTGTTTTTTGAACCAAAGGTATGGTGTTTCTTTACCATGTCTCAATCAAATTTTAGTCCCTAACTAATAAGATTTAAGTGGAATTGTGAAAGCATTTGGGATTCAGTGGCTTTACCGTTTACCAGTAGAAAAGGTGCCTGAGCATGATTACATGTTGCCTCTATCACAAGCAGAGGTACGCTACTTCTGGATTTCTTAAAGCCGAATAAGTAGAAGATAATAATTTATATTTTTGTAATTTAGAAACTTTGACATGGAAGAAGATTTGAAAATGTCATAATCAGGTGATTCGAGAAGGCAGTGATATTACACTTGTGGGGTGGGGAGCTCAGTTATCTGTAATGGAACAGGCCTGTCTTGATGCCGAAGAGGTGAGTGATTCTCACTGCTGAAAAACTATTCTTTGATGTTTGCAAAAGCCAACATTTTCTTATTATACATTAGGAGAACAATGTCTACTAATAATCAAATAATAAAATTGGGATAACTATGAACGTAATGGCTATTTTCTTTTCCACCACCACTACAACTATTCTAGAGCTACTTTTTGTCTAGTCAAGAGAAACTTTTAGGTTTCAAATATTTCATGGTTTAAGTAAATTCAGACTTCACTAGTATGTAACTAAGTTTGACTTGGTATTTACAACGTATGAGATGAAAATATGTGAATTAAGGATTCTGATTGTCATCCTTCCTCCTCTGAACTCCATTCAAACCACGTGACTTTTCAGGAAGGAGTTTCGTGTGAACTGATAGACTTGAAAACTATAATTCCATGGGATAAGGAAACTGTGGAATCCTCTGTCCAAAAAACTGGGAGACTTCTTGTAAGTATAATTTCTCCATTCAACATATGCTTTGTTAGGTCAGTTAATGGATTTATAGGTGATCTGTAAATTTTCTGTCTGTAGATTAGTCAGAAGCTCCGGTGACTGGAGGTTTTGGTGCTGAAATCTCTGCCTCTATTGTTGAACGTTGTTTTCTAAGGGTACGTTCCAACCTTCTGCATTTCTCTATTTGCTTGATAGTATGTAGGTAGTATGCTTCATTGCAACATTATTTTGTCTGATTTTATGCTTTTCCTTCTGATGCCTAATTTGTAATTGCCAATTCTAGATATTCCAAATTGCCAGTCTTTTAGTTACAGCAGCTAAGTCTTCTAACAATGGCCAGCCCCAAGAAACAGGCATGCATTCTAGTATTACGGCCTTGAATCGCCTAGAAATTTAAAAACCTATAAGTTTAATAGAAACAACCTCTAAGGGGAGTAATAACCTCTTTTCTTTCCTTCTGTAATATAAAAAAAGTAACAATAAGATTATTTACTTTCCATGAAATGCGTCTTCTTTGTCCAAAACCATGAACGTGTCTCTCTGAAGTCACTCCCATCTCAAGTTTACTATGAATGTGAAATTATTTCTTTCTTGATCAATGTCAATTCATTAAAAGGCTGTTATGCACATAAATGCTTTGGCATGTGATATGGCTCCTACTCTGCATTGACCACTTAGTCTATGCCCTTCAACAGAGGACCTCCAGGCCAAGTTTCATACCCCATCTTTAGGATGACTTACAAGCTACATCTTTGGATCCTATTATTTGTTTTTATAGATTACCTATCTATTCAGTTAAATTAAATCATGCCACATTAGAGTTACATGACTTATCGTTAAATCATGCCACTTCACATTGAGAAGTGAAAATAACAGTTGAAGAACTGGAATAGTAAAGCAAACTGGAACATCCGGAGTGTGAGCTGATATCCTAGAACTTGGATGAATTAGTCACTACACGCTTTGTCTTTTTCAGTAACAAGCTCCTGTGGCCAGAGCATGCGGTCTAGACACCCCCTTTCCGCTTGTTTTTGAACCATTCTATATGCCAACAAAGAACAAGGTAGGCTGTTTAGATCTTTTCCCGCATATCAATCTTGTCTGGATATGAGGCCATTCCTGTTGATGCCCTCTTTCTTCTTCCTCCTAAAAATGCAGATACTGGATGCAATCAAATCAACCGTAAATTATTAGTTGCATAAGCAACTTTGTTACTTGTGGAAGCAGTCCTGGCGTCAAGACTCTCTAATGACGAAGGAGACCGGAAGAAGAATTTAAAGTCTGTAGCTCTATATGAACACCTGACAACCTGAAAAACAGACTTTGTAATTAATGGGTTTCGATCCCGGAAATAAACATTGAGTTTCTCATCTTGCTGCCTGAATTTGTCCATTCCACCAAAACACTTTTTTAACCATATATTGTCCAGTTTCAAACGAAGGCATATATGGCTACACTTGCCTGGTTCGCAAGTCGATGACCTTGTCGTGCATTAGGATTGCTTTCTCGGAAGGTCTGCAAGCAGTACCAACGACATCAAGAGGCAGAACTCTTCGTGTTAGCAGATCAACGGGAGGATCAAATGCAGTCGGATCACTGCTTCTTCTTCTTCTTCTTCTTCTTCAAGCAGTGGAGGTGAGATATTTTTCTCTGTCTTTACAGTAAAGACACCCTTAACAGTTTTGTTGACCATCTGCATGCTGCTTTAAAGGGGAAAGGAATTATCAGTTGGAATTGAGCTAAAGGAGCTAAGCAAGGATGAATATTTAGAATTATTTAGTTGTAGATCTTAATGAAATGGAAAAATTACCTCACCTAATTAAATAATACAAATAGGTAAAGTTTTACATAATTTCTGATAGTCGCTTTCTTGGCACAAGTCCACTATCATATGGTAACGTTTTAGGTATCGTTAAAATACATAACAGCCTAATGAAAGGCTGACAACTGAAGTTACCCAAAAGTTTCCTTAGGTTAGACGTATTTTTCTTTACGCGAAAAGGTGGCGAATCTTTTGCATGTGTTAATAGGCCGACTTGCTTGATTATTGTCAAAAATTAATTTTCATTTGAAATTAAGTAGCGTTTGAGTAATGTGTAATGTACTCAATAGATACATCAAGATGTCAGCCATTCAAAAATGAATGCATTCTGCCTAAACAATGCTTCAAAGACTAGCCAAATTGGAAATGAAGGAAGATATTAGGTGATTTAATTCTTTTGAAAGGTATCCAATATTGGCACTTGAAACTTATTTACCTACTTTGAAACTTCAGAACATTGACCTCTGGAATAAAAAATGTGGTAATGTGTAATCAAGTGATCAGAATTTGAAGATTGGTCAAAAGCATTCTACAACAAGGTAATTATCCTACGCAACCAAATATAAATACTTAATATTTTGATGGAGGTAGGGTTTTAAGGACTCTTGAAATTATTTTTAATCCAAGTAAAATAAAAATTAAATGATACAAGTGGTAAAATATCTAATAATAAACAACAAAACATAACACGACGTGAAAATTATTTTCCAATTAAATATTACTTGAATTTTAATTTGGGTGAAGTTTATATCCCTAAACATGGAAATAAAGCATGAAGAATGACGTGTAACCTAATTAAGCTACAAACTAAACGAAACAAATTGAAATTCTCTTTTGAAAGTAGAATAATCTTATTTTCGGATTATCGTTCATTGAAAAAACTAGGTGAAGTAGGTGTGGAAAGTTCGAGAAACATACCGCAAAGTATTATTTCAATAGTTCATCTAATTTCAAGTAGCATATGTTGATTTAGTTCCAACTTGATATTTTTTAAGAGATATAATTCTTAAAAGTAAATAAAATATCTCTTCAATAAGCTTTAGTAAAATGTAATGCAAGGGAATAATTCGTGGGCTTTAAATGCCTCGAGCAGCTCTTGACATTTGAAATGTGGATCAAATACAAGTGTGTTATAATTATTTCAGTCGCCAGGTTTTTCTATTTTATGAAGTAGTTAAAACGAATTTTTGATAAATATCTTTTTACCAGTGGAGGGCAGATCAGGGGCGAGTTAGACCCGTTTGGACCTGCGGTTCGCTCGACCCGCGCTCCCTTTACAAATGCCAAAAATGGAAGAACAAATTTTGCCCGAAACATCCAGATTTTCGGAGCCACAGAGAAAATGCAAGGGAGAACTCGAAAATCTACCACCTGGTCCTTGAACTTATATCTGTGGCTGTGAAAATCTGGATGTTTCGGGCAAAATTTGTTCTTCTAGTTTTGGCTTTCGAATTTCTTTCGCTTGATCTTGCTGGTTTATGGAACCGTGGGAGGTGGTGACTTCACGACCTCGGTTGCCAATTTTGCACCTCATCCTGATCAGGCTCTGCATCAATTGGAAAATCTTCCTTTTCCTCTACTCAGCCGGGAACAACAGAATGTGAACTCTAAAATCAAAAACTTCCGCTAGTCCTTTCTTAAGACTCGGACTAGAATTTGAGGAATGTAAAACAGAGATTGGTCATCATACTGGCTATGGGGTGATTTACCCACATCGTAATAATGTTGGTGTTACAAGCAGCCAAATTGGGATTTGAGGTATGAGGCGCGTAGTGCTTCTGAACAGGACAAAAAAGTAATATGAAAGAACTCACATCTCCTGCAAAATAGAGGAAATTTTCATGCTCATTCTTCGACAACTTACTGAAATGTGAAGTGAATTAATTTACTTCAAATTTCGTGCTAAATAATGAAATATGCTTGGCCAAAAGGATTTTGGTGTCTAATCGAACAGCTTTTACTAACTTGGTGCGCTGTAGTTGGCACTAAATAACAGCGAGGTTGGTTATAGGAAGCTGAGAATTTGGCTAGGCCAATGACTTTAATTTTCCTTCTCTTTTAAATAAGTTCAACATACTTGATTTATTTAACTATTTATTTCCTACTAACGGATTTCCTAGAAATTGATTTCTTTTTCTTGTGCCTCCAAGCTTGATGGACACATCAGCATTGAAGAGATTTTAGTAACACTTTATTTTTATTTAACTTTTGATTGTTTAAAAGAGTATTTGAAACCCATCAATTTTGAATTAATATTTTTTTTAGTTAAGCAGAAAAGGTGCAAAAAGTAAATGTTGAATTTGAAACTTTTTAAACAAGAGAGGCCTCAAATTACTAATGATTTTACTGAATTACCAATGAATTGAATTTGAGTTAAATTATAACTTTTGATTAACTTTTACCCTAAAAAATTTACAAATTTTTTGGAGTTAAATACTTCTCAAATTCTTTTGAAGGCGTGACACTCATTACACTACTCGTTAAGTGGAAGGGATTTTCTGAGGTTTCATGCGTGGCCTCAATCTTCCTGAAAATTTTGTAGTGTTGACCATTTTTTTACCATGTCGATCATTTACGCACCTTCAATAATAGGGATATCCTACTAAGTTTACACCAAATAATAGGGGAATGGGTAGCACATGGATTTCTTCAAGGCCAATCTTCAATTAGCAGTCCTATTTGACCTCGCACTAGCGAAGGCCTCATCAACCAACCTCGAAAGGAAGCTAGGATTTAAAATGTCTATTCCATTTTTTTCTTTCTTTTTCCCCTTCCATCTTCTTGAATACCCTCAGTACTTGTGTGATAATTACGCTGCAAATATATTTACTTTTTCATCCTTTATCTTAAAATTTCAAGACGTTATCTTAAAATTACCATTAGGGAAACAAGAGTGATCAAGTTTTCAAATAAATGAAAGCGCTTGTGATTGGTAACTACCATTCATGAGATGATTTTTGGATTTTGAATGACATGGAGATCCTTAAAACTTCATGCTTAGGGGTGAGTTATTGTGAAATGGTTTTGGACAACAACAAAATTCATGCATACCTTTTTTTTTTTTTTGTGAAATGTCAAGAATTATATAACACCATAAAGAAATACAAAATTTTGAATTAAAATAATGTTATTTAGGCTCCAATATTGCATTTGACAAATTTCAAATTCTTGCAAGAACTTATTATAAGTAATAAGTTTTACTCTCTTGGTAGATGAAATTTTTCCTCTTATATCCTTCTTGATTTTAGTAATAATGGTCAAGCTGTTTAATTTTTTATTATTAAATCTTCTTCTATTTTTTTTCCTTTAAATATGATACAATACAACCTTTAAAGAAATATTGAGCAGGGTCACTACAAAACTCTTACTTTTGTTTGTCTTGATCATCCAATATAAAATTCATACATGTTTCTAATAAGAAAACATTATTGTACTAGGAGTACTTCATTTATTTGTTTGATTGATAAAAGGTAAGATTTTAGCGCACATATTCAATTCTTCTTCTTCTTTGTTTTACTATTCGTTTTATTAACAAAGTGTTGACAAATCAAAAAATTATTGACATAATATATTTGCTTAATTAGTTAAGGCCTATTCATCCTTTGGATTTTTGAAACTGCTTTGGGATTAGGATATGCAAGTTATGAACTTGTTCTGAACATCTTGACGGACTTCCAGATGCAATGAATTTGGACAATCTTTTGAATACCTTATTCAAGTATAGTGTGTAAATCAAATTGTTGACATTCCATGTATGGTCGGGATTCATACAAAAATATTGTTGTTATCACTTATGTGTTTGTTTGTTTTTTGTAGAAAGATAAATTGTATTAATAAATATTTAAAGTATAGAAGCACATGAGCATATACCAATATTATAGAAGTTACTATATCCATGAAAAGATGGAAGTTAGAAGTCTCTAAATCTCACTCAAACTAACATTACCTTAGGAGGGTTTTATATTTTTAAACAAAGAAGCTCTCCTTTGTACTACCGTCTTTACTTTTACTAAGAGAATAGAGATATCAATTGTGTTCTCTTGAAAATGTCTTCTATTTCATTTAGCTTATATGCAATACATACAAGCTAAGAAAGATATATTCAAAAGTTTAGCAGCTGAATCCTTTCCTTTAATTACTTTTTATCATTCATTGTAACTCTTCATTCTATCTTTTAATGTCACATCGGATTTTATTTTGAGCGAGAATATTTTTCAAAATCATCTTTGTCCATGCACATTAAAAAAAAGAGATGATTCCTATTTTCTATATGAGACTAATAGAAATCACAATATGTGTTTAATGTAGGAAGCTACCGTAGAATTTCTGTTGTTGTAGAAAGTCAGTCCCTACAAACAAACCATCTAATAAAATTATGTTTACTGATGCTACTAGTTTAAATTAAATCATACCAATCCACTGTTTTATTAATTTGATAAAGATCGGTATAAATCTTTTGGCAACAATATATAAGACTTGAGAGAGTAAAGATAAGTGTGGGCCTTAATTTTTGGAGGTCCCTCCAACTACAAACCATGGTATCTTTTATGTTCAACTACATTACTAAAGTTCTTTTACACTTTGTTAATTTATTTACTCCATAATGAAGATTCTAGGAGATTTATGAGATTCCAAAGTATATGTCCTAAAAAGAATTTATTCTAAATTTTGAAATTTGGTAAACTTAGCCTCCTTTTATTCTTTGATGAGCAAACAGTTTGCCAAGCTATTTTGTGAGAATGATGTGTATCTATATTACTTGCCCATGAGAATTTCCTTATTTTATTCGCTTATGAGTTTGTTGTCCCACAAATATCTTAATTTATGTGGTTGTCCAAGGAATAGGAGTTTGTTGTCTTTTTTTCTTTGGGGCTTGGTTGTTGAATCTAAATGGAGAAAATTCTCACGTTATGAGAGTAAACGGCGCAAAAATTTAGAGTTTTAGATGATGCGCGTAGGGGCTCAGGCCCTCTTCTTGTTTACTCACTAATTTTTTTTTCTCAATTTAAAACTTTATAGTAAAACTAGAATCCGTTGCATTGTTGTATGCAACAATGACTATTGATCTCAGTTGTTCATCCGCAAATTGGTTTTTATATCTGTTTAGGAGCAAATTGACAACAATGCAAGATAGTGTCTATCAATTATCAACTTTTCGTTCTTGAATTGAGTTGTGGTAGCCTTTAAGTCTCTCACCTTATTAAAAAAGATGTACAGTAAATGGGATGTGTATCTAGGTTGTTGGGTTGCTTCCATATTTGATACTGTCTAAGTGGGCTTCTTCCTATTTAACAGTACGAGGAAGTAGAATTTAACAAGCAATAAGATGCTGATTTGAGTCCACACACCACCCCACAACCCACCAACACCTCCTCCCCGCCGCCCCCCCCTCTTCCCCTTCTTCTCTCTCTTCTTATTTTATTTGAGATTTTATTATTGTCTTATCACTAAGTCTTTAATAGAACAAAAAATTTTGGACAAAAAAAATTGGAAGCTAACCAATAACTTTAAATAATGAAAAGGCTTGATGGTTCTTTCGTTATAGACTTTCAGCAATTTTTTCACTCGTAAAAAAAGTTGGCGCTCTCTCTTTTAGATGAACGATTGCTCACGAGTAGCTCCATGAGCCTAAAGGAAACTATTTCTTAAGCTACTTTAAGAAGAGTATCATCGTCTTTTTTTTGCTCCTCTGCTTTTTGTTTAAAGGAAACTATTACCGAATTTTCCATTTACACATACCTTTGATTGTAGATTCTGTCGTCCAAAACTTGTTTATTGAAATTTGTAATTTAGTTATTTGCTTGCTAATGGATATCCAATTCTTATTGTCTTTTTACAAATTATTTCCATTCTCAATCACATCATACAAAATAGTTTGATAAAAATTGAAGAGCGAAGGATCTATGAAACCCTAATTTGGCAAAAAAATCAAAAGGGAAGAGAAGAAGAATGACGGTGAATCTCTGTGTAATTTTATTGATAAAATTTCCCGATACAACTGACATTCAAATCATAATATACAATTGCAATCAAAACAAATATGGAATCAAAATTAATTACAAAAATCTGTATAGAATCAGGCAAGGATTTCTGATCAATTTGGTGCGGCGGTGTTAGGGTTTTGTGAGAGGCTCGAATGTGCAGTTGTGTCGCGGGTCTCTGCGTGGGTCAGACACAGATTGGGCGCCGGGCGTGGAGCATGGGTCAGACTCGTGTTGGGCTTCTCTAACACAAAATAGTTTTAATTTCCTTTTTTTATTTTTTTTTTCAATTCTAAATACTTATGCATGTGCATGGTTTATGTAGAGAAAAAGGCAAAAAGTAGTTCCCATATTGCAACAACCCTTGCTAATGATGGATGAGTTAAACTGATAGTATTCTTCATTCCACAATCGCTACATTTGCCAAATGTGCTTTTGAGTTTTTGTTTTTTGGGAGTGTCGGCCATCCCGGGTCAACCCAAATGCTTTACCGAACATTTCCCAAAAAGGGTTTCGGTTGGCGGCTTAAACACACCTCAATGCTTCAATTGAATCACACAAACTAAACATGGAGGCGAAGGGGTTTGGATAAGTGAAGTTTGGTCACAATGTCTCAGCCTTCTTCAACAAGATATAATGTTGAAGTGTCTGGTTTGATTGGGTTTTTCCCATCCTGAATGAATCAATGCTATTCTATTGACTGTGAATGACTGTAGGCTTCAATCGAACAAGATGGTGGCTCGACTTGTACTTTTGAGAGACGATGAAAAAAAGATGAGGATGATGTTCACTTTGAGAGATAGAACCTCACAAGACTCGCCAGTTACGTGCTAAGGAAGGTTGATTCATAGCATATTTATAAGTTTGTTTCTTTTTTAAAATCAATTTAAGGGAAGATAATTTTTCTCTGTGTATAAAAAAATTCACGACAAGTTATAACTAGTATTGGTACATTCTAACAATTAGGAAAAGACCCTCCTTAGGAGAGATAATTCTAACCTTATGTGGTGTTATGTGGATGGAGCTGTTGAGCCCACTTCCATAAGTCTTTTGATCTTTATCATAAGCCAAATAATTTTAAAACCATTTTTCTGCAAATGAGTTGATGTAAAGATTTGGTTTAGTGAATGCCCAGATTTTAATTAAAGAGGTAGTTGTACTCTTTCTCCAATGTGGAATTGTGCACAATAATAGTGCTTCAGACATATCTGCTCTAGTTCCCCCAAAAGAGAAAATACTAAACGACAAAGTGTTAGAATCTTGATGTAATGGAAACGTTACCTTAACTAATTAAATATCTTAAATAGGTAGAGTTTAGTGACATTGGATATGAAATAAATATTTGTAATGACATGTCTAATACAATTAACTAAGAACTAAATAACTACAAGTGTTGAAATTTTGAAGAATAGCCAAAGAAACACTGCATAATTTATCATCATCACTTTCTTGGCGGAAGTCCACCATCATATGTTAACGTTTTAGATATCCTTAAAATACATAACGTTACTCAAATTTCCTTAAGTTGACCAATTTTTCTTTGCGTGAAGAGGTGGCAAATCTTTTGCAAGTATTAATAAAGCCAACTTGACCGAGTAATGTCAGAAATTAATTATCATTCAAAATTCAGTGGTGTTTGACTAATGTGTATATACTCAATAGATACAAAATAAATGTGCAATAATACCAGGACTAGCCAAATTGGAATTAAAGAAAGGTATTAGGTGAGCTGATTCTTTTGAAAGGTTTCCAATATTGGAACTTGAATCTTATTTATCTACCTTGAAACTTTACAACATTGACCTTTGGAGATTTAAAAAAAAAAAAACCGTGGTAATGTGTAATCAAACTAGAAAGCTAATACGACAAGGTGTTCAGAGTTTGAAGATTAGTCAAAAAAGCATTCAACAACAAGGTAATTGTCCTATTGAACCAAATACAAATGCTTAATATTTTACTGGAGGTGGAGTTTTAAGGACTCTTGAAATGATCTTTGATCTAAGTAAAACAAAACTAAATGATACAATTCTAATAATAAACAACAAAACATTGCTTCACGTGAAAATTGTTTTCCAATTAAATATGAATTTAATTTTAATGTGGGGGGAGTTTGTATTACTAAACATGAAAATAAAGCACGAAGAATGATGTGTAACCTAACTAAGCTACAAACTAGACTATATAAGTTGAAATTGTTTTTCGAAAGTAGAATACTTAGAGTTTTGGATTGTTGTGCATTGAAGAAACTAACCAGAGTAGGTGTTGAAGTTTCAAGGAATATACCGCAAAGTTTTATTCCAAAACTTCATTTAATTTCATGTCACATATGTTGATTTCTGTCCTAGATCCAGTTGTGATGTATTTCCGAATTGATATTGTTTATGAGATATAGTTCTCATAAGTAAAATAAAATATCTCTTCGATAAGCTTTAGCCAAATAATGCTGCATGTAATGCAAGGAAACCAATTCGTGTGCTTCAAATGCCTTAAGCAGCTCTTGACGTCTAAAATATGGGTCAAATACAAGTCTGTTATAATTCTTTAAGTCAGCAAGTTTTTCTATTTTACGAACCAATTAAAAAAAATTTCTTAAAAATCTTTTTATCAATTCTAGGTGATGAAGATATAATTATTTATTGAAGTATAAAACTTTCAGTAAGTAAGATTAGTATTATTATGATTTTACATTGTTAAACAACATATTATGATTGCTATTTATATGGTAAGGAAGTTCATGAACTCTTAAATTGCTTTGGATATGATAATAAATCTTTTAATATTATATCATAGTCAAGGTTCCTTCTTAGCACTTCTATAGATTTCTAACAATTTAACTCAACTCATTGCCCATATAATGCAGCACCATAATGGTCCAATGATTTGACCATCATGGTAATGGGGTGTGTTACACATGTTACGATGTAAGCAATGATTTCACATTTCAAATTAAGTTTAGGTTTCTCTTTAATACTCTCATAAGCTTCTATTGATTTGAAATAATGTATCATCTATGTAAAACAATACCACATAGGTGAGTTCTAAACAAGAGTGTGCTATTGTCCATCCCTATTTACCTACTACCGGTATCTAAGTTTTCCAAGTTAATTTTGAGAGATATTAATAGGAGCACGACAGAATTTCTATGGGGCATTTGTGTAGACCATAAGACGCATTAGTGGGCTTGGATAAAGCTTGTTGTCCTATTAATAGGGTTAGTTTGGGCATTAGGAACATACACATGGTGATGATCAGTCTCTAGGTTAAAATGGCATGAAATTACATAAAAGGAAAATTGTTATGGGTCAAATTTATAAAGGAGAAATATGGAAATCGAATGAAAATTATTCATTAGTAATGGAGCATTGTGAGATCAAATTGTTGGGCCACATCAGTGAACAAGCTTCATATGCCTTTCAACACAACAGACGGTTAATAAACAATGGTTGTTGTTTCTGGATCAATAAATGGTTAAAGGAGCCTTTACGGTTCCTTTTTTATGACGACCAGCAATATAGCATAGGAGAAGTTTTATCAAATACGGCGCAAATGGAATTACCATTATTTCTAGGTCGATTGGCACAAGCACAGTAGATTTCTCTTATTGAGGCTTCATATAAATTAATCTTTGAACTCACTCCTAATGGTTCTTTTTTCTGCAACCCTAATGTATGATAATATGAGAATGCTTTGTGATAAGATGACTTGGAGTAAGTTTATTTGGGACCAATATTTGCCTTAGAAGATTGGTTTTTTCATGTGGAAAATAATGTATAATGGCTTCCACATGGATTCTAATTTACAAAAACATGGTTTCTCACTTGCCTCAAAGTGTGTATGTTGTTCTCAATCTTAGTGTGAAATTACTAATCATTTGTTTTGTTAGGGGGAGTTAGCTAATGGGTTATGACAATATTTTTGCAATATTCTCAATATATCAATAAGAAGAGACTCGGTGTCTGCAATTGTCATGGATTGGTTCAAAGAGGCTAATGATGCTTTTCAAGTTGGGATAGCTAGTGCTCTTTGTGGGATGCTACATTCAATGGCAAAATGGTTGGCTAGAAACAATGTGTTATATCTGGACCAAAGCTTCTTTCTCCCACTTGTGATAGGAGCAATGCATTTTGATGTTTGAATGATAATGACCAACTTCAAAAGTGCAAAACTTCCTTCCATGATAGATTGCTCTTGACTACAAGCTTTGTAGATTCCTCTTTCAAACCCTCCGATCTAGTGAGGTCAGATGGTACAATGGGGGTTCTTTTCTCTAGGCTTGTTGAAGTTGAATAGTGACAAATCTTGTGTTTATGGTATGTGTGCAGGTAGAGGTCTGGTTTGAGACTCTGTTGGTAGTGTGCATTTGGTGTATACTGTTAACCAAGGAAACGGTAATAGTGTTGTGGTCAAGGTGTTGGCATTACTAGAAGGTTTAAGGCTTTGTCATCAAAAGGGATTTTTCTTGTTTGAGATTGAATTTGACTCCCAATTTATGATTCAATGCATCAAGCATAAATTTTCTAGTCCTTGGAAGTTAACATATGTTATTCGCCAATGCTGTAGTTACATCTCTCCAAAAAGTTAAATTTTATATACCTTCCATTAAACTAAGATGGTTTGGCAACTTTTAGCCATTTTATATGAGGACTACATGTATTTTCAATACTTTGTTCTTCACTAAGCAAATGTCAAATTTTTTTTTGGGAAGACCAATTAGTTATAGAGCATTCTAGCCACCACTGGTATTTGTGTCGATTAGTGCTGTTGCCATGTCTAGCAGTTCTACCGCAATCAATAGGTACTACTGAAAATATAAAAGGGCAGTTTTCTAGTTGTTTACCAAAGGTTTTGGGAAGAATAAAAGAGGTATATATCAAAGTTCAGAAAATAGCTTAATTATTAGTTATATTCTATGCTAGGAATATTTTATAATTGAGATTGTCAATTGTTCGTGACGGGTCAATTATATGAGATGTTGGAAATAACAAATATCATGCAAGTTATTGAGTGATGTGAATCTGGTCCAATTACAAGTCAGACTCCATCTTGCTTACCAGTCGAAGATCAAGTTCTATGTACCTAGAAGCCAGTGTTGTATCCTCATTCTTGGTTCACTCTTTAACTATTACTAGTCGTGTTTATGTGTATAAAAGCTAAAACATAGTCAAATTACTCCCTGATAGTAATTCAGTTGCCCTTGGTTCACCAAAATTTATGAACATGGTAAATGTTGTTTGATTACATCATAGTAAAAAGCAGTGGCCCTTGGTTCAACATGGTCTATGAACATGGGTAATGTCATTTGAGTAACTTTCTGTTTCCCTTTTTTTATTCATCATGTTATTTGTACATAGACTTGAAGACATTTTGTTAAATACTCCATTTTTCACTTATGTTTAATTACAGTGAATTGTTCTTCTAAGATAATAATTGAACTCTTCTTCTTTTGGCGTGGACATGGATATGTTATAATTTACTGCAAAACAAAAGGTGGAGAAGTAATTCAAATTCTGGAATGTTTGATGGTATTGATCCTGCCATTTTCCTGTTTGAGTAATTCAAGTTGACAGAGTTAGTCTAAATTCTGCAATGCTTTGTATCGTTGAAGGTCCGTTCCATTGAGCCAAATGGATTTTGGGTGCATATTGTTGGAGATACATTGTAATTATGGTTATTGCCTTTATAATTATTTTTATATATAGTAGGAATCCTTATAGTTTATAAAATTGGTCAATGAGAATATTTTGTATTATTTCTTTACTTTTATAGATGTTCAAATGCCTATTATAAATACATGATCCTTTTTCGAATTCTTTGTTTTCTCCTTCCAGCTCCATACTTTCTATAAAATATGAGCATTTATTGGTTCACAAAACGTGTTGAAAGAAGCAAATGCTTTAAGGACATTTCGGAAGAGGGTCTTGAGTTGTCGGCTTAAAAAACTTTAAAGGCCACCTTGATGCTTCAATTGAATTTCACAAATTAAACGTGGAGGTGGAGTTCGGGTAAGTGTAGTGATAAGTCTATACAAATTGTGACCATCTTAAATAATATATAATATAGTATTTCTTAAATTATAGTTGCATTTGTCTGTAATTATGCAACTTTTGTTTATACAACAAACCCAAAGTAGAAGGATAAGAAGGAAAAGAAGTAGCAAATCATGTAAAAGAAGATGTTTTCCTATCACACGTGACAGCAAACCCAAAGTAGAAGGATAAGAAGGAAAACAAGTAGCAAATCATGCAAAAGAAATGTTTTCCTATCACATGTGAAAAACTCACGTAAGAAGGAAAAGAGAAAGAGAGAAAATAGGAGATTTGTAAAGAATGGGAGAATTGTGAAACGCACTAGGTGGTCAAGTGAGAAAAGAGGAGAGTTGGGTGTATTGTCGAGGGAGAAGGGTGTTATTGAGCAGGAGAGAAGCAGAAAAAGAATGGAGAGGTGAGAGTGTTGTCACGTGGTTGGAGAAGCAGAGAAGAGAGAGAGAGAACGTGTGTGAGAGTTGGCTAGAGCGTAAGTGGCAGGGGAACTTGCCAAAGCAAAGAGGTGATGTGCGACAACGTGCATCCCAAGCAGAGAGCACGGCGGTTGTGCGACAACTGACCACTGGCGTCTTTTTCCAGTGAGAAATCAAATACCCATTTCATTTCTGACCAAATTTAAGCGATTTCTGGCAGATCTGAGTTCTCTTGGGGAGGAGGAGCGATTGTTAAAAAAGAAACCTTATAGCATCTGCATAGACAGATCTAAAACCCATTTTTATGACTTTGATTTTAGCAATAAACATAAAAGAGGATAGTTAGAAACATACAGCTCTTGCGATCCATTCTCTCAGTGTCATTAAACCCAATAATGCAAATTAGAATCTAGATTTAGGCGAATATTCTTTATTCTCATAAGAATCACTAGCTCGATGAGAGAACCTAGGGTTACGTCTCTTTGTAAAAGTAACCTTATACAACCCTAAGAATAATATGAATTTATATCATGAATTAGAGGATAAGACCTTAGCCTTACCTTATGTGCAACCCAATAGACCTATTCATCACAACCTTATTTGCTTAGCCATGATCCACATCAGCCAGTCCATATTTAGAACTCACGGACTAACTTAATATAGCCCACTTAAGTAAGCTTAATATAAAATTAAGCTAACATTCTTCCACTTGGGTTATATTAAACTGAAATTATACGCACCTTTACATTGATCCAGAGACAGTTCTTAACTAGAATCTTACCATATAAGATCTTAAACTCTGAATCAAATCAGTAACTATACCTATTAAGTGATATAGCGCCAATCATGATTACAAAATTTTCAATCTCATTAAAATCAATAAATATGGTGATGTGGCAACTATATAACACTTCAACAATATCTGTATGTGTTGTTACTATTGTCAGTCTAATTCTCTCTCCTTCAATAACAAAATGTCATCAAAGAATATACTTTATGATTCCAATAAACCTTTGACATATCTTATACTTGAGTTAAACTTTATATGTTACAAGATATCCTTATGGCTAACTAATTCCAAGTAATGCTTAAGATATTCATTTAACTTAAGTCTTTAAAAAGAAGATTAAAAGCTCCCACTAGACAAAAGCATCCCATGATGCTGCTAAGCCCATGCTATTAACATGTCTTTTATAAACATAAGGGCTTAGACCTTTAGTAAGTGGATCAACTATCATATCAACTGTACTAATCGACTCTATTAAAATTTCACATTCCTTAACCTTTTCTTTCTGGTTAATTACTTTATATCTATATGTTTGGACTTTCCTAGACTTTTGTTATTGTTAATAAACAATACTGCGGTGCTATTACAACAGTATAACTTGATTGGTCTATTCATAAAATCAAAGTCTTGTAATTCTCTTATGAGGTTCTTTAGCCAAACAACTTGAATGGATGCTCCATAGCATGCCATAAATTTCGAATGCATGGTTGAAGACGTCATCATTGTCTGTTTTGAGCTTTTCCATAATGGCTCCTCCTGCCATCATAAACACACATCTTGATGTAGATTTCCAATCATCCTTACATCCAGCAAAATCTGACTTTATATACCCAACTAGTTCTAGCTCTTTTACATGCTCGTAAGTCATCATACAATCTTTTGTTCTCTTTAAGTACCGTAAGACCTTCTTAACAACTACCCAATGCTCTTGTCCAGGATTCGATTGATATCTTTCAAGAAGTCCTGTTATAAAAACTATGTCAGGGCATAAATAAACCTGAGCATACATAATATTACCAAGCACACTCACATATGGTATATTCTTCATTAAAGCTTTCTCTTCCTTTGTCTTAAGTCATTGATCTTTATTTAATTTATCACTTTTATATTTGGCACCTTGCCTCCTTTACAATCTTCCATGTTATACTGTTCAAGAATTCAACCTATATATGCCTTTTGAGAAAGCCCCAATAAACCCTGAGAACGGTCCCTTTGAATTTCAATCCTTAAAACATAAGTTGCTTCACCAAGATCCTTCATATCAAACTGAGTTAACAATAATTCTTTAGTCTTATGAAGTAACGTATGACTATTACTTGCAAGCAAAATGTCATCCATATAAAGGACAAGAAAGATTGGAGTGCTCTCACTAATGTTGATGTAGATACAATGATCTACTTTATTTCCCACAAAACCACCTGAAGTGATAAAACTATCAAACATTATCTACCACTATTTAGAAGCTTGCTTTAATCCATAAATAGACTTCTTAAGTCTATAAACAAGTTTTTCTCCTCCTTTCATTTCAAAACCTATTCTATATAGCTTCTAGTAGTGGAGGAATGATTTTCGATGAAGAACAGCAAATGCCATCTTGGCTTATCTTTCAATAGATCTGCACATTTTTTTGGCATATTTGCTTGTTCTTTGGGTAGATCGGCATCGTGGGCTTCCTTTTGGTGGTTTTTGTGCAAAATGGCAGTAGCACATGGTGGCAGCAAGTGACAGCGCCTGATGATGGCGTGCAGCACGTGCAGCTTGATTTCCCCCCCTTTTTGTAGATAGTTTCTTCTCCTCCCTCCGTGATATGTAAATTTGTGAAAAATTTCTTTGAATTGAAGACACTTTGGTAATAGTTTTTGTGTTTTTAATTCACATAATGTTTTATTCAATGTCTTGCATTGCTTTTGTTCGTACATATACCATGTTTTAGTTTAGTTTGTTAGAACTACAATATAACTTAGTTATGATAGTATGAATGTTATAATTATAATATTTTGTGAGATATTTTATATGTGTGAAGTTGCAAATTATTGAGTTTAATGCATTTAAGTGATTAGCTACCACTTAGATGAGTTAATTTGCATGTTAGAGACCAACATGAAATGATATGTAGTTGCTTCTTGTCATGTATAATTATAGATTAATATAGATAGATATATACCATATTATTTGTATGACTTTTGGTGTAAATTGGAATATTTATAAATTTTAATGCATTTAGCTTATTTTAATTCACATATAGAGATATAATGAGTTACTGAGCTAAGTAAGTTCGCTATACCTAAATATAAGATAGTAAATAAATTAGAAAATTCTGTCATCACATCTATAGAATTAATCTTGCAAGCATAAATAACTGACATTAGTACCTAATAGTTAGGTGAAATCGAATACTCTAATATGTTTCATTCATTAACTTTAGATTAAATTTAGTTGTTTAATTCATACTTTATCATTTTGATTTGTTAAATAAATTTTAGAAACTATTTACCACTAGTAATTAGTTGGCCTAATAATCATTAATTTCTGTAGAACAATATCTTACTTATCATTATATTACTTGTTTGGCATGTATACATTTGTATGTAGAATTTCATTCAACATGTAGTAAATTAGGATGTTCTTTAGAGGTTTTTTCTTAATGTTTCAAACCCTATTCAACAAGATGTAATGTTGAAGCATCTAGTTTGATTAGTTGTTCCCACGTTGCTTGAACTAATGCTTTTTGCATTGATGGTGAAGTGGTGAAGAAGTGTGGGGGCTTTGTCATTTTAACACCATAAAAAGGATAAATTCAGTCAAATAGAATGTTGGCATGATTTGTACTTCTCACAGATAATAAAAGATGTTGAAGATATGGATGTCCCACATCAATCGGGAGAAGATGTGCCTTTGAACTTAATGATAAAATTTCTTTACTTAATGCATTAAGATTTTAGGATGAACTTTTACACTTTAATATGATGTTAGAGTCAGGGGATGCATCTCTACTTTGTTACCTCCATGCAGAACCTAGTTGTAGGATTATCTTTTATGTTGAATGCTTCTATTAGCTGCATATGAAAGGAAGTACTGAAAAAAATGAATATTCTACATTGATTGTTAGAGGATGAACCATTTAGGTTATAAGTTTCTCTACTTAATATTTTAAGATTTTAAGATGGATTCTCATGCTTTAATAAAAAAGATGGAACAATGTTCCCTTTGAAAGATAAAACCTATCCAAGAAAGATTCCTAAGTTCTACTAGCCTTGCTAAATTGTGAATCAACATACATTCTACATCTTAGAGCCAAGCCAATTTTGGAGTAGCTATGTAGTAATGTAACCAACTGGCAAAAAGCATTAAAGCTGCAAAAACCAATGCAACAATTGTAGTACAATAAAGTTGTAATTCATTAGTTATTCCAGATGCTCGCCAAATCTGAAAAAAACCAGAGGTTATTTGTATTCCTCGGAAACTTCCGCCTACATCACCATTCAATATTTCTTGGCCCACTATTGGCCAAACCACCTGGGCACTAGGTCCAATGTGAGTACGATTGGCTAACCATGGTTCATAATTGGGAAAACGAGCATTGTGGAAATACACGCCATTCAGCCAAAGAAAGATAGAGAGTTGGACGAAATGGGCACCAAATACTTTTCTAAGAGATCTCCACCAAATCACTAGTATGGCTATCGAAATCGTGAGCATCAGCATGTAGGTTCCAGATCCAAGTGGTAGTATCAGGCCCTTTAGCTATTGTTCTTGAGAAACAAGACTTCGGCAGTTACATTCCAAGGAGGATTAATTCTTATCATTAAAATTTTATTTTTTTCATGAATAAAAATTTTCATCACAAGTTATGTAACTAATATTAAGACATTCTAACAATTAAAATATGACCCCCTCTAGGATTTTAAAGACCGTAGTGGTTCAACCAAAGGAAAGAAAAAAAAAAGGAAAAAGAAAAAAAGAAAGACGCTTGCGTGGTTTTGGGCTAACGAAGTTGTTGAGTCCACTTCCATATATCACTTGATCATTATCATAAACCAAATAACTTTAAAATCATTTATCTGAAAATAAGTTGATGTAAAGATTTGTGTTTAAAAGTCTTTAAACATAATTTGGTCTTGTGAATGGCTAGATTGTAACTAAAGTGGTGGGTTTAGTGTTTCTCCAATGTGAAATTATGCACAAGAATAGTGCTTCAAACATATTTGTTCTTGTTTCCCCAAAGAGAAAAAAAATACGATATAAAGTGTTAAAATCTTGATGAAATTAAAAAAATTACCACACCTAATTAAATAATTTAAATAGGTGATTTTTGTAACATTTGGCATGTAAATAGAAATATGTATGATGTCTAATATGGTTAACTAAGAACTAAATAACCTAAGTGCTGAAAAATTGAACAACATTCAACAGAACACTGCATAATTTCTTATGGTCACTTTCTTATAACATATCCCAGTCATACGGTAACATTGTAGATATCCTTAAAATAAATGAGGGCCTAATGAAAGGCTGACAACTGAAGTTACTCAAAAATTTCCTTCAGTTGACCAATTTTTCTTTATGCGAAAATGTGTCAAATCTTTTGCATGTATTAATAAGTCAACTTGCCCGAGTATTGTAAGAAATTAATATTCATTTAAAATTTCAGTTGCACTTGAGTAATGTGTTGGTACTCAAAAGATACAAAGTAATGTACATTTATAATTCCATGATATGAATCCAACTTCTTTCTTGGAGTCACATCAGGAGGCCAACCATTCAAAATAAATGCATTCATACATAATCCCGCAAGCGTTTGTCATATGCCTAAAGAATGTGTCAAAGACTAGCCAAATTAGAATTAGAGAAAGATATTAAGTGAACTGATTCTCATGAAAGGTCTCCACTATTGGCGCTTGAAACTGATTTGTCTATTTCGAAACTTCATAACATTCAAGTTTGGAAATAAAAAATGTGGTGGGTTGTAATCAAATTAAACTTAAAAACTACTATGACAAAATGTTTAGAGTTTAAGGTTTAGTCAAAAAAAGCATTACACAACAAGGTACTTATCCTATTCAACCAAATACAAGTATTTAAATAATAAGAACTCTTGCAATGATGTGTAATCCAATTAAAATAAAAAATGATGATACAAATGGTAAATTTTTTAATAAGAAACAAAAATGCATTGAACAACGTGAAAATCATTTTCCAATTAAATATTACTTAAATTTTAATGTGGGTGGAGTTTATATCACTAAACATGGAAATAGAGCATGAAGAATGATGTATAAGCTAATTAAACTAAAAATTGAATGACATCAATCTTTTGCAAGTAGAATACTTATTTTGGAGTTTCGTGCATGGGAAAAACTAAACAGGGTAGATGTTGAAAGTTCAAGGAATATACCACAAAGTATTATTCCAATACTTAATGTAATTTCATGTCGCATATCTTGATTTCCGCCGTGGATTTTCTTCTGATATAGTTCCAAATTGGTATTGTTTATGAAATATAATTCTTATAAGTAAATAGAGCATCTCTTCAGTAAGCTTCAGTAAAATAACACAGCGTAATGGGTGGCAACTAAATCGTGTGCTTCGAATGCCTTGAGCAGCCCTTGACGTTCGAAATGTGGATCAATAACGAGTGTGTAGTGATTCTTAAGTCAACAAGTTTTTCACAAAGCGGTTAAAACAATTTTTTCATAACAATTTTTTTTATCAATTTTAGGTGATGAAAATACGATTATTTATTAAAGTAAAAAAAAATTGTGATAGACAAGATTAGTATTATTATGATTTCACATTTTTAAAAAATATAGTATGATTCTTGTTTATATGATAATGAGTTTCATAAACTCTTAAATTATTTTTAGATAGGATAATAAGCTTTTTAGTATAATATCACATTCAGGGGTTCTTCTTAACACTTCTACAAAATTTGATTGATTTAAGTGCACTCATTGCCCATGGAGTGCAACACCACAATGGTCCAATGATTTGACCATCATGGTAAGAAGGTGTGTTATGCATGTATGTTATAATGTAAGCAATGATTTTATATTACTAAAGAATATATTAAGATTTTTATTTATGTGATAATTGATTATATTATTTTTAATTGAATAATGAGTTTTTTTAACATGGTATCAAAGTTTAAATTCCTTCTTAATACACTAATGAGCTTCCATTAATTGAAGCTCATGCATCATTCCCATAGTGCAATACAACATAGCCTAGTTATTAATCCAAAGTGGTGAAGCATAATATTTATGTGGACTACAATCCCATATTGCTAATAATATATTGGAAAACCTAGTTAAGTTAAAGGGGAATCGACCAACTCTAAAGTTGGGTTTTGGTTTATATAATAGGTCTCTTAACATTAACAAGTCTAAACTTTTGAAAATATGTCTTTTGTTCATCTTGTAATTCTTCATGATTCAAAAGCATAATATTTATGTGGACTAAGATGAATTCATTTTTAGAATTTATTGTTTCCTTTAAGTCCCTTAAATAATGTCAAATGTATATTCCCAAATAAGTGTTAATCTCAATATTCTAATTTTATTAAATATCTTTTATCCTAACATGACTAGAATAGAAGAAAAGCCTAAAACAAAAAAGACAATAACAATGATGCAAGAGACTCAAATTCCACAAGCAATTCTTAGTGCCAACATTCATCCTTTCTTACAACCAAATACAAGTATTAAATGAAGCAAAATAGTACTCCTATGTATTTTTTTTTCATAACTCAAGGAATACATAAACAAAAAGGGCTCCAAAACTTGGAGTTATTGTCCATAAAATCTGATTTTCTTGCATGTGATGCCATCTTACATATCCTGGAACTACCAAAATAAATTTAATAAGTGAAACAAGCTTGATTCATACAAATTATGCAATAGGAGAAGTAAGGAATCAAATATATTGTGGTAGATAATAAAAGCTAGTAATGCCATTATCATGATCCTAAAATTGTAGAGAAATGTTTAAAAGTGCTTTCTAAGTTATGAAAATGGTTTCACATGAATGGGCATGAAATATTTTTGTAAGTGAGAGTATGTGCTCATAGGAGATAGCTAATAGGAGTTTAAGAACCTTTCACCAACCTTGGAGGTTATTGACATTAGATGTAGACATTTAGTGCTTCTCCATGTGCTTTTCATAACACTTTATCAAACATCCTGTAATACCTAAACCTTTAAGTTTCTTCACTTGAATACAATCCATTATGCACTTTTCTGTGATTAAAACATGATCAACAAAAGTGCGATTCTTGTATTCCGGATTCTCACGAAGGCACTTAAAGAGTAAAGCCATAATACATCGCTCCAGCTCTAGTAAGTTCAGTAAGACTTTACACTTTTTCACTGTACTTTCATGGCAGTGATGGTTGTAATTCTTATCTTGTTCAAAGGTGTCAAAGCCAATCGGAAATAATGTGGGATTGGAAAAGAATGGCATAGGGTCATTAGCATGTACTTTGGTAATTACTAAGATGAGAAACCCCACCATCACTAGCATAAGCTTTCTCATAGAGTTTGTTGCCATTAGATTTAAGCTTTTCCTTTAGAAATGGTAGAAAAACACATATATAAAGTTTTTCTCTAATATATGTTGAAATTATATAGTTTGAATCATTCTAAATGAAATAACATGTAAAAATTGCCCAAAAGTCGCTTTAACCCTTAGTTTATGTTTAAGGTCATTAGCATCTACTTTGGTAATTACTAGGATGTGAAACTTTATCATCACTAACATAAGTTTTTAGATGGATTTTGTAGCCATTAGATTTAAGTTTTTCCTTAAAAAATTCTCCTTGCTTTTTGTCTAATAAAAAATTACATATATAGAGCGGTCCTTTAATCTTTGTTGAAATTATATAGCTTGAATCATTCTAAATGAAATAGCATTAAAAATATTAGTTTGAGATTGTTAGCTTTAAGAAGTGTGATGGTGCATTAAAAAAGTTTGTTTAACCTTTAGTTAATGTTTTAGCTAAAGAGATATGACTTTAAAAAAGTGTCCTAAGAAATTAATACTTGACACCAATAGGAAGTCTAGCAAACAAGATAAAATTAATTTAAAAGAACACATGATGAACTATGATATAATTCTAACATTGCAGTGTATTTGTTTGTAGTGATATATAATTCTTGACCTTTCATTTGAAAAAAGAAAAATAGTTGTTTGTACTCCTAATGGTCAAATTGTATGATTCACAACTCTTAGGACAATTAAAGAGCCAATTATTTTATTTTTAATGTTTTAACGATTGGGTTCCTTGGATAGTTAAAAGTCTTCACTCATTTGCACTCTCAATGGTCAAATTGTACAATTCACAACTCCTGGGACAATTAAACAACCAATTGCTTTATTTTTAATGTTTTAACTATTGGGTTCCTTGGGCAACCTATAGAAGAATGAGGGGGTGAAATAGGTTTCTAATCCTAGGCTATTATTTTTCAAACCATCTCACGGCATTGTTCACTTTTTGTACATTTTATAATCAATATGGAAATAATCTTTTTGTGGACATCAAAGCATAATAATAGTTATGGAACTTCAATAAGGCTTTTATCCAAACACTATGGCAAGAAAAAAGTATAATCAGCGCTTGATAGTATAATGTATATCTATATGTGTAAGCTATAAATCAAGTTGGGCAAATCAAGCATAAAACAATTGAGACATTTTAGGAACATTAACAATAAGCTATTGGTGAGATTTTCAATGTTCAAACATAAATGGCAAAATACTTCTTTTCAAATATCTCACGATCAAATGAGAACCAAGGGAGGAAATTGCACACGATTTTAAGTGATTGGAAAACCACTTCCAACCTACCTCCTATGGTAATCTTATTAAAGGGTCACATTAGTCTTTTAAATGATCAGATCAAATATCCAACCCACATCCTTTGACAAATTGTCAAAGGGTGTCTTTTATAACAATCACTAAGTAATCCCACGGATTACAAATTGAATAATAGTCTTATGTTTACAACTTTTCCAATCAAATCAATAAGTATGCTCAAGATTTAAAATTTTTAAGTTCTAGGGTTTATAAAATAAATCTGCCATAATCAAACAATTAGAATGATACAGCACATATGTGGTAAAATGTTAAAAAATTTGCATACCAATTAAACTAATCAACTAGTATGATCAAATTTTTATGAGGCTTTTTGGATTGGGTGCGAACTACATTTTCTATTCTTTTGAGCTCCTTTTTTGCTTCTCTTAAATAGAAACTCTAACAATCTCATCCTTAAATGGTCAATTGGTAGGAAGTCACCTTTTTTTTTTTTCATAATAGTTGACAAGGACAACATGAAAAATGTCAAATCTTCTATACAAGTCCATGGTAGTAGCTCTCTTTCTTTTCTTCTTTCCTCTTCATGCTATTTTGCCTTAGGTCATAAAATTTCTCTTTAGCTCATATGGGCTAAGTGGGCTTAGGCCCCTTTTTTAAGTTAGATTAATAAAGCGCATGGGCTAGACTTCTTTCTAGAGTTCTTAGCTTTATGGACCAAGTGGTCTTCTCTCTACTCATGAGTTTTCTCTTGAAAAACATGGGCTAGATCTTTCTTGTTGCATAAACTGAGCCTTTTTGAGCTAGGTCTTCCATCTTCACATGATCTAGCCCGCTAAGACCTTAATAATTTGGATAATAAAAATATTCCATCAAAGTACAATGTCCAAATAAATACAAATACCATGGGAATAATTTATTCCTTATTTCCATAATTAAGTAAATTAATATTCCCTAAAAGAAGTCATTTAATAACATGAGGAATATTATCTACATGAAGCACATAGTAATGGGGATGCATATTACACATCTCAAATAATAAGGGGGAAAGTATCTAAACATCACGTTATTTCATTGAGCGAAAGTGGCTATTCCCTAATTTTGAAATATATTAAATATCATAAATAATGAGTATAACTAAAGATATTTTGTTTAATACTCCATTTTCACTTATTTTTAATAACAATTCTACCAATTGTTTGCTGTTTAATTTTTTCTTTGGTTCCAGTCCTTAAAAGAACTAGATTTTAGTAATTGTAGTTCATCAAATAGTTATTCTTAGTAATCTTAATTGTTGTCCTCAATTAGATCTTAATTGACTAGCCGTTGATTAGCCACGTAAATCTATCTAGGTTGTTGGGTTGCTTCCATATTTGATACTGCCTAAGTGGGCTTCTTCATATTTAACAGTACGAGGAGGTAGAATTTAACCAAGCAATAAGACGCTGATTTGAGTCCACACACCACCCCAAAACGCACCACCCCCCATTTTCTCTCTCCTTCTTCCCCCCTCTTCTTATTGATTTTATTTGAGATTTTATAATTGTCTTATCATTAATTCTTTAATAGAACAAAAAAAATTCGGACAAAAAAATTGGAAGCTAACCAATAACTTCAAATAATGAAAAGGTTGATGGTTCTTTTGTTACAGACTTTCCGCAATTTTTTCACTAGTAAAAAAAGTTGGGGCTCTCTCTCCTAGATCAACTATTGCTCACGAGCAGCCCCCATGAACCTAGATTTCTTGAGATACATTAAGAAAGAGTATCATCTTTATTTTTTTTGGCTCCTCTCCTTTTTATTTTATTTTATTTTACTTTTGGTTTTGCTTTGGCCCAATTTTGGTTGTCTTATGTTTAATTGAGCCCTGATTGTTCCTTTTCTGTTTCTGATATTTGTATTGGAGGAGGTATTACCAAATTTTCCATTTACAAATACCTTTGATTGTAGATTCTGTCGTCCAAAACTTGTTTATTGAAATTTTTAATTTAGTTATATGCTTGCTAATGGATACCCAATCCTTATTGTCGTTTCACAAATTATTTCCATTCTCAATCACAGCATACAAATAGTTTTAATTTCCCTTTTTTAAATTTTTTTTCAATTCTTAATTCTTATGCCTGTGCAGGGTTTTATGTCAAGAAAAAGGCAAAAAAGTAGTTCCCATGTTGCAACAACCCTTGCTAGTGATGGATGAGTTAAACTGATAGTGTTCTTCATTCCACAATCGCTACATTTGCCAAATGTGTTCTTGAGTTTTTGTTTTTTGGGAGTGTCGACCGTCACGATTCAACCCGATTGTTTTGCCAAACATTTCCAAACAGGGTTTAGGTTGGCGGCTTAAGCACACCTCGATGCTTCAATTGAATTACACAAACTAAACGCGGAGGCGAAGGAGTTTGGATAAGTGGAGTTTGGTCACAATGTCTCAGCCCTCTTCAACAAGATGTAAAGTTGAAGCGTCTGGTTTGATTGGGTTTTTCCCATATTGGATGAATCAATGCTATTCTTTTGACTGTGAACAACTGTAGGCTTCATATCTTTTATCACAACTGAAAGGATAAACTCAATCAAATAAGATGGTGGATCGACTTGTACTTTTGAGAGACTATGAAGATGATGTTCACTTTGAGAGATAGAACCTCACAAGACTCGCCAGTTACGTGCTAAGGAAGGTTGATTCATAGCATATAAAAAAAGACCCTCCTTAGGATCTAAAAGACCCTTGTGTGGTGGTATGTTGATGGAGTTGTTGAGCCCACTTCCATAAGTCTTTTGATATTTATCATGAGCCAAATAATTTTAAAACCATTTATCTGCAAATGAGTTGATGTAAAGATTTGGTTTAGTGAATGCCCAGATTTTAATTAAAGAGGTAGTTGTACTCTTTCTCCAATGTGGAATTGTGCACAATAATAGTGCTTCAGAAATATCTGCTCTTGTTCCCCCAAAGAGAAAACACTAAACGACAAAGTGTTAAAATCTTGATGTAATGGAAAAGTTACCTTAACTAATGAAATAGCTTAAATAGGTAGAGTTTCGTGACATTGGATATGAAAATAAATATTTGTAATGACATGTCTAATACAATTAACTAGGAACTAATAACTGCAAGTGTTGAAAATTTGAAGAATAGCCAACGAAACACTGCATAGTTTCTTATAATCACTTTCTTGGCGCAGGTCCACCATCATTTGTTAGCGTTTTACATATCCTTAAAATGCATAAGGGCCTAAAGAAAGGCTGACAACCGAAGTTACTCAAATTTCCATAAGTTGACTAATTTAAACCTTTTGCGTGTATTAATAAAGCCAACTTGCCCGAGAATTCTCAGAAATTCATTTTCATTTAAAATTCAGTGGCATTTGAGTAATATGTATATGCCCAATAGATACAAAACAAATGTGCAATTTTACAAAGACTAAAGAAAGGCACTTGAAACTTTTTTATCTACCTTGAAACTTTACAATATTGACCTTTGGAGATAAAAGAAACGTGGTAATGTGTAATCAAACTAACTTATGCTCAGAGTTTGAAGATTAGTCAAAAAAGCATTCAACAACAAGGCAATAGTCCTATTCAATCAAAGACAAATACTTAATATTTTAATGGAGGTAGAGTTTTAAGGACTCTTGAAATGATCTTTGATATAAGTAAGACAAAAACTAAATGATACAAGTAGTAAAATTTCTAATAATAAACAATAAAACATTTCTTGATGTGAAAATTGTTTTCCAATTAAATATTACTTGAATTTTAATGTGCGTAGAGTTTGTATCACTAAACAAGGAAATAAAGCACGAAGAATGATGTGTAACCTAATTAAACTACAAACTAGACTACATCAATTGAAATGTTCTTTTGAAAGTAGAATACTTAAGAGTTTTGGATTGTCGTGCATTGAAGAAACTAACTAGAGTAGGTGTTGAAGTTTCAAGGAATATAACGCAAAGTATTATTCCAGTACTTCATCTAATTTCGTGTCACATATGTTGATTTCTCTCCTAGATCCAGTTTTGATATAGTTCCGAGTTGACATTGTTTATGAGATGTAGTTCTTGTAAGTAAAATAAAATATCTCTTCGATAAGCTTTAGTCAAATAATGCTGCATGTAATGCAAGGGAACCAATTCGTGTGCTTCAAATGTCTTGAGCAACTCTTTGACGTTTAAAATATGGATCAAATACAAGTGTCTTATAATTCTTTAAGTCGGAAACTTTTTGTATTTTACGAACGAATTAAATTTTTTTTTTCATAAAAATCTTTTTATCAATTCTAGGTGATGAAGATATAATTATTTATTAAAGTATAAAATTTGTGGTAACTAAGATTAGTATTATTATGATTTTAGATTGCTAAACAATAAATTATGATTTCTATTTACTTGGTAAGGAGTTTCATGAACTCTTAAATTGCTTTTGTGTATGCCAATAAATGTTTTAACATGATATCATAGTCAAGGTTCCCTCCTAGCACTTCTACATGTTTCCAATAATTTAAGCCAGCTCATTGCCCATATAATGTAGCACCACAATGCTCCAATGATTTGACCATCATGGTAATAGGGTGTGTTTCATTTCAAATAAGTTTAGATTTCTCTTAAATACTCTTATGAGCTTCCATTGATTTAAAATAATGTATCATTCATGTAAAGTGGTACCACATAGGCAAGTTCTAATTAAGCGTGTTCTATTGTCTATCCCCATTTACCTACTATCAATATCTAAGGTTCCCAAGTTAATTTTGAGAGATATAACTAGGAGCATGACATAATTTCGATGGACCAATTATGTAGATCATAGGACTCATTAGTGGGCTTGGATAAAGCTTATTGTCCCACTAATAAGGGTAGTTTGGGCATTAGAAACATATACATGGTGATGACCAACCTCTAGGTTCAAATGGCATGGATTTATATAAAAGGCAATTCATTATGGGACAAGTTTATAAAGGAGAGGTATGAAAATCTAGTGAAAATTATTCACTAGTAATGCAGAATTATTGGATCACATTAGTGAATAAGCTCCAAATGCCCTTCGACATAATAGATGGTGAATAAACAATGGTTGTTGTTCTTTCTAGATCAATAAATGGTTAAAGGAGCCTTTACGATTGCTTTTTCATGACAAGCAGCAATACAGCATAAGAAAAGTTCTATCAAATACGGTGCACATCGAATTAACATTATCTCCAAGTCAATTGGCACAAGCACAGTAGATCTCTCTTAATAAGGCTTGATATAAGTTAATCTTTGAACTCATTCCTAATGGTTTTCTGTTTTCCTTGCAACCTCGGTGGATGATAATATGAGAATGCATTGTGATAAGGTGACTTGGATTAAGTTTATTAGAAGCCAATATTTGCCTTTAAAGATTGATTTTTTCCATGTGGCAAATAATGTATAATGGCTTCCACAAGAATTCTAATTTGCAAAAACATGGTTTCTCACTTGCCTCTAAGTGTGTATGTTGTTCTCAATCTTAGTTGGAAATTACTAATCATTTATTCTATCAAGGGGAGTTAACTAATGGGTTATGACAATATTTTTTCAATATTTTCAATATATCAATAAGAAGAGACTCGGTGTTTACTCTTGTCACGGATTGGTTCAAAGAGGCTAATGATGCTTTTCAATTTAGGATAGCTAATGCTCATCTGGGATGCTACATTCTATGGCAAATATGGTTGGCTAGAAACAATGTATTATATTTGGACTAAAGGTTGTTTCTCCCACTTGTGATAAGAGTAGTGCATTTTGATGTTTGAATGATAATGGCCTTAAAAGTGCAAAACTTCCTTCCATGCAAGATTGCTCTCAACTACAAGCTTTGCAGATTCCTCATTCAAACCCTCCAATGTTGTGAGGTTAGATGGTACAATGGGGTTCTTTTCTCCAGGCTCGTTGAAGTTGAATAGTGACAACTCTTGTGTTGATGGTATGTGTGTGGGTAGAGGTGTGGTTTGAGACTCTATTAGTAGTGTGCATTTGATGTATACAATTAACCTAGGAAATGGTAATAGTGTTATGGTTAAGGTGTTGGCATTATTAGAAGGTTCAAGGCTTTGTCATCAAAAGGGATTTTCTTTTTATCTAAATTGAATTTGACTCTCAATTTATGATTCAATGCATTAAGGGCAAATTTTCTAGTCCTCTGAAGTTAACATATATTTTTCACAAATACTCTAATTACATCTCTCCTAATAATCAAATTTTACATACCTTCCTTTAAATTAAGATGGTTTGGCAAGTTTTAGCCATTTTATATGAGGTCTACATGTATTTTCAATGCTTGGTTCTTTACTAAGCAAATGTTGAAAATGTTTTTGGGAAGACCAATTAGTTTTGGAGCATTCTAGGCCACCACCTCAAGGATGATTATATGGTCCTATTTTCTTTCATGTTTTGTTTATCTATTTATTTTACTTTGGACTATGCTCTTAAGCTAGTCCTATTTATTTGCAATGTTTTGCACCCATTTTTTGGGTTTATGCTTGGAAGGGTAACGTTAAATGCCCTGACCTATGTATCTCGTATTAACGTTTGCTACTTATATCGCCTTGAAAAATCTATGAAATTACATGGGCATAGGTTTCTTAATAAAGAATTTTTTTTTAAGAAAAAAACGTAGAATAGTTAATAACGCTATATGGTGAAAGAGCTTGTCACCATGTGGACTATAATCCTATATCTAAGAACATATTGGAAAACCTAGTTAAGTTAAAGGGAGTTTCACTAACTCTAAAGTTAGTTTTTGAGTTCAATAATAGGTCTTTTAACATTAACAAGCCTAAACATAAGAGAACTTGTCTTTTGTTTGGCTCATAATTCTCCATGATTTGAACCCTAAAATTTATGTGGATGAAAATGAATATATTTTTAAAATTTATTGTTATCTTTAAGTATTTTAAAGAATTTCACATATATACTTCCAAATAAACATTAGTTTCAATACTTTCATTTTATTTAGTATCTTAGGTCTCAACATTCGCAGAAAAGTAAGAGAAGACCAAAAACAAAGGAGACAAATCTAAAAACACAAGCTACTCTAACTCTACAAGCAACTCTCAATACTAATATTTAATGTCACCCTTTCTTATAGCAAATTAAAAATATCAAATGAAGTAAAAAAACTAGTTCCATGTATTTATTTCATAACTTAAGGCACACATAAACAAAAGTAGCTTTAAAGATTGGAGTTACTTTCTATAAAATCCAACTTTCTTGTCGGTGATGCCATGTAACTTACCCTAAAATCACCAAAAGAAATTCAATGAGTGAGACTAGCTTGATTTACACAAATTACACAATAGAGAAAATAAGGGAATAAAATGTCTTGTGGTGGATAATAAAAATTGGTAACAAACTCAATCTTAAAATTGCGGGGAAATGTTCAAATGTTCAAAAGTGCATTCTAACTTATAAAGATATTTTAAAATGAGAGTGCACGAAATGTTTGCATAAGTGTGTATTTATGTTCAAAGGAGATTATGAATAAGAGATTTAGAACCTTTTGCCAACGTCGGAGCTTATTGATACTAGATGTATACATTTAATGCTTTTCCTTGTACCTTTCATAACATTCTAGCAAACATCCTGCAATATCTAAGCCTTCAAGTTTTTTTTTTTCCCTTGAGACAATGCATGAACAATAGCACCATGATTCTTGCATTTTGGATTGTGAAAAAGGCACCTAAAGAGAAGATTAGGGATTCATTGTTGTATTTCTTTATGCAATAATTTTTCTTTACAGATTTTCAGTGTGCTTTCAAGGCAATGATGGATATAATTCTCAATTTGATGAATGGTTTCAAAGCTAATAGGAAATAACATGGGAGTGGAAAAGAAAAAGATAAGGCCATTGGTATGTACTTTAATAATTATAAGGATGAGCAATTCCATCATCACTAGTATGGGTTTTTTTATGGAATTTGTAGTCATCAGATTTAAGCTTCTCTGTTGAAAATTCTTCTTTCTTGTTGTCAAATGGAAAAATTACCTATATGTTGTGGTTTTCTAATCTTTATTACAACTTGAAATCATTATAAATTAAATATCCTTTCAAGATACTAGTTTAAGATTGTTGGCTCTTGGAAGTGTGATAGTGCATTACAAAAGTTGTTTTAATCTTTAATTAAAGTTTTAGATAATGAGATATGACTTTATAAGAGTTTTTTTTATGAAATTAATACTTGGCTCCTATAGGAAGAGTAAGTAATTGTATTGTACCAATTATGTCCTATTAACTTTCTTCTTTTGAACTCCCAATGGTCAAATTGTATAGTGCACAACACCTTGGGCAGTAAAAGAGCCAATTTTGTTTTTAATATTTTAACTTTTTCTTCCTTGAGGAATGCAAACCCTCACTTTATGAGTTGAAATAATATTAATGATTTGCATGTCAAGGGAAACAGCATGGCTCAAATGAAAGAAAAGTATTGGGTGACCCTAACGACAATTTTAAAGAAACCAAACGGCATGCACAGTGACCAAAAAGTTGAGGAAAACATGTTGTGCATTTTTTTATAAACTCATGAGAAAGAAACTGTAAAACCTTGAGTTTCAGTTTGAATTGGGATTCATGTTTTGTGCAATCTTTTGTCATTTATAATTCCATAAAAAATCCAACAATTTGCCATCCTCGTTGCCCAAAAATCACTCCACTATATTACTTGTCACGCTCTAACCAATGTGGAATCGGCAATGTTGCTGCCTTAAACATATATCTAGCCCTTTTCAGAACAAATGTGGTCCAACATGATCCTCAAGATAGGTTGGTTCTTTTTGTTTATGTAAGGAAATTGGTGTTATTTGTCTCCATTAGTACTATTGGCATGTCCAGCAATTCTATCGCAATCAATAGGTACTACTGAAAATATAAAAGGCCTGTTTCTAATTGTTTACCGAAGGTTTTGGGAAGAATAAAAGAACTATAAATCGAAGTTCAGAAAATAGCTTAATTATTAGTTATATTCTATGCTAGGAATATTTTATAATTGAGATTGTCAATTTTTCGTAACGGGTCAATTACATGAGATGTTGGAAATAACAAATAATGGGCCATTTTCCATTTAAAAGAAATTACAAAAATGATCCGTTGAACCCAGTTAAATATCATGCAACTTATTGAGTGATGTGAATCTGGTCCAATTACAAGTCAGACTCCATCTCGCTCACCAGTCGAAAATCAAGTGCTATGTACCTAGAAGCCAGTGTTGTATTCTCATGGTTCTCTCTTTACCAATTATTACGCGTGTTTATATGTGAATGAAAGCTAGAACATAGTCAAATTGCACCCTACTAGTAATTCAGTTGCCCTTGGTTCACCGAAACTTATGACCGTGGCAAATGTTGTTTGATTACATTATAGTAAAAAGCAGTGGCCCTTGGTTCAACAAGGTCTATGAACATGGGTAATGTCATCTGATTAACTTTCTGTTTGCCTTTTTTTTTTTTTTTGCATCATGTTATTTGTACATAGAATTGAAGACATTTTGTTAAATACTCCATTTTTCACTTATTTTTAATTACAGTGAATTGTTCTTCTAAGATAATAATTGAACTCTTCTTCTTTTGGCGTGGACATGGATATGTTATAATTTACTGCAAAACAGAAGGTGGAGAAGTAGTTCAAATTCTGGAATGTTTGATGGTAGCGATCCAGCCATTTCCCTGTTTGTGTAGTTGAAGTTGACAGAGTTAGTCTAAATGAACCTTAATGCTTTGTATCGTTAAGGGTCCCTTCCATTGAGCCAAATGGGTTTTGCGTACATATTGTTGGAGATACTTTGTAATTATGGTTATTGCGTTTATAATTATTTTCATATATAGTAGGAATCTTTATGGTTTATGAAATTAGTCAATGGGAATATTTTGTATTATTTCTTTACTTTTACAAATGTTTAAATGTGTATTATAAACAGGTCTATTACCTCTAGATCTAAGTACAAGAATACAAGATCCTTTTTTCAATTCTTTGTTTTCTCTTTCCAGCTTCATACTTTCTATCACATATAAGCATTTATTGGTTCACAAAACGTGTTGAACGAAGCAAATGCTTTACAGAAGATTTCGGAAGAGGGTCTTGAGTTGCCCGCTTAAAAAACTTTAAAGGCCACCTTAATGCGTCAATTGAATTTCACAAATTGAACGTGGAGGTGGAGTTTGGGTAAGTGTTGTAAATCGGGATGTTCTTTAGAGGTTTGTTCTCAATGTCTCAGACCCTATTCAAGAAGATGTAATGTTGAGGCGTCTAGTTTGATTGATTGTTCCCACGTTGGTTGAACCGATGCTTTTTGTCTTGATGGCGAAGAAGTGTGGGCTTCGTCTTTTTTAACACCACAGAAAGGATAAATTCAGTCAAATAGGATGTTGGCACGATTTATACTTCTAACAAACAATGAAAAATGTTGAAGATATGAATATCCCATATCAATTGGGAGAAGATGTGCCTTTGATTTTATAAGTAATAAAATTTCTTTACTTAATATATTAAAGTTTTGGGATGAATTTTTATATTCTAATATGATATTAGAGTTAGGGAATAAACCTCTACTTTATTATTTCCATGGAAAACCTAGTTGAGGGATTATCTTTTTATGTACAATGCTTTTGTTAGCTACACATGAGAGAGAGTATTGAAAATATGAATGTTCTACATTGATTGTTAGAGGATGAACTCTTGAGATTATAAGTTTTTTTACTTAATATCTTAAGATTTTAGAATAAGCTATTATGCTCTAATAAAAGAGATGGAATAATGTTTCCTTCGAAGAGAAAACCTGTCCAAGAAAGAGACCCAAGCCCCAGTAGCCTTGCTAAATTGTGAATCAACATACATTTTACATCTTGGAGCCAAGAAATTTTTGGAGCAGCTATGTGGTAATGTGACCTATTGGCAAAAAACATTAAAGCTGCGAAAACCAATACAACAATTGCGGTACAATAAAGTTGTTCTTCATTAGTTATTCCAAATGCTTGCAAAATCTTAAAAAGACTAGAGGTTATTTGTATTCCTTGGAAACTTCCACTTATATCACCATTCAATATTTCTTGGCTCACTATTGGCCAAACCACTTGGGCACTAGGTCCAATATGAGTACAATTGCTTAAACATGGTTCATAATTGGGAAAACAAGCATTGTGGAAATATATGCCACTTAGCCAAAGAAAGATGATAGAGATTTGGTTAAAATGGGCACCAAATACTTTTTGAGAGATTTCCACCAAATCACTAGCATCGACATGTAGGTTCTAGATCCAAGTGATATTATTAAGCCCTTTAGCTATTGTTCTTGAGAAACAAGACTTCGGTAGTTACATTCCAAGGAGGATTAATTCATATCATATTAGAAGTTTATTTTTTTTTTGTGTATAAAAACTCTCACCACAAATTATGTAACTAATATTGAGACATTCTAACAATTAAAATATGACCCTCTCTAGGATTTTAAAGACCATGGTGGTACAACCAAAGAAAAGAAAAAGAACAAGAGAGATCCTTGCATGTTTTTGGGCTAACAAAGTTGTTGAGTTGACTTCCATATATCACTTGATCATTATCATAAACCAAATAACTTTAAAACCATTTATCTGAAAATGAGTTGATGTAAAGATTTGAGTTTAGAAGTCTTTAAACATAATTTGGTCTTGTGAATGGCTATATTTTAACTAAAGAGGTGGGTTTACTGTTTTTCCAATGTGAAATTATGCACAATAATAGTGCTTGAAACATATTTGTTCTTGTTTCCCCAAAGAAAAAACAATATTCACAAAAAGTGTTAAAATATTGATGAAATTAAAAATATTACCTCACCTAATTAAACAGCTTAAATAGGTGGATTGTTGAAACATTTGGCATGTAAATAAAACTATGTATAATGTCTAATATGGTTAACTAAGAACTAAATAACCTAAGTGCTGAAAAATTGAACAATTTGCAACAAAACACTGCATAATTTCTTATGGTCACTTTCTTATAACATATCCACAGTTATATGGTAACATTGTAGATATCCTGAAAATACATAAGGGCCTAATGAAAGGCTGACAACTGAAGTTACTCAAAAATTTCCTTAAGTTGACCGATTTTTCTTTATGCGAAAATGTGTCAAATCTTTTGCATGTATTAATAAGCCAACTTGCTCGAGTATTGTGAGAAAATAATTTTATTTAAAATTTAAGTTGCATTTGAGTAATGTGTAGGTACTCAACAGATACAAAATACTGTACATTTATAATTCAATGGTATGAATCAACTTTTCATATCAGGACGCCAACCATTCAAAATAAATGCATTCATACATAATCCCGCAAGCGTATGCCATATGCCTAAAGAATGTGTCAAAGACTAGCCAAATTAGAATTAGAGAAAGGTATTAAGTGAACTGATTCTCATGAAAGGTCTCCACTATTGGCACTTGAAACTGATTTATCTATTTTGAAACCTTGTAACATTCAAGTTTGGAAATAAAAAATGTGATGAGGTGTAATCAAATTAAACTTAAAAACTAATATGACAAAGTGTTTAGAGTTTAATGATTGGTCAAAAAAGCATTCCACAACAAGGTAGTTATCGTATTCAACCAAATACAAATATTTAAAAAATAAGAACTCTTGCAATGATGTGTAATCCAATTATAATAAAAACTAATGTTACAAATGATGAATTCTTTAATAATAAAAAAAGCATTGAACAACGTGAAAATAATTTTCCAATTAAATATTACTTGAATTTTAATGTGGGTGGAGTTTGTATCACTAAACATGGAAATAAAACATGAAGAATGATGTATAAGCTAATTAAACAACAAATTGAGTGACATAAATTGAAATTGTCTTTTGCAAGTAGAATACTTATTTTGGAGGGTCGTGCATGGGACTGGGTAGATGTTAAATGTTCAACGAATATACCACAAAGTATTATTCCAATACTTGATGGAATTTCATGTCACATATCTTGATTTCCGCCGTGGCTTTTCTTCTGATGTAGTTCCAAATTGATATTGTTTTTGAGATATAATTTTTATAAGTAAAATAGAACATCTCTGCAGTAAGCTTTAGTAAAATAACACAGCACGTAATGCGTGGCAACTAAATCATGTGCTTCAAGTGCCTTGACCAGCCCTTGTCGTTCGAAATATGGATCAATAACAAGTGTAATTATTCTTTGAGTCAACAAGTTTTTCTATTTAACAAAGCGGTTAAAATTTTTTTTTTCATAAAAATCTTTTTATCAATTTTAGGTGATGAAAATAAGATTATCTATTAAAGTAAAAAAAAATTGTGATAAATAAGATTAGTATTATTACGATTTCACATTTTTGAAAAATATAGTATGATTCTTGACCTTTCACCGAAAAAAATATAGTATAATTCTTGTTTATTTGATAATGAGTTTCATAAACTCTTAAAATTTTTTTGGATAAGATAATAAGCTATTTAGTATAATATCACATTCAAGGTTCCTTCTTAACACTTCTATAGAATCTGATTGATTTAAGTGCACTCATTGCCCGTAGAGTGCAACACCACAATGGTCCTATGATTTGATTATCATGGTAAAAGGGTGTGTTATGTTATGCATGTACATTATAATGTGAGCAATGATTTTATATTACTAAAGAGTATATTAAGATTTTTATTTATATGATAATTGATTCTATTATTTTTAATTGAATAATGAGTTTTTTTAACATGGTATCAAAGTTCAAATTCCTCCTTAATGCACTAGTGAGCTTCTATTGATTTAAGCTCATGCATTATTCACATAATGCAATATAACATAGGCTATTTATTAATCCAAAATGGTGAAGGGGCTTGTTATCATGTGGACTACAATCCCATATTGCTAATAATATATTGGAAAACCTAGTTAAATTAAAAGGGACTCAACCAACTCTAAAGTTGGCTTTTGGGTTATATAATAGGTCTCTTAACATTAACAAGTCTAAAGATGTGAATATATGTCTTTTTTTTCATCTCATAATTCGTGATTCCAAAACATAATTTTAATGTGGACTAAGATGAATAAATTTTTAGAATTTATTATTTCTTTTAAGCCCTTAAATAATATCAAATATGTATTCCCAAATAAGTGTTAATTTCAATATTGTAATTTTATTAAATATCTTTTATTTCAACATGAGCGAAAAAGAAAGAAAAGCCTAAAAGTAAAAAGGACATTCCCAATGATGCAAGACACTCCAATTCCATAAGCAATTCTTTTTGCTAGCATTTACTGTCACCCTTTCTTACAACCAAATACAAGTATCAAATGGAGCAAAATAGTACTCCTATGTTTTTTTTTTAATAACTCAAGGAATACATAAACAAAAAGGGCTCCAAAACTTAGAGTTGTTGTCCATAAAATCTGATTTTCTTGCATGTGATGCCATCTTACATATCCTAGAACCACCAAAATAAAATTAATAAGTGAAACAAGCTTGATTCACACAAATTATGCAATAGGGGAAGGAATCAAATATATTCTGGTAGAAAATAAAAGCTAGTAATGCCATTATCACAATCCTAAAATTGTAGAGAAATGTTTAAAAATGGTTTCTAAGTTATGAAAACGGGTTCACATGAATGTGCATGAAATATTTTTGTAAGTGTGAGTATTTGTGGTCATAGGAGATAGCTAATAGGGAATTGAGAACCTTTCACCAACCTTGGAGCTAATTGACATTAGGTGTAGACATTTAGTGCTTCTCCATGTGCGTTTCATAACACTGTAACAAACATCTTGTAATACCTAAACCTTCAAGTTTCTCCACTTGAATACAATGCATTACACAATTTTCTGTGATTAAATAGTGATCAGAAAAAGTGGGATTCTTGTATTCTGGATTTTGACGAAGGCACTTAAAGAGGAGAACAATAATACATTGCTCCAACTCCACTAAGTTTGATATGAATTTACACCTTTTCACTGTACGTTCATGGCAATCATGGTTGTAATTCCTAACTTGTTGAAAGGTGTCAAAGCTAGTAAGGAATAATATGGGATTGGAAAAGAAAGGCATAAGGCCATTAGCATGTACTTTGGTAATTACTAAGATGAGAAACCCCACCATGACTAGTATAAGCATTTTGATGGAGTTTGTGGCCATTAGATTTAAGCTTTTCCTTTAGAAATAGTAGAAAACAACATATGTAGAGTGTTTATAATGTTTGTTGAAACTATATAGTTTGAATCATTCTAAATGAACTAGCATTTAAAAATTTCCCAAAAGTCACTTTAGCCTTTAGTTAATGTTTAGGATCATTAGTGTGTACTTCGGGAATTACTAGGATGAGAAACTCTTTCATCACTAATATAAGTTTTTAGATGGATTTTGTAGCTATTAGATTTAAGCTTTTCCTTGAAAATTCTTTTTTTGTTGTCTAATAGAAAAATTACCTATATAGAGTGGTCCTCTAATCTTTATTGAAATTATATAGCTTGAATCATTCTAAATGAAATAGCATTTAAAAATATTAGTTTGAGATTGTTGGCTTTTAGAAGTGTGAGGGTGCATTACAAAAGTTTATTTAACCTCTACTTAATGTTTTAGCTAAAATGATATGACTTTAAAAGAGTTTCCTAAGAAATTAATACTTGACACCAATAGGAAGTCTAATAGATAAAAGAAAATTAGTTTAAATGAACACATGATGAATTGTGATATAATTCTAACATTATGGTAGTCCTTTATGCCTAATCAAATTTTATTTTAAGAGATGTTATAAGCATCTAGGAGCAAATTACATATAAAAGTGACATCTCAAAATACAACATTTCATCGAAAGTGAGATGAGGTAAAATAAGGAATTATATTTTTCAAATTATGAAAAGGCAGAATAAATCAACAATAAAATAATGTTAATCAATTTTACATAAATTTACTTATGTTCTATTAGTCTTCATTTGTTTGTACTCCCAATGGTCAAATTGTACAATTCACAACTCCTAAGACAATTAAAGAGCCAATTATTATATTTTTATTGTTTTAACTATTGGGTCCCGTGAGCAACCTAAAGAGGAAGGGGGGAGGGGGGGGTGTCGGGGGGAGGAGGCGGCGCGGGCGTGGTGAAATAGGTTTCTAATCCTAGGCTATTATGTTTCCAAACCAACAGTCGACATTGTTCACTTGTTGTAAATTTTATAATCAAATAGTCTTTTTGTGAGCATCAAAGCATAATAGTCAATAGGATTACTCAATAGTTATGGAACTTCAATAAGGATTCTATCCAAACACTATGGCAAGAAAAATCTATAATCAACCCTTGATAGTCTAATGAATATTTATATGTATAAGCTACAAATCAAGCATAAAACAATTGAGACATTTCAGGAACATTAACAATAAGCTATCGGTGACATTTTCAATGTTCAGACATAAATGGCAAAATACTTCTTTTCAACTATTACACAATCAAATGAGAACCAAGGGAGGAAATTGTGTACACTTTTAAGTGATTGGAAAAGCACTTCCAACCCACCTCCTTTGGTAATCCTATTAAAGAATCACATTAGTTTTTTAAGTGAATAAATCAAATATCCAACCCACTTCCTTTGACAAATTGTCAAAGGGTGTGTTTTATAACAATCACCAAGTAATTCAATGGACTACAAACTGAATATAGTTTTGTCTTTACAACTCTTCCAATCAAATCAATAAGTATGCTCAAGGAAGAATATAGAAAGAAACCCCTAAATATTTAGAATTTTAAAGTTCTAGGGTTTCGAAAATAAATCTACCATAATCAAACAAGTATAATGATACAATACTCATGGTAAAACTTTAAAAAACTATGCATACAAATCCAACAGTTTTTAGTAACTTGGTGTGTTGTAGTTGGCACTAAATAATAGGAGGTTGGTTATAGGAAGATGAGAATTTGGCTAGGCCAATGCCTTGAATTTTCCTTCTCTTTTAAATAAGTTCAACATACTTGATTTATTTAACTATTTATTTCCTACTAACGGATTTCCTAGAAATTGGATTCTTTTTCTTGAGCCTCTAAGCTTGATGGACACATCAGACTCGTAATACCCATATTTGATGGATTTACAAGGCTTTTTGTTTTTTTTTTCAAAAAAAATTTGTTTCCTTGATACAAAAGGGGTAAGTTTTACGCAAGGCATTGTAAATTGACCTCAGCATTGAAGAGATTTTAATAACACTTTATTTTAATTTAACTTTGACTTAATTTTTTTTTTTAGTTAGGGAGAAAAAGGTGCAAAAAGAAAATTTTTAATTTGAAACTTTTTAAACAAGAGAGGTCTTAAATTACTAATGAATTGAATTAGAGTTAAATTATAACTTTTGATTAACTTTTACCCTAAAAAATTTACAAATTTTTTGGAGTTAAATACTTCTTCTCAAATTCTTTTGAAGGGGTGACACTCATTACACTACTTGTTAAGCTTCACCTTTGAAAATTATTCTTTCTTGTTGTCAAACAGAAAAATTACCTATATGTTGTGGTTCTCTAATCTTTATTACAACTATATAGCTTGAAATCATTTTAAATTAGATATCATTTAAAGATATTAGTTTAAGGTCATTGGCTCTTGGAAGTGTGATAGTGCATTACAAAAGTTGTTTTAACCTTTAATTAATGTTTTAGCTCATGAGATATGACTTTAAAGTATTCTTTTATGAAATTAATACTTGGCTCCTATAGGAAGAGTAAGTAATTGTGTTGTACCAATTATGTCCTATTAACTTTTTTCTTTTGAACTCTTAACGGTCAAATTGTATAGTGCACAACACCTTGGTCAGTAAAAGAGCCAATTTTGTTTTTAATTTTTTAACTTTTTCTTCCTTGAGGAATGCAAACCTTCACGTTATGAGTTGAAATAATGTTAATGATTTGCATGTCAATGTAAACAGCATGGCTCAAATGAAAGAGAAGTATTGGGTGACCCCAACGACAATTTTAAAGAAACCAAACGGCATGCACAGTGACCGAAAAGTTAAGGAAACATGTTGTGTATTTTTTATAAACACTTGACAAATAAACTGTAAAATCTTGAGTTTCGGTTTGAATTGGGATTCATATTTTGTACAATCTTTGGTCATGTATAATGCCATAAAAAATTCAACAAGTCTAAACTTGTGAAAATATGTCTTTTGTTCATCTCATAATTCTTCATGATTCAAAAGCATAATATTTATGTGAACTAAGATGAATAGATTTTTAGAACTTATTGTTTCCTTTAAGTCCCTTATAATGTCACATATATGTTCCCAAATAAGTGTTAATCTCAATATTTTAATTTTATTAAATATCTTTTATCCCAACATAAGTGGAAAAGAAAGAAAAGCCTAAAAGCAAAAAGGACATTATCAATCATGCGGGACATTAAAATTCCCCAAGCAATTCTTAGTGCCAACATTTACTGTCACCTTTTCTTACAACCAAATACAAGAATCAAATGAAGCAAAATAAAATTTGGTTTTCTTGCATGTGATGACATCTTACTTACTCTAGAACCAACAAAATAATTTTAATAAGTGAAACAAGCTTGATTCATACAAATTATGCAATAAGGGAAGTAAGGAATCAAATATCTTGTGGTGGACAATAAAAGCTAGTAATGCCCTTATCATGATCCTTAAACTGTGGAGAAATGTTTAAAAATGGTTTCTAAGTTATGAAAATGGGTTCACGTGAATGTGCATGAAAAACTTTTGTAAGTGTGAGTATTTGTGGTCATAGGAGATAGCTAATAGGAGATTGAGAACCTTTTACCAACCTTGGAGCTTATTGACATTAGATGTAAACATTTAGTGCTTTTCTATGTGGCTTTCATAACACTCTAAGCAACATAGTGGAATACATAAATCTTCAAGTTTCTCCACTTGAATACATTGCATTACACACTTTTCCACAATTAAATAATTATAAGGAAAAGTGGGACTCTTGTATTATGGATTATGATGAAGGCACTTAAAAAGGATAACAATAATATATTGCTCTAGCTCTACTAACTTTCATATGAATTTACACCTTTTCACTGTACTTTCGTGGCAATCGTGATTGTAATTCCTAACTTGTTGAATTGTGTTAAAGCCAATAGAAGATAATATGGGATTGGAAAAGAAAGGCATAGGGCCATTAGCATGTACTTTGGTAATTACTAAGATGAGAAACTCCACCATCACTAGTATAAGCTTTTTTTGGAGTTTGTAACCATTAGATTTAAGCTTTTCTTTTAGAAATAGTACAAAAAAACATATATAGAGTGATTATCTATTCTTTATTGAAATTATATTGTTTGAATCATTCTGAATGAAATAGCATTTAAAAACTGTCCAAAAGTTGCTTTAACCTTTGGTTAATGTTGAGGGTCATTAGCATGTACTTTGGTAATTACTAGGATGAGAGGCTTTGTCATCACTAATATAAGTTTTTAGATGGCTTTTGTAGCCATTAGATTTAAGCTTTTCCTTAAAAATTCTCCTTTTTTGTTGTCTAATGGAAAAATTATCTATAAAGAGTGGTCCACGAATCTTTGTTAAAATTATATAGTTTGAATCATTCTAGATGAAATAGCATTTAAAAATATTGGTTTGAGATTTTGGCTTTCTAAAGTGTGATGGTGTATTACAAAAGTTTGTTTAACCTTTAGTTAATGTTTTAGCTAAAAAATATGACTTTAAAAAAGTTTCTTAAGAAATTAATACCTAACATTGATAGGAGATCTAGCATACAAGACAAAATTAGTTTAAAAGAACACATGATGAACTATGATATAATTCTAACATTATGGTAGTCCTTTATGTGCAATCAAATTTTATAGCAAGAGATGTTATAAGTATCTAGGAGAAAATTACAAATAGAAGTGACAGCTCAAAATACGACATTTCATGGAAAAAGAAATGAAGTAAAATGAGGAATTATATTTTACCAATTATGGAAAGGCATAATAAATCAACAATAAAAATAAAGTTAATCAATTTTAAATAAATTTACTTATAATCTATTAGTCTTCATTTGTTTGTTCTCCTAATGGCCAACTTGTACATTATATAACTCTTCGGACAATTCAAGAGCCAATAGTCAAAAGATTACTCAATACTTACGGAACTTCAATAGGGATTCTATCCAAACACTATGGCAAGAAAAATCTATAATCAACCCTTGATAGTTTGATGTATATCTATATACATAACTTGTAAATCAAGCTGGGAAAATCAAGCATAAAACAATTTAGACATTTCAAGAATATTAACAATAAGCTATTAGTGAGATCTTCAATATTCAAACATAAATGGAAAAATACATCTTTTCAAATATCACATAATCAAATGAGAACAAAGGAAGGAAGTTTCACACAATTATTAGTGATTAGAAAATCACTTCCAATTCATCTCATTTGATAATCCTACTATAGGGTCACATTAGTTTTTTCAATGATTGGATCAAATATTCAATCCACTTCCTTTGACAAATTGTCAAGGGTGTCTTTTATAACAATCACCAAGTTGTTGAAGTTCTAGGGTTTCTAAAATAAATCTACCACAATTAAACAATTAGAATGATAAAGCACACGTGGTAAAACGTTGAAAAATCTGCATACAAATCAAACTAATGGACTAGTATGATCAAATTTTTATGAGGTTTTTTGGATTGGGCGTGAACTACACCATATCTACCTCTTCTTTTGTTATCTTCAGCTTATCTTCTGCTTCTTTTAAATTGCAACTCTAATAGTATCATTCTTAAATGGTCAACTAGTTGAAAATCACTTTTTTTTTTCTTTCAAAATAGTTGACAAGGACAACATCAGAAATCTTAGATTTTCTATACAAGTCCATGGTAATAGCTCTCTTTCTTTTATTCTCTCTTCATGCTATTTTTTTCCTAGGTCACAGAATTTCTCTTTAACTTATATAGGCTAAGTGGGCTTGGGCCCCTCTATTAAACTAGATTAATAAAGCACACAAGCTAGACTTCTTTCTAGGCTTCTCAGCTTTATGGGTTAAGCTTTCTTCTCTTTGCTCATGGGCTTTCTCTTAAAAGCATGGGCTAGACCTTTCTTGTTTGCAGGAGTTAAGCCTCTCTGAGTTGGGTCTTCTATCTTCTTTCTTCAAGTTAGCACTTACGTGATCTAGCCTATTAAGACCTTAATAATTTGGACAATAGAAATATTCCATCAAAGTACAATGTCCAAATAAATACAAATACCATGAGAAAAATTTATTCCATATTTCCATGATTAAGTAATTAATATTCCCATAAAAGAAGTTATTTAATAATTTATAAGGAATACTATCTACTTGAAGTACATAATAATGGGGATGCGGTTTACATATCTCAACATAATAATGGGAATAATATCTAAACTAATATTTTACATATCTAATTGAAAAACTTTCTGTTTGCCTTTTTTTTTCTTTCCCTTCATCATTTTATTTCATTGACCAAAAGTGGCTTTCTGCTAATTTTGAAATATATTAAAGATCATAAATAATGAGTAAGACAATGTTTAATGTTCATATAACTAAAACATTTTTTTAATACTCCATTTTCACTTACTTTTAATAACAATTCTACTAGTTGTTTGCTCTTTAATTTTTTCTTTGGTTCCCATCCTTAAAGGAACTAGATTTTAGTAATTGTAGTTAATAAAATAGATATTCTTAGTAATCTTAATTATTTATCCTTAATCAAATTTAAATATATTTGGAAATAAATTGACAACAAGCCCATTTAACATCCACCAATTTTCCAACCCTCATGCATTGCACTTGAGAGCATTATATCAGGGTTATTGTTGTTTGCTAGATAGAATGATGCCTGATTACCTAGTTCCTTATTTTTGGTTAGACATGATGCCCACAAATTTCCAAGTTTTTGATCAAACATCTCAATTGATCAAAGACAAGATTTTGGCTGTCTTTTAGAATACTGCTATTAATGCATGGCCCAATAAACTAACCCATAACCAAACAATACCAAGGTCCATCAATATGGGTGCTAAAATTAAAATTGGAAAGATTTTATCAAATCCATCCACCATTAAGTTTGAAGATGACACTGGTTGGCAAACGCTTACCTCACAAGTGTGATGGTGTTTTTTTCTTTTAATATTTTATAAGCAAGAACAAAACTCTAACTACTTTTATTGATCACAAAATACATGGTGAAAGATCATATTTTCTCAACAAATATAATTGGATTATTACATTTTTCAATTCTCAAGAAAAGGTATACAAAATTAAACATAACAAAATTCAATGACCATATAAGGCTTATTACATCGAATATAGAATGATAGAACATTTCTAGTCCCTTAAACAAACATGGCCTAGGCCTCATTAATATGATGGTGTTTCCCCTCAATGATGATATTTGTCAGAATGATGTAGTCAACTATAGGATTATGTAGGCTAACATATATGCTTAGCTTGTGCTTACAATGGCATCTTCTCCTCTCTTTATTTTTCTTTCACTTTATACTTTTGTTTACGTTATTTTGCTTTTGTTGGAGTTCTGTTCTTTACCGGCAAGTACTAAATTTGATTTTCTCGAGTGCTTTGGAAAGGATTCCTTGTAATTGTACAGCTTACGCGTTATTCCTTTACACTGTGCTGTCACATGTACAGGCTCTCTTTGCAACTGGTTGAAATGGGAATAAGACAAAAGGTTTGGGCCTCTCAACATTTGTGTCTGCGATTCTTCCCGTTTGCCGTGATGGGTTGCCTTCAACCAAAAGCGACCTGCTTCTTTTTGTTCTTCTGGAGATTCAAGCTTTCAAGCGGGTTGCTAATGAAGTCAGTCGCTTTGGAATTGGTACTTGTTACCATCCGCAACCCTGTACTATCTGGGAGCAGTCTGCAATTTTTCGAGAAATTTTACATGTTGCGGATCTGAAGATGGGACACCATTTTAATCAACAAATTTAGATCCAATTCTAGTTCGAAGCGTCTTAAGACCTTTATTGAAACCTGTATGATTTCGATATGGGTTCATTTCTGAGGACTTTTGTAAGGGTCGTTCTTTGATGTGGCTTTGCGGAGGTCGTTCTTTAATACGATATTACCCTTTTACCCCAACGCACGCGACGATCAACGACTCCTGATTCGACTGGGTATCACCCGGAATTTACGCACGTGACAATCAACGACACCTGATTGGACTGGGTACCATCCGGAATTTAGTCATTTCACCTCCCGTTCTCTTGCAACTGGAGTAACTTGATTGTTTTGCTCCACTCTTTTCGAGCTTGATAGATATATCGGACTTGGACTCTCCAAGCTTGATGGATATGTTGCGCAGGAAGATGATGTTCAATAGAGAGTACTATTTGTTCTTTTTAATTTAAAGATGACAATGAGAAGCTATTACTACTTGTTGGAGAAGAGATAATGGGAAGCCATTACATGGCCCATGAGCGCATGTAAAAGCTTTGACTAGACAGTTTAGGTGGTTGGGTTTCCACTTCAACAAAGGTTGAAACCTTCCTGCAAAGAAAAAAGGAAAAAAAAAAAAAAAGAAAAAAAAGCAAAGCTAAAAATGGCAAAGGTAGCAAAATGTCGGCAATCAAAGCTTAGGAAAGAACTGAAAGAAACTTGAAGTACAAGTGAGAAGCAAGAAAGAAAAGCTGTTGAACTTTGTGATTAAAGAATGTGCATAAGCTTGCGTAGTTCTTGAGATTGTAGCATAAGTTCACTTTTTCCTATTGCTGTTTGTTTTAATTTAGTTGAATATAGAAACAAGTTTCACTCTTTTAATCTCCGTTTTACATTCTTCCTATTTAAGTAATTTCATCATTCTAACGCTTATGTGAATAGGTGAAAGTGCAAATAATAGTGAAATTATCTAAACTTCGATAGTTTTCTTAGAAATTCTCCAAAAGATCACTGAATCATGTCCTCTATTTTTGCAATAAAAGCATGGTTCTGATAAAATATGAAAGTTTAGATAAGGTAAAAAAGCCCTCTTAACTCATTGAAAGAAGAAAGGATTCTTGAATTATGATAGATGAAATAGATAGTAAATTGCTTTCATTCAAAAGATTCTAGGTTCTTCTATGTATATAGTGTACGTAAAACTTATTTCAATTTAACTAATTTTGTTATTTGTATAGTAGGAGGAAGAAAAAATTCAGAACCTATGAATCTTGCAAATGAACTTTCTAGAAGTCTAGCTAGTTTTCTTATAATAGTTAAGCTTGGATATTTCACTAGCTTCATGCAATTATAATTATGCTTATTAACATGGCAATATAATTTTTGCATCTTATGATAAAAATTTTACATTGTTAAAGAATATGTTAGGATAATTTATTTCACTAATTTTTAAGTTTTTTTTTTGGATTGAAAAATGGACCTCATAATATCTATACTTAGGTTTCTCCTTCATATTCTTATGAGATACAATGGATTTGATTTCCCGCATTATATATATATGTATATAATGTAGTATGATAAAAGCTAGTTATTAACCCAATGTGGTGAAAAGGGCATGATACCATGTGGATAGTAATTTCATATCGCAAAGAATATATTGAGCATCTTGATTAAAGAGGGTTCCACCAATTTTATAAAATTAGTTTTTAAGTTGGATAATAAGTCATTTAATATTAACAAGCCTAAACTTGAGAGAATATGCTTTTTATTTGGCTTATATTTCTGTGGATTAAAATAAGTAGCTTTTTAGAATTTTATTGATTCCCTTAAGCTTTTAAATAATATAACCTATATATTTCCAAATAAAAATTAGTTTTAATGTTCTTACCATCTAAATACCTTAGACCCTAACAAGAGAAAAAAAGTAAGAAAAGCCCAAAGAAAAAAGAGACAATTCCAATGATACAAGACACTAATTCCATAAGCAACTCTTAATACTATGCTTTTATGTCACCAACTTGCAGCTAAATACAAATATCAAATGAAATAACTAAGTACTCTTATGTATCCATTTCATAACTCAAGGCATACATAAACCAAAAGGACTTTATAACATGGAGTTATTATCTACAAAATTCAGCCTTCTTGCCCGTGATGCTATGTCACTTATCCTGAAGCCACCAAAACAAATTCAACAAGTGAGACAAGCTTGAGTTCAACAAATTACACAATAGGAGCAGTAAGAAATAAGGTGTCTTGTGGTGGACAATAAAAATTGGTAACGAACTATGGAGAAATGTTGAAAAGTGTCTTTTTAGTTACAAAAATGGGTTCACATGAATGTGCATAAAATGTTTTTATAAGTGTGTGTATTAATGTTTAAAGGTGATAGCTAACAAGGGATTGAGAACCTTTTGCTAACATTAAGCTTGCTAGATGTAAACATTTAATGCTTCTCCATGTGCCTTTCATAATACTTCACAAAACATACTGCAATATCTAAACCTCTAAATTTCTTTTCCTCAAGACAATGCATCATGCATTTTCGCACACTTGAAAAATGATCAATAGGATTATGATTCTTGTATTTTGGATTCTGACGGAGGCATTTAAAGAGAAAAGAAAAAATACATTGCTCTAGGTGTATTAACACTAGTTTGCCTTTACAACTTTCCACTGTACTTTCAAGGCAGTGATGATTGTAATTCCCATGTTGTTCAATGGTGTCAAAGTCAATAGAAAGTAACATGGGAGTGGAAAAGAAAAGAGTAGGACCATCAGCATGCACTTTGGTAATTATAAGGATGAGCAACTTTATCATCACCACTATAAGTTTGCTTTTGGATTTTGTATCCATAAGATTTAAGCTCTTCTTTGGAAATTCTCCTTTCTTATTCTCTAGTAGAAAAATTATCTATATGGAGTAGTTCTATTATTTTTGTTGCAACTTTATAGCTTTAAATCCTTCTAAATGAACATAACATTTAAATAGATGAATTTAAGATCGTTGCTTTTTGGAAGTGTGAGAGTACATTACAAAAGTTTTTCTAACCTTTAGTTAATGTTTTAGCCAAGGAGATATGACCTTTCAAGAGTTTTCTATAAAATTAATACTTGACTCCCATAAGAAGTCTAACATAGAAGAAAAAATTAGTTTAAAAGAACATGTAACAAATTGTAATATAATCTTACAATGTATTAGTTTGTTTTTTATTTTTTACGTCAAATCAAATTTTATATCAATAGATGTTATAAGCAAGGAAGAGCAAATTATAAATAGAAGCAACATCCTAAAACATGAAAATTCATTAAAAGATAAATGAATTAAAGAATAAGCAATTGTATTGTAACAATTATGAAGAGTCATAGTAATCAACAACATGCCATGAAAACTAGAAACAATTAAATAACATCAAAAGGTAGGAAGGTTAGGTGAAAAGCTAACACTAATTCATCAAATAATTATGGAAATAAAATTGGAAAGTGAACCAGTGAAAACAAAGTAAATGATTTTCACATAAGTTTAAAAATGCCCTAAAAACCATTGTTTGTTTTAGCTCCTAATGATCAAATTATGTAGTTCACAACTTTTCAATTGACATTCTACTTTTGTTATAAACTATTTAAAACCTAAAAATATTGAAAGAAAAATTACCATGAAATATATGGAAATTGCACATACAAGAGATTGGAATCATATTAAAAGAAAAATTATTTCTAATAGGTGTAATAGTATAGTAGTAGAAGCATAAATTAGGTTGGCTAAATTGAAAATATGAACCAAAGATAACTAGTAGTTCTCTTTTATACCTTTTCTGTTGATGAAATATATGCCTTATACATGCAATATATTCTAAATTTAAAGAACCATTTGTCATTGCATAACTGGTTTAGGACCGATGCATAATGATTTGTAACGGCAAGAAATCCATCCCCAAATGAATGTCCAAATAAAGGCTATAAACTACACCTTAGAAATATATCTAAGGTGTTTCTCTAGTCACTTGCCTCGTGATTGACTTAAATGGCTGCCATAGGCTGAGTACAGTTATAACTCTAGCCTACATAGCTCTACTTAGTGGACGCCATTTGAAGTTATCTATGTTTGATCTCCCTTGAGCCATTTGTCTTACAATCTTGGTGCTGCATTAGTTTTAAAAGTTAAAAAGGAATTACTAGATTGTGTTGTGATCCTCTAAGATCTTAAACATAAGTTAGCAGTTACATAAAATCACATGAAGAAGTTCTACGGCTGTAAGCACTCAAAGATGCACTTTGTTGTTGTTGATTGGGTTTTCTTTAAACTGTAACTTTATAGATATCTCTCTTTGGTTGACAAGTGAAATTAAAAGCTCTCATAGCACTATTTTGATCCTTTTAAGATCATATAGAAGATTGGTTTGATGGCCTATCACCTCAACCTTCCCTTTTTCTTCCTCTATCTACCACACTTTCCATGTTTCCCACCTTAAGAAATACATTTTGCCGACTGTAGAAATGTTTCCAAACCTCCCTATCTAGAATGAGGATGCCTTTGTCTTTCACCTACCCTTAATAGTCCTTAAGCATACCATTGACAAAAGAGTCGCTTAGGCTATTATCTAGTGTCAGGGCCTCTCCCCTACCAAGGCAAGTTGGGTCAATGTAGGGGACTTTCACCAATAATTCCTAGGGACTTGACCTTGTGGGCAAGGTCTTTGACTATAGGATGGCATTGGCATGTGTAGACCTAAGGCCATCTAATGTGGCAACCATATTGGCTTAGAAGCAAAGGGATAACATGGCTAAAAGGCCAGATAGTAGACAAGATGGTAGCATAACTAAAGGGTAGGATGGTAGTTGGATATTGGGGTTCCTAGCTCCTAGTAACTAAGGGGGTGTTGGTAATAGCATAAGTGCATGCACTTGCATGAATAGTTTTGCTATTTGAATGTAGCTTTTGATGTGTGCATCTTCCTAACATACTAGAGTAAACGAGCACTTTGGTGGTTGGATTAGTGGCAAATATGAAATGATGGAGGATTAGATGAGCAGGCTATTATCTGTGAGGAAAAGGCATTATAAAGGATAAGGTTAGGTACTCTAAGACCTAAGTTTTCCTATTTAAGCTCGTTATTAGCAAATGTCAAACACGGATGAATTTTGTAACCTTTGTTTTGGTTAATGCTACCTTGATTCTAACTCCAAACTGTTCTTTTGGTTAAGTAAGATAAGTGATAATTTTATTTTTATAGAGTTATTTTACCTAATTTAAGTAATAAATAATCTAATATTTGTGAGAAAATATTTGAATTCTTTTTTATTTACTTAAATTTGTCTTGTATATGTAGCATAAGGATGGATGGAGAAAAGGACAAGCATGGAAAACCTAATGCTTATTATATGGCAAAATATGGTTAAAATATCAAGATCAAGAAAATCAAGATGGGCTTAGGCTTTGGATGATTGTTATTATATTTTTTTATTGTTATTAAAGTTTTTAAATAATTAAAAAACCTAGTCATATTAGGAGTTTAAAGCCTAACTAAAATAAGAGTTCAAAACCCAATTGTCTTGGATATCTAAAACCCATTTATATTGGGATAGGAGATAAGTCTAAACCCTAGATCTTATTTAAGAGAAAAGAAAAGGCAAAAGAGAGGGAGGAGGAAATTTCGCACAACTTAAGAGAGAGGTTAGGAATTCAAGGTTTTCTAAAAAAGAAAACAGAAATGGTGACTAACTTCTTGTTCTTTAATTCAAAATGCCTTATTTAATTCCTATTATTGTTCTTCCTTATTATTTCATTATGTTTTAGTTTACTTTTGTTAGAGCTCTAATGTAACCTCATTATGATGGTATGAATCTTATAATTGTTATGTTTTGTAAGATATTTTGTTTATATGAAGTTACATGTTACTATATTTAATGCTTTTAAGTGATTAGCTATCACTTAGATGATATGAGTTTCATATTTGAGACTAAAATGAGATGATATATACAGTTGCTTATTGTAAAATATAACCATAAATTAAATATGAATAGACATATATCATATTGTTTGTATGCCTTTTGGTGTAAATTAGGAATGTTCATATATCCTAATGCACTTAATTCATTTCAATTCACATATAAAGATATAATGAATTAATGAGTTAAGTGGGTTTACTATACCTAGACATAGGATAGTAAATAAATTAGGAAATTTCATCATCACATATTATCTCTCTTACAAGCATAAATAATCAAAATTAGTACCTAGTAGTTATAGTGAAAGTAGATGTTTTAACATGTTCTTTCTAGTGAAAAGTCAAGAATTATATATCATTGTAAAAAATTACAAGATTGTTCAATTACAACATCATCATTTAGGCTCAAACACTACATTTGGCAAATTTCAAAGCTTTTCTAAGAATTTATTATAATTTATAAGCTTTACTCTCTAGTAGATGAAATTTTTTCTCTCACGTCCTTCTTGATTTTAGCAATAACAATCAAACTATCTAGATTTTTATTATTGAATCTTCTTCTATTTCTTTTCCTTTAAATGTGGTACAATATGACTTTGAAAGATATACTATGCATGGTTTCTGCAAAACTCTTACTCTTGACAACTTTGATTATCCAACATATTTCAGCTTTCTAATATTCAATTCTTTGAGTTAATCCATTCATACTTAATAGAGCCTTCCATATGCAATTTCTGAACTTGCATTTAAAAAATAAATGTTCTTGTGATTCTTTTCCTTGTTGGCAAAGGTTGCATTGTAGGTCCACTAAGCTATTCCATACAACCACATGATTTGCTATAGATAGTTTATCTTTTAAAATGATCTAGCAGATAAAATTATGCTTTCTATACAAGTTTTGCCCATTCAGTATTTTCTATGTTCTCTCCTAATGCTACATAAATTTTGGCAATAGTGTATTATGAGCGCGTCACTAGTTGTTCAAGTTCACTTCTTACTTGTAAAATATTCCTAAAACTCCAAGCTAGTGATCCTTTCATCTATACTTCTAATACATTTCTTCCCTTCAAACTTTCTATTATCATCCATTTAACCCATAAAGAGTTTAAGTTATTATACACAAGAGACCATAAGAGTTTTCTAATTGCCCCCTTATTCCACATATGAATGTTTATCAAACCTAGTACTTAAGAAATTTTAGGCCAATAAACTTCTTTCCATGCCATTTTCAGTACACATCATCTATTAGATTTATCTACCCAAAGAAAGATTCTAATCTTTTTTCAATTTTTTAAAGTGTTTGTTTTGAAAATAGAAAAATTTGCATCCAATATGTTTGCAAGGAGAATATAACACTTTTTGCTAGTTGTAGTCTCCCCCTATAACTAATATGCTTAGAATCCTAACATTCAATTCTCTTTAATATCTTAAAGTCAAGATTGTACAATTTAGATTGGATAGTCTTTTGATAATCAATGGCACTCCCAAATATTTTATAAGAAGTTGGCCTTTATGGATAAGAATATGATCAAGTATTAAAGCCTTTTCTTGTTTAGACAATCTTGAAAAGAAAGTTTGACACTTTTGTGGATGCATCTTTAGACTTGTGAAATCCTTAAACTCTTGCATAATATCTAGTAAATAGAACATAGACTCAATATCTCCATGAGCAAATAAAAGAAGGTCATTAACAAAGCATCGATGAGTGATATTTTCTTTAGAACATTTCTAGTGAAATTTGAACCTTCTAGAAGATATTTCTTTTCGTATAATTCTATTAAGAATCTCCATGACAATAACAAAAAGAAAAGAAGAGAAAGGGTCTTTTTGTATAAGTCCCTTTTTCCCTTTAAAAAAACCTATATAAGAGCCATTTATATTCACAGAATATCCAACAATAGTGATGCAACTTTCAATTAACAATATGAATTTTTTTGGGAACTTCAAAACTTTCAAAGTATTTAAGATTGCATTCTAATCTATTAAATCATATGCTCTTATAATATCAACCTTAATTGCCACCCTTTTCCCAAGAATATCTTTATAATAATTATTTATTAGTTCTTGGCATAACAAAATGTTTTCTTTAATGTTCCTCATAATATGTATTATGTATTATGTATTATTATCTGACAAGGATGTATGAAATGAGACAAAGCTTTACTTAATCATTTTGCCATAATTTTTGAGATGATCTTGTACAGTACATTGCAATAAGATGCCTAAAATCATTCATATTAGTAGCATTTACTTTTTTAAGGACAAAGGAGATTACCATTGAATTTATGCTTCACAATAGCTATCACTTTTGAAAAAAAGTACAACTGCTTCTTTTATCTCACTCCCTATAATACTCCAAGCTTTCTTGAAGAAAAAACTATTGTATCTATCAAGATTTGAAGCTTTGTAATCACCAATAGTGTTAAGAAATTTTTGTATATCTTCTCTTTGAACATCTGTTATAAGGCTTCTCTTTGTTACTTTCAGAATTTCAGTGGGAAATAACTCTCTTAATTTCCTTTCTAATGGTTAAAGTTGGTTTGCCCTCCCTAGCAACTTTTGATATTAACTCATAATTTTGTTCTTAATCACCTCAGGATCTTTAGTAAACTGCCCATCATCTATTGCCATCCTGACAATGTAGTTTTTGGCTCTCCTCTTCATCATGCTTCTAAAACAAAATTTCTGTTACAACCTCCCACTTTCAACCAGGTATTCCTTAATTTTTGCTTGAGAAGTATTTCTTCATGCTTGCTATGTAGTACTAACTTTTTTAACAATTCATTTTCTTCATTGCACAATTGGGTATTTAAAGGGTCATCAAAAAGCTTGTACTATTTATAGCTATTTTCTAGCTATTTTTAATTTCCTTGGTAATTCTCCAAATTCCTTTCTATTTAGATTTCTCAGGTCCTTTTTCATTTCCTTCAACTTTATCTTATTCCATACATTGTTAGACCCTCAACTCTTAGTTGCCAAATATTCTTCACTATTATCATAAAATGAGGGTTGTTTTGCCAAAAGTTGAAAAATCTAAAGGCACTTTTCTGTCTTGTTCTATTATTGTCCACATTGATAATACATAAACTACGATTTGACAATCTAGGAGTATTGAATTCAATAGAGAAATCCACATTACTTTGCAACTATTTAGTATTTACCAAACATCTATCCAATTTATTACTTTTGAAACCTGTTTCCTTACCTTTGTTCATCCATGATAGAAGAGGTCTTATGAAATTTGGTTCTATAAGTTTTGCATCACTTATGAACTTGTTGAAATCTTTTATTCTTTCTACCTTTCTACCAGCTACACTAACCCTTTCATTTAGAATCCTCACTGTATTAAAAACTCCTACAAGTAACCATTGAGTGTCCTTCCTATAACTGTTATAACATTGTGTAAGGTTGCTCCAAAGATCCTTTCATTCATTTGCTACATTTTTTGCATAAATTGTAGATAAGTACCATATTTTGTGCTCTTTTTCCACTCTACAATTCATTACTTGTTTAGAACTACTAAGCATTATAATGTTAAGAGGTAGTTTTTTCCATACAATCCAAATCCTTCCATTTTCATTATCTTTATAATTGTGGAAAAATCCCCATTGAAGAAAAATAGAATTTATCACCCATTATGCTTTATCTTCTTTTATTTTTTGTTATAATAAAATGACAATATTAACTTTTGCATTCTTGATAACTTCCTGTACCTCCATTTGTTTAGGGCTTTTATTCGTGCCTTTAATATTCCATGAAAATATGATCATTTGTTTGGAGGTTTGGTGTCTTCTCTTTCAAAACTTTCATTATCATTGCATCTTGCTCCACTTGGTTCTTGACGATCATTTATCAAAACAGTAAACTTGTTACTAGTGTTATATTCCTCACATGTACTCCTTTTGGGGCTTTTTTTGTTTCCCCATCCATTTATACTTGCTTTATTGTTTTGATTTAATTTGGCCTTTGGATTTTGTAATTTGTTTTTCTCTATTGGGGTGGATTCAACTTCATGCATCATTGAATTTGCAATTTGTATATTACCATGATTCTTATCTCTTATATCCTCATGTCCCTAGTCCTCATAAACTTGATCTTTATTACCTTTATTCTTATCTCTTTATCCCCATGTACTTCATCATAGTTCTCCATCTAACTTAATGAGTTCTTTTGCACTGGAACCCCTATCTTTCTCTTCTTTATAACACATTCCTTATGTCCAAAACAATCACACTTCCTACATATTTCAGACAATTAACAATATTCCATTTCTACCTCAAAGATAGCACTGTATATCTATTTCAACACATACCTCTGTGCATGATTTCCTTTGTCTAAGCTTAATGGCCTTATCCATGTATAATGGCTTTCCAATAGCACTGGTTACATAGCTTATACCAATCTCTTACGTGGTGCCATGTAAGCTTTGACTAGCCACTTTAGGTGGCTACATTTCCACTTCAACGAAGGTTTCAACCTTCCTACAAACAAGGAGAAAAAAGTAAAGCTCAAAATGGGAAGGTAGCAAGATGTCGATAGTGAAAGCTTGGGAAAGAATTGGACCAAAGCCGACCTTTAGGTGAGGAGCCAAGGAAGAAAAGATGCTGAACTTTGTCTATAAAACAATGTGCATAGCCTTATAGAGTTTTTGAGGTTGTAGCATTAAAAGTTGGATTTTTCCTATTACTGTTTTTCTTAGAAACTCTTCAAAATATCATTGAATAATGTCCTCTATTTTTGCAATAAAAGCATGGTTTAGATAAAGAAGAAAGTTTAGACAAAGTAAAAGGCCTCCATAACTGATTGAAGGAACAAAGAATTCATGAATTATGATAGGTGAAACAGATAGTGCATTGCTTTCATCTAAAAGATTCTAGGTTCTTAATGCATATGGTGTACATTAAATTATTTTAATTTAACTAGTATCTGTATTTTTATAGCTAGAGGAATAAAAAAATGAGAACCTACGAATCTTGTCAAACAAATTTGTAGACGTCTAACTAGTTTTCAAACACTTTTAAGATTGGATTTTTCACTATCTTCATGTGATTATAATCATGCTTATTAACATGATCGAACAATCTTGGGCAGCATTTTTATTATATTTGAAATTTTTGTTGGGTAGGTATAGCCTTTTATGATTTTCTTCATTGCAATTTTTACTTTGTAACTATTATGATGTGGGCAATAATCTAACATTATTAATAAATATATTAAGATTCTCGCTTATTTAATAATGGGTTCATGAGCTCTTTGGTTAGATTTTGGGTTGGATAGTAGGCCCTTTAACATGATATCATAACTAGGATTCCTTTTAGAACCATTATTGGCTTTTATTGATTTGGTAGTACGATGGCTTGATGATTTGACTATCATGGTAAGGGAACATGTTTCACATGCATGTTATGATATGGACAACAATTTCACATTGCTAAGTAGTGTCTTAAAATGTTTACTAATAAGATAATAGGTTCCACTAATTTTTAAGTTAGTTTTTGGTTTGAATAAAAGTCCTATTAACATAGTATTAAAGCTCACATTTGCCCCTAATACTCTAATAAGCTTGCACTTTTGAGCTTTAATTAATTTGATTTCACACATTGTCTATATAATGTAGTACCACATATGCTATCTATTAACCCAATATGGTGAAGGGGAGCATGTTACCGTGTTGATAATAATCTCATATCGCAAAGAATAAACTAAGAATCCCAGTTAAATGAAAAAGGTTCCACCAACTATAAAACTAGTTTTTGAGTTAGATAATAGATCCCCTAATAACAAGCCTAACCAAGAGAAAATATGTTTTTTGTTTGGCTCATAACTTTTTATGATTCAAGCCTAATATTTTTGTGGATGAAAATTGTAGATTTTTGGACTTTAATTGTTTCCTTTAAGTACCTTAAATTAAGCACTTATATATTGTGATATAAATCTTAGTTTCAAGGTTCCTATTTTATAAATATCTTAGATCCAAAAAGGAGCAAAAAATTAAGAAAAGCCCAAAGGTAAAAGAGACTGTTCAACGACTTAAGACACTTTAATTCCTTAAGCAACTTTTAATATCAGAATTTTATGTCACCTATACTTATAGCCAAATACAAGTATTAAATGGAGTAACAAAGTATTCCCAAGTATTTATTTCATAACTTGGGGCATACAAAACCATAAAAGGCTCTAGAAGTTGGAGTAATTATCCATAAAATCCAACCCTCTTGCTTATGATGCCATGTCATTTACCTTAAATATAGAAATAAATTCAGCAAGTGAGACAAACTTAAGTTACACAAATTATTTGATAGGGGAAGCAAGAATAATGTGTGTCATAATGTCCAATAACAATTGGTAATGAACCCATTATTGTAATCCTAAAATTGCAAAGAAATATTAAAAGAGCTTTCTAACTTGGAAAAATGGGTTCACTGGATGTGAACGAAATATTTTCATAAGTGAGTGTATTCATTTTCAAAGGCAACAACTACTAATTGATTGAGAACCTCTCAACAATGTTGAAGCTTATTGACTTTAAATGTTAACACTTAATGCTTCTCCATGTGCCTTTCATAAGATTCTAACAAACATCCTACATTATGGAGACTGGTAAAGTTTTTTTCCCCAAGACAATGCATCATGCATTTTTGTGCACTTAAAAAATAATCAATAGGGTTATGATTCTTGTATTATGGATTTTGATGGAGCATTAAAAGAGAAGAGCAATAATTCATTGTTCCATGTCTACTACATTGATTTGCCTTCATAGTTTTCTACTGTACTTTCAAGGCAATTATGATTGTATTTCTCATTGTGTTGAAGGATGTTAGAGCCAGATGGAAATAATATGGGACTGGAAATGGAATTCTCATAGTGTTGAAGGATGTTAGAGCCAACTGGAAATAATATGGGACTAGAAAAGGAAGGAGTAGGGTCATTAGCATGCACTTTGGTAATTATGAGGATGAGAAATTGCATCATGACTACCATAAATTTGTTAATTGATTTTGAAGTCATCACATTTAAGTTTTTTCCTTTGAAAATTCTCCTTTTCCATTGTCCAATATAAAAGTAACCTATACAAAGTGGTTCTCTAATCTTTGTTGCAATTATAAAGCTTGAAATCATTTTAGATGAAATAGCATTTAAAATTATTAGTTTAAAATTGTCAGCTTCAAAGTGTGATAGTACATTGTAAAAGTTGTCTTAACCTATAGTTAATGCTTTGGCTAACAAGATATGACTTTGCTCTTTGATGAATAAACTCATATATTCAAATAAAAAAAAAGATATAACTTTGCAAAAGTTTTCTAAGAAATTAATACTTGACTCTTATAGGAAGTCTTGCATATAAGAAAAAATTAGTTTAAAAGAATAACTAATGAATTGTGATCTAATTTTAACAATTTATTTGTCCTTTACATCCAATCAAACTTTATATCAATAAATATTATAAGCATGTAGGAGTAAAATAGAAATAAAAGTGACATCTCAAAACATGACATTTTATAAAAAGACAAATCAATTAAAGAACAAGCAACTATATTATACCAATTTTGAAGAGGTACAGTAAATTGATAAAGATGAAATGCTATTTGAACATGAGATAATTCAATAACATCAAAAGACAAGGAGCTTAGGATAAAAACCCTTATTAATACATCAAATAGTTACAGAAATAATTGAAAAGTTAACAAGTGAAAATAAAGTTAATCATTTCCACATAAATTTAAATATCTCTTGTTAATCTTCGTTCATTTGAGCTCTTAGTGGTCAAATTCTATAGTGCACAACTTCGTAGGCAATAAAAGAGTCAATTGTTTTCTTTTTAATATTTCAACTTTTTTTTTTGGTTTTTTAGGAGTACAAATCCCTACTTTATCAACTTAAGTAATGTTGACGATTTGCATGTCAATGGAAACAACATGGTTCGAGTGCAAGAAAAGTATTACGTGACCCCGACAGCAACATGGAAGAAACCAAACAACATGCGTAGTAACCAAAAAGTTGAGAAAACAAGTTGTATATTCTTTATAAATACATGGTATACAAACTGTAAAAACTTGAGTTTCAATTTTTCTCTGGTTATATATTTCCAACATCTTTGGTCATTTGTAATTCCATGAAAAATCTAACAAAGTGTCATCCCCATCTTCCAAAAATCCCTCCATTATATTATTTGTGACTCTCTATCCAATATGGAATTAGCAGTGTTGCTGCCTTAAACATATCTATAGCCCTCTTGAAAACAAATGTAGTGCAACATGATCCCTACTGAGGGTTGGGGCTCTGCGCTTCTATAAGAAGGAAAATGGTGGTAATTGTGTTAACCAGAATTATTGACATGTCCAGTAATTCTCTCATAATCAATTAGTACCATCGAAAATTTAAAAGAGCTGTTTTCCGATTGTTTACCAAAAATTTTGAAAAAAAAAAAGAAGAATAAATCAAAGTTTAAGAAACGGCTTAACGGTTAGTCATATTCTAAGCTGGGAATATTTATAATTGAGTTTGGAAATCCTTTATAACATTTCAATTATGAAAGATGTTTGAAATAACAAATAATGGGCCATCCAAACCATTGAAAAGAAATTACAAAAAATGATGCATGAGACCCAATTAAAAAAATATCATGAAGCTTATTAAGCAATGTCGATATGGTTTAACGTCAAGACAGACTCCATCTTGCTTACCAGCCAAAGATCACATTCCATGCATCTAGAAGCCAATGTTGTACTCTCGTTCTTGGTTCTCTGTATAACTGTTGTTTTTATAATAAAAATAATTGATTAGTAGGGTTGATATGTGTATAGAAACCAAAACATAGTCAAATTACAGGCTTCGGTTCACCAAAGCTTTTGAATATAATAAACGTTGTTTGATAACATCTTAGTAAAAATCAGAAGTCTTTGGTTGAACGAAGTTCATGAACATGGGTAATGTCATGTGAGTAACTTTTTGTTTTGCGTTTTTTTTTTTGCGTCATTTTATTTAGTTTTTCTGATATTGAAATATGTTAAATTTTATCAAATTTATGCAGGACAATATGAGCATAGAACTAAAGAAATTTTGTTAAATACTCCATTTTCATTCACTTTTAATTGCATTCAGTTATTATTATTATTATTATTATTTTGATGAACATGTGCATTCAGTTATTTTTCTAAGGCAGCATTTAGACTTCTCTTCTTTTAACATGGACATTAATAAGTCATAATTTCCTGAAAAATAAAAGGTGGAGAAGTGTGGGAATTCAAATTCTGGAATATTTGATGGTAACGGTCCTGCTATTCCCTGTTGATGGAATTATTCTAAAAAAGAAAAAATTCCTTAACACTTTGTTTCGCTGAAGTACCTTCCGCAGAGCCAGATGGATTTTGGGTGCATATGAGCATTTTTTGGTTCACAAAACGTGTTGAAAGGAACAAATGCTCTACAGAACATTTCCGAAGAGGACTTAGAGTTGGCGGGTTAAACACTTCAAAGGGCAACTTTAATGCTTCAATTGAATCACACAAATTGAACATGAAGGCGAACGAGTTTGGGTAAGTGTAGTAAATCGAATGGTCTTTAGGAGTTTGGTCCCCATATTACGAGCTCTATTCAACAAGACGTAATGTTGAAGCATCTGGTTTGATTGGGATTTCCCCATACTGTTTACATAATTGCTCTTGTATTGATAGTGAACGACTGTGCACTTCGTCATTTTTACCACCATGGAAAGGATAAATTCAATCAAACAAGATGTTGGCCAAATTTGTAATTCTGTTAGACAATGAAAAAAGATGAGGACGATATTCACTTGTGAGAGACAGAAAAACGGGCAAGATCCTGCAGTTACATGCGAAGGAAGGTTGATTTATATTACATTAATTTTTAAGGTTCCTTTTTTTCTTAAAAATTAATTTCCAAGGAAAGATAGCTTTTTCGTGTATAAAAATCTTCACAAATTCTAACTACTATTGAGACATTCTAACAATTAAAATATGACCGTCCCTACGATCGTAAAAAATAATAGTGCTTCAACTAGATAGAAAGAAAAAAGAAAGAAAGAAAGACCCTTCTGTGGTGTTTTGTTGATGTAGTTGTTGGGTCCACTTCAATAAGTCAGTTTATCTTTATCATAAATCAAATAATTTTAAAACCATTTATCTGAAAATGAATTGGTGTAAAGATTTGTGCTTATAAGGCATTTACATATCGTCTGGTCTTGTGAATGACCGGTTTTAATTAAAGAGGTAGGGTAATCTCACAACTTCATCAGCCAATTTGCACATCCTTGTAAATGTAGTAAAGAACTATTTAAGAAGCTAGTCTAAAATCCAGGGGTATTTGATATATGGGGTTTAGCTCGTGTGAGAAATGGTGTGTAATTCGTGTACTACAAGTACAGTATGACAAGTATTTACATAATGCAACGTGGATAATTATAAACTTTTCATAAAAATATTTTTTTTTCCTTTCAAGTGATTGAAGTAGCTTATTTGGTTTAAGAATGCAATTATAAAAAATAAATTTAAAACCATTCATCCAAAAATGATATGATGTATAGATATTTGTTAAAAAATATGTAAACACTATCTAGTCTTGTTAACGTAATCGATCTTAACCTCCTTTCCATTAAAACAAGGTGGTAATTATTGATGAAATTTCTCAAAAACAAGGAGGACACAATGAAGTGTGATGTTGGTAGGTTAAACATATCTACTTTCAACTCTTCCAAAGAAAAGAAGCAACTTGATACATGACTACTAATATGGAATCCAACTAAAAGGATTATATTTTAATACATAGAGAGCTTTTGATATTGAAATTAAGAATAAAGCTTGAGTGATGATGTTTGGTCTGAATAAATTAAGAACTAAATAATTAAAGTGTTGAAACTTTTAGGAATTGGGTATTATCTCCTCTAATTAAGTATAAGTACATATACTCTAATATGGAAATAAAGTATTTGTAATGATATGTCTTAAATTATTAAACTAAGACTAAATTATGGAAGTGACTAAAATCTAAACAATAGACAACAAAGCATCACCGAATGGTAGAGATTATTTTAACTTTGTTATTTTATTTTAGTTGATTTGCCATCATATGATAAAGTTTTAGAAATCTTTAAGATTCAAAGGGGCCTAATGAAAGGTCGGCACCTAATAGGGGACCAATTTTTTGATGTTGGTTGGCTTGCATATTTAAATATCCCACTTGTTTGAGCCTTATTAGAAAAGTAAGTTGTGGGCTAACGTGAAACTTTCAATTTACTTTTACCATCAATAACTTGAGCATTGTTATAATATATTGTATTATTACTTTGTTATAATATATTTTTATGAAAGGTCAAGCATTATATATCACCAAAAAAAATATAAAATTATTCAATTATACTAAGCCTACCACATGATCACTCGCTCCAACATGGCATCCTTGTCTATCACATCCTTAATTGTTAGCATACCTATGCCTTAATTGTGATTGCTCATCCATATACTAATCCCACTTGCATCACTAGGTTGTTCATTATTCTTAATGGTGTGAAGCCATGGCCATTGAAAATACCACTTTTATCAACAATGGTATCTAGTCTTTAGTTCCTACTCCAATTGGCGCTTACCTCACTGTTGGGCTTAAGCTTCATTTTAACAACTACTTGGAATCTAATAAGGTGTGTCTCATAGATAAACATTTTTAGTGGTAGGAAGGGATTAACTACACAGAAACTTTTAATTCAGTTTGCAAGCAACCCCAACGTTTTATTGATCCTATTTGTCTTGGCCATATTTATTGCTTGCATCGATCTCTCTATGGCCTAAAGCAGTCTTTATGTGTCCAGTACCAACATTTAAGCTCCTTCTTGGTCTCTTTTGGCTTTAGTATATCTAATGCAGACACCTTATTGTTCATTCATTTCCTTGCTAGCTATAGTCTTATGTTGTTAGTATACGTGGATGATATTGTCCTCATGACCTGAAGCAGTCTCAATGTGTCCAGAACCAATAAATTTGCGCTGAAAATGTTACGGGAAGGACCATGTTCATAGCCCCCAAATATCAGACGCGCTCCAACCAATATTTTGACCGCCTTTGGATCACTAACATTTAGACGTAACCCATATTTAATTAAACTTAAATCTATATTTGCGCTTTTTTCACTTTCAAGGTTACATTGCTAGTTTCGTATTTTGTCTTCTGCAAGATATCGGCTACAAATGGGTTTCAAGAATCAATCCTTGAGATCCTTACCATGTAGCATCTATTGGGACAGCACGCATAATGGGAACCCTTACTCCACCGGTTGAAGTAACCTTGATGGTTTGCATTTCAATGGAAGCAATATGGTTGGAATGCAAGAAGAGCATTGCGTGACTCCAACAGCAACGATAAAGATATCAAACGGCAAGGACGTTGTCTAGATAGTTGAGAAAAACATGGCCATGGATTCCATGTCTAGTAATTGTGTCGTAACTAATTGAAAATATAAGAGGATTTTTCAAAGAATTGCTCTTAAAATAAGTATAAATGAAAATTCAAAAAATATCATTTTGAGTAAGATTTTGAGATTTTCAACCTCTATATTTTTGTAATTTTTATAATGTTGAGATATGTTTCTATGTTTTTTTATATTATTTTTTCTTAATGCAAACTTACATTTCTACCAAAAAAAAAAAAAAGAAAATTCAAACAATGGCTTAATTGAACATTTAACAATTGAGATAATCATAGCTTAATGCCAATGTTCAAGTCAGTTAGAAAAGTTGCTGGAAATTACACATAGCAATTCATTGAGCCCAGTAACAATAAACAACAATCATAGTCCATTGAATCTAGTTTTAGACATCGAGAAGCTTACTGAGAGACGTTGATTAGGTCCAACAGCTAGTTGGTCTCCATCTCACTTGACAGCCAAAGATCGTGTTTCATCAACCAAGAAGCTAGTGTTTTAGTCTCCTTTTTAGTTGTCTCTATTGCTTTTATTCTATAAAAATAATCAACTAGTGGGATTTATGGGTATAAAAGCTAAATCTTAGTAAATTACATCTTAATGGAAAATTAGCTGTGCTTACCTAAGAATGATTGGCTCCGAACAAACCATTGTTAATCAATTCTTACAATGGTGACAAATGGATTTTTAATTCACTATTTGTTTATAGAAATCAGCGATCAGTTATTTAAATTTCAAATTCATTTAATTTAATTTCAAAATGAACAGGATAGGAAGCTACCCACCCACCTATTATGTGTGGGCAGTTGACGACGAAGTGACTGATATTCCGACGATCCGGGTTAAAGAGAAAATACGTTTCTGCTCGACAGGCCACAGCTTCTTTGCAATATGTGAAAGCGTTCTGGTGGTTCTAGAGATGATAACTAAAATAGTATGGTGCTGAATGCGAGAACAGTTCTCTATCACTAAAATACGGGAAAGGAAGAGAATACAGATGTGGAAGGACGCTATTATTAATTAAGGCCGATGATGGGAGAGCATTACTATCTGCGGGAGATTAGACGCGGCATGTAAGCTTTGCACTTGTTGAAAGCTGGCAAAGGCAACAACAATCCATGGAAAGAGATGTCGGCAATGAAAGCTCGGAAAGGAACTTAAGGGGAAGCCGACCGTTAGGGTGACGAACCGAGGAAGTGAAGATTTCAAAAAGGGGAACACTCAAGTCTCAATATTTGAGTGCATATTAATTTTATATTAAGTTTTATAACCAATCAATTATAAGCAAGATGTCGGCGGTAATAGCCCTCAGTGCTGAGGGCAAGCACTTCTCTGGAAGAAATGAAAAACGGAAAATGGGACTGTGCTAAACACAGCGACAGGGAAAGAGCAACGGACAAGTGGTTCAAACGGGATTGTATTCCTTAGTCAAAGTGTACACAATAATGAAAAGACCGTGAAAAGAAAGGAAAACGTTTACTCTACTTATACAGGTTTGAGTCCTACGGAACCAACTAGAAATGACTTAGACTACACTGTTCAGAGTACAGGGTTCTCTACAAAAGATTACGCGTGACATTTTATAAAGTGCATAACGCAAGGTGGGTGTCATTGCATGCGTTGTCTCGAGTTGAAGTATCATAGATTTTAAGTTCACGCTGCGTTGGAAATGCGTACACGTGGTGCTTTTGAGTTGTTTCGTATAATTGGTAATATATTTCAAATCTTGGTTAAGTTGAAAGGGATTTCATTAATTATAAACTGGTTTTTCAGTAGGATAATAAAATTAAAATATTAACCAAGCAAAACTTGAAAGAATATGTTTTTTGTTTAGTTCATAATTCTTTATGATTCAAAAACCTAATAATTTTGTGGGTGAAAATGAGTAAATTTTCGAAATTTTATTGTCTCTTTTAAGTTTCTTAAATAAGTCACATTTATAGTCCCAAATAAATGTCAATTTCAATATTCTTATATAATTAAAAGACTTAGATCCCAAGAAAAGTGAATCACTAAGAAAAGCCCAAAAACAAAAGAGACAATTCCAATGAAACAAGACACTCAAACTCCATGAGCAACTCTTAATAACAACATTTATTGTCACCCTTCTTACAGCCAAATACAAGTATCAAATTTCCAAAAGAAAAATATGAAACAAATTTAAAAAGTAATCCCACATGTTTATTTCAAAACTCAAGGCACAATAAACAAAAAGGGCATTTCAACTTCATGCTTGTGATCCCATTTTACTTACCTTGAAATAACCAAAAAAAATGAGACAAATGAGACAAATGGGACAAGCTTGATCTACACAAATTACACAACAGGGGAAGTAGAGAATAAAGTATCCTGTGGTGGAGAATAAAAGCTACTAATGAATCGATTATTGCAATCTTAAAGTGTAAAAAAATGTTCAAAAGTGCTCTTTAACTTGCAAAAATGGCTTCACGTGAATATATGTAAAATGTTTTCCTAAGTGAGTGCATTTATGCCTAGAGGAGATAGCTAATAAGAGATTGAGAATCTTCTGACAACATTGGAGCTTATTGATGCTAGATCTAGACATTTAATGCTTCTTGTTATGCCTTTCATAACACCCTAAGAAACATCTTGCAATATTTAAACCTTTAATTTTCTTTTTTCCTTCACAATGCATTATGCATTTTCTCACAATTGATAAATGATTAGCCAAATTATAATTCTTGTATTTCAGATTATGAAAGAGGCACATGAAGAGATAATATATAACAGTCCTCTCTTTCTAGTAAAAGTAATTTGTGTTTCCAACCTTCCATTGCACTTCCATAGCAAAGATGATTGTGATTCTTAATTTGTTAAGTGGTGTCAAAGCAAGAATGAAATAACATGGAAGGGGAAAAGAAAGGGGTAGGGTTGTTAACATGCACTTTGATATTTATGAGGATAAGCAACTCCATTATCACTACTATAAGTTTGCTAATGGATTTTGAAGGCATTAGATTTAAGCTTTTCCTTTGAAAATTCTTCTACCTTATCATCTAACAACAGGGTCAACTATATAGAGTGGTTCTCTAAGTTTTTTGCAATTATATAATTTGAAATCATTTGAAATGAAATAAAATTTAAAAGTATTCATTTAAGATCTTTGGCTTTTTGAAGTTTGACAGTATATTACTAAAGCTTTTTTAACCTTTAGCTAATGTTTTAGCTAACAAGATGACATTACAAGAGTCTTCTAAGCAATTAATACATGACTCCTATAGAAAGTTTCACATATGAAGAAAAATTATTTTAAAAGAACATATGATGAATTGTAATATAATTTTAACATTTTACATCTATCAAATTTTATATCACTAGATGTTATAAACATGTAGGAGTGAATCACTAATGGAAGTGACATCTCAAAACATGACATTTTATAAAAAAAAGGGACAAATTAAAGAATAAGCAATTACATTGTACCACTTGCGAAGAGGTGCAATAAATCAACAAAAATGTAAGTCACATGAGAAGTAGAAATAATTAAATAATGTCAAAAGACTAGGAGGTTAGAACAAGAGTCCTTACTAACTCATCAAATAGTTATAGAAGTAATTGAAAAGTTAACTAGTGAAAAGAAATTTAATCATTTTCATGCATTTATATATGTCTTGTTAACCTTTGTTTGTTTAAACTTCTAATAATTAAATTGTACAGTGCATGACTCCTTGGGTAGCAAAAGATGTTTTTTAATGTTTTAACCTTTTTCTTTTCTTATAAAAACAATAATCGTTGCCATTTTACTTTTGTTATAAAAGAAATAAAATTTAAAAATATTCGTTTAAGATCTTTGGCTTTTTGAAGTGTGACAATGCATTACTAAAGTTGTTTTAACCTTTAGCTAATGTTTTAGCTAAAACGATCACATTACAAGTCTTTTCTAAGCAATTAATACATGACTCCTATAAAAAGTTTAGCATATTAGGAAAAATTACTTTAGAACATATGATGAATTGTAATATAATTTTAGCATTTTACATCTATCAAATTTTATATCACTAGATGTTATAAACATATAGGAGTGAATTACTATGAAGTTACATCTTAAAACATGACATTTTATAGAAAAGGGGACAAGTTAAAGAATAAGCAATTACATTGTACCATTTATGAAGAGGTGCAATAAATCAACAAAAATGTAAGTCACATGAGAAGTAGAAATAATTAAATAATATCAAAAGACTAGGAGGTTAGAACAAAAGTCCTTACTAACTCATCAAGTAGCTATAGAAGTAATTGAAAAGAAATTTAATCATTTTCATGCATTTATATATGTCTTGTTAACCTTTGTTTGTTTAAACTCCTACTAATTAAATTGTATAGTGCATGATTCCTTGGGTAGCAAAAGATGTTTTTTAATGTTTTAACCTTTTTCTTTACTTATAAAATAATTGTTGCCATTTTACTTTTGTTATAAATGAAATAAAATTTAAAAATATTCGTTTAAGATCTTTGGCTTTTTGAAGTGTGACAATGCATTACTAAAGTTGTTTTAACCTTTAGCTAATATTTTAACTAAAAATATGACCTTATAAAAGTTTTCTAAACAATTAATAGTTAACTCCTATGAAAAGTTTAGCACATGAGAAAAAATTAATTTATAAGAATATGTAATGAACTATAATCTAATTTTAGTCTTTTATGGCTAATCAAATTTTATATCAACCAATGTTATAAGTATATAGGAGAAAATTATGAATAGAAGAGACATCTTAAAACATGGAATCTCATAGAAAGAGAAATGCATTAAATAATAGACAATTATATTGCACCACTTATGAGGGAGTACAATAAAACAACAAAAATGAAATTAATCACAAGATAAGGACACCTTTCAACTTACAAAATATACCCCCTGTACGTGAGATATATACTAAGTTGAAAGAAACATCTGCTGTTGCACGAATGGTTTGCACTGACTCATAATATTTGTAACGGTGAGAAAGCCACCCCTATAATTAGCTTGAAAAAGCTAAAACCAACCATTGAACTTTGAAGTCAATTAACCAACCTCTTGTCACGTTCTAGAATTTTGTAGTCACCTTGGACTATAGAAGTTATGTAAGTTAACTAGTTTAGGGTCATGGCCAGGTATGGCCGAACCTACAACCTGTCTTGTAAGTCAGCTTTCCACGTTTCCTCTAAGCCCACATATGGTGTTATTTGCATGAATGTAGGATGCCATAAAATGAAAGGCTAGACAAATGTTGGGGAGGTTCGTTCCCAAAATTAAATATAGGAAGAATGGACTTTCCTCCCAATTTAGACGATCGGGCATTGCAAACACCTTAAACTTGTTCTATTACATGGGCCCGTAATAACTTGGTATTAGAGCTGGAGATGGCGGAGTGAGGCAAGATTAGATGGTAGTGGAGAGGGATCGCGGAGTTCACAGAAATGATGAAGTCAATGCAATAGATGTATGTTGCCATTCATGCCAAATCAACAATGTTAAGGCTGTTATGGATCCAGCTTCTAGTTCTGCAAAAACCAGCTAGCGTGACGCTTACGCGGCAGGGGACTAGTCAACCCCATCAAAGAGAAGACGTGTTTTGTAAGCAATATCATTTGAGTTCTCGGCAAACGTCTGCAAAAGGGACCGGAGGAACATGTGGGTTGTTTTAATTCAGTTCTTGTAAGAGTGTTTTAATAGTAAGGGAAGTCGTGCTGAAGGCTCAACAGCAGGAAGTCTGCCAGATAACCCTTACCTAGTGGCTTGTAATAGGGGTAACTGAGACCTCTAGCGTGGGCGACCTTATGTAGCTTAAAAGGGGGAAGAAGAATGTTGTAAGACTCACGCTTTTGTGTAATGAAATCTTGGGAGGGTTGCTGCCTTGAAACAGCTACGTGTTTTTGTCACAAAGGTATGAGTGAAGAAGGCATGAGAGGTTCGGAAATTTTTGTATTGCTTTCTTAGGGTATGACATACAAAAGTTGTCTTCTTATAATACAAAAAAAATAACCAACATATAAAATATATAAACAAATATGGCAAATATTCTTCTACCATTTGTACAGTTAATTCCTTAAATAGATTACGCCATATGAAAAGAATAATAAGCTAATATTAGGAAAATAGTATGGCGTATCGAAAATAGTTTTCCGTAGTTTCTGATGTGGCTCTAAGAAATGTTACGCTGACCTCTTCCTAGGGACTGGTATTAGGATGTTGATAAAATTTTAGATATTCCTAAAATATAGAGGGAAATGAAAGACCAACAACTGAAGCTACAGAAAGTTCCTTATGTTGACTGGTTTGTCTTTATGCGTAAAGATGGTGACTCTTGCATACAAAGTGAGCCAACATGACCGAGTCCTGTCAGAAATTAATTCTCATTTGAGACAAAATGAAGTGCATTTCTAATTCAATGGTACAAATCGAGCTTCTTTCTTGGATTTACATGAGGACGCCAGCCACATTCAGAAGGAAGCGTTTCCCATATACATGAAGAATGTGTACAAACACCGGCCAAATTGGAATTAAGGAAAGGTATTAGGTGAACTACTTCCTCGGAAAGATTTCTATTGTTGCTGCTTCAGACACATTTATTTACCTTGATAGCACCTTTACCAACGGGAAATAGATTCTTGGATCAACTATTGAGTTTTTCCTCTTTGGTAGATTATATCATTCTTCATATTTAGTTAAATTTAATAATACTACAAGTAGCAAGAATTTTCCATTTAGATTCTTTAATTTCTAAATTGATTGTTTAGAATTTATGAATACAATTAATTTGGTATGACAACAAGAAATAGTAGGCTAAAAAATGTTCCATGTAGTGTAGAAACTAAAAGCTTTAAAGTCTTTTATGTTTTTTCTCCTTTAAGAAGTTGTTGAAAGTTATGAACTTTATATTGACATCTTTAGTCTTTCAAGTTTCCTAATCCTAGTTTCAATGAGGACAATAGACCAATAATGTATTACAATGTTCACTATAAATTATTTCTCAGATGTTAGTTGAAAAGCTAAGTGTTATTCTTCCTATAGTAGCTAGCTACCACCAAACTGCTTTTATAAAGGGATGTTAGATTTCTATAAAAAAAAAAAATACATTTTACTAGGAATTTCTTTATGATTATCATAAGCGAGATAAAAGTAAGCAAGTGACCATAAAAATCAATCTCATGAAAATATATGATGTGGTTAAGTGGAAAATGGTGTTAGGAATCTTGAAAGCTATCAATATTCACCAATAATTCATTGATCTTATAACTAAGTATATTACTTCAACAAAATTCTCAATAAATTTTAATAGAGAGCATGCATGTTACTTTAAAGGTATTAATATATTGAGACAAAGGGATCCATTGTCCTTATATTTACTTGTCCTTATCATAAAGATACTTAATAGAATTATTATTGCAAAAGCCTCCATATTGGCATTTAAGTTTCATTGGTGATGTAAACTTGAAAAAAATTACTAATTTGTATTTTGCTAATGATTTGATTGTTTTCTTTTAAGGTGGTACAGTTTTAGTACTCTACCTTGTAGAAGTTTTGAATGAATTTCTAAATTCACGTGTCTACATTATAATTTAAGCAAATGTCAAACATTCTTCTTAGGATTATCAAAACAAAAAAACAAAAAAAAAAACTTTTATTTTAGATCACTCATCCAATACACTTCGTATTAGATATCTTGGAACCCCTATTATCATAAAAAGAGTAACTCATGTTGATTATAAAGGTTTGATAGATAAAATATTTGAAAAAAAAAAAGAAGGTTAAGAAATAAATTATCTTGGCTATCCTGAAAGGCTATAGTTGGTAAAATTATTCCTGATTTTTACCTATATATTTTGGATACAATTATTTATATTACTAGAACACATAATTTATATGATTAAGAAAAAAGATAAGAAACTTTTTATCGGCAAGTACCACAAATACACAATATTCTCACAAAATAGTTTAGCAAACAGTTTTTTATTAAAGAAAGAGGGAAGATTAGGTCTACTAAATTTTAAAACTTTAAAATAAAGTCATTTTACAATGTATACTTTAAAATCTTATTAATTTTCCAAACTATTCTTTACCAAATAAGTGGATTCATAATATAAAATGCAAAAGAACTCCTATAATACAACTTAACATAAATGGTTTTATGTCATGAAGATGAAAATATCTCCTTAATCTAAGGCTTACTCTTATCTTAACCTTTATAAATTTGCTTATTGCTGCAAAGAACTTTATAAGAATCTTTGACTAGTTAATGATTAATTTGTCAAGACAAACTTTCTATAGCTAAAGAAATTATATGACGGTTTCTTTCAATTAACTTATATTTTGATCTTTATCAATTGCAAATATAAAATAGGATGGAATGGAATTTGACATCACATTAAAGGATGAAATAAATAACTATAATAAATTATTAGAGAAATTAAATGTAGGGATTTGACTAAAAATAAAGGTTAATTTTTTTTTTACTTTGCATTTATTGTATATGAGCTAAAGCCAATAAAAAATCATTTTAGAACAAAAACAATTGATATTCGAATGTTGTTGAGAAGAGTAAGGAAAATTATATAAAAAAGAATTTTCTTTAAGTTAAAATATAAAATCCTAAAGAAAATGTCATTTTGAGTGAGATTTGGAGATTTATAATGTCTATCTTTTCACAACTTATATTTCCACAAAAAAAAAAAAAATCTACAGTAATATGTAATCATATTAAACTAAAAACTAAAATGACAAAGATTTGAAAGTTTGAGAATTACTCAATAAAGCATTCATAATAGAACAATTAATTATTTCAACTAAATAAAAACATGTAATATTTTATTGTAGGTTTTTGGATGAAAATGAATAGATTTTTGGAATTTATTGTTTCCTTTAAGTCTCTTAAATAAAGTCACATATATATATTCCCAAATAAATATTTACTTTCGATATTATAATTTTCTTATACATCCCAACAAGAGTTAGGGTAAAAGAAAAAAGCATAAAAGCAAAATAGGTAGCTCCGATGACCAAGAAATCTAATTCTCTAAGCAGCTCTCAACACCACAATTTAATGTCATCCATTCTTATAGCCAAATACAGATATCAAATGAAATAAAAAGTTACTCCCTTGTGTTTATTTCCTAACTCAAGCCATACATAACCAAAAAAAAAAATCTTCAACATGCAGTTATTACCTATAAAATCTAACTTTGTTCCTTGTGAAGCCATGTCACTTAACCTGAAATCACAAAAACAAATTCAATAGGTGAGACAAGCTTGACCTACAAAAGTTACACAACAAGGAAAGTATGGAATAGGTATCTCATGGTTCATAGTAGAAATTGGTAGAACCCATTATTGTGATCCTAGAACTAGAGAGAAATGTTAAAAGGTGCTTTATAATTGACAAAAAAAGATTTCCATTAATGTGCATGAGATTTTTTCACAAGTGTGTGTATTTGTGTTCAAAAGAGATATCTAAGAAAAGATTAAGAACCTTTTGCCAACATTGGAGCTAATGGATGTTACCTGTAGACATTTAATGTTTCTCCATGTGCCTTTCAAAACACTCAATCAAACATCCTGCAACAGTATCTATACCTTTGGGTTTCTTTTCCTTAAGACAATGCATCATGCATTTTGGCACAACTGACAAAAGATCACTAGAAATATGACTTTTGTATTTCAAATTGTGAAAGAGGCACTCAAAGAGATGAGAAATAATGCACTCCTCCATTTCCAACTCTTCCAAAGTCAATGTGCCTTTACAAGCTTTCTTTGCAATTTCATGGCAATGATGGTTGTAATTCCCATGAGATTGAACAGTATCAAACCTAGAAGGAAACAACATAGCAGGGGTTGGGCCATTGGCTTGCACTTTCATAATTATGATGACAAGCAACTCCATCATCATCACTATAAGTTTGTAGAGTGACTTTGGATCTATCATATTTAAGCTTTTTCTTTAGGAATTCTCCTTTCTTGTTAGCTAAAGATAAAAGTTAGCTATATAGAGTGGTTCTCTAATCTTTACTGTAGTTACATAACTTGAAATCATTCTAAATAAAATAGCATTTACTAAACTAGTTTAGATTGTTGGCTTTTGGAAGTGTGATAGTACATTGCTAAAGTTACTTTCACCTTTGACTAATGTTTTAGCTAAAGAAATGTGACTTGACAAGTGTTTTCTTAGAAATTAACACTTCATTCCCACTGGAAGTCCTGCATACACAAAAAAAATTAGTTTAAAAGAACATGTGATTAACTGTAATCTAATCCTAACATTGTCATATTCCTTTACATCCAATCAAATTTTATATCAAATAAATACTATATAAACATGTAGGAGTGAATTACAAATAAAAATGTCACCTTAAAACACAACATTTTGCATAAAAAGAAATGAATTCAAGCATGAGCGATTATATATTATGAAGATGTACAATAAATTGACAAAGATAAAACACCGGGAGCACTGGAAATAATTAAAGAATATCAAAAGACAAGGAGGTTAAGACAAAAGCCTTAATTAACTCATCAAGTAGCTATAGAAGTAACTAAAAAGTTAACTAGTGAAAATAAAGTTAATTTCTTTTACATAACTTTACATATATCCCACTAACCTTTGTTTGTTTAAGTTTCCAATGATCAAGTTATGTTTTTAAAAAAATGAATTTGTACAGTGAACAAATCTTTGGGCAATGAAAGAGTTAATTGCTTTTTTTTTTAATATTTAAACATTTTTGTTTTCTAGAAGAATACAAAACTTCCCTCTCTACGCTAAAGTAATGACTTGCATATCAATGGATACAACAAGGTTTAAATGCAAGGGAAGTCTTGCCTAATGCCAACAGTAGCATTGAAAAAACAAAACGGCATGCGCAGTGGCCAAAGAGTTGTGAATCACGTGCCATATTTTAATAAACACATGGCAACAAACTGTAAAACCTCTTGTTTTAGTTTTATTCAATCTCCTTATTTCCAACTCCTTACACTGTAAAAAAGTCAACTGTTCTCCTTTTCTTGTTTTTTTAATATTTAATTTTCTCAAGAATACAAACCCTCACTCTATTAGCTGACGTAATGTTGATGATTTGTATGTTAATGGAAGAAACTTGGCTCAAATGCAAAAGAAGTATTATTGCGTGACCGCAACAACGACGTGGGGAAAACCAAATGACATGCGCAATGACCAAAGAGTGGAGAAAAAACATATATATTCTTTATATAAAGGCAATGAAATTGTAAAAACTTGAGTTTCCAACGATCTTGAGTCGTGTATGATTCCATAAAGGACCAAACAAGGTTTCATCTACACCCACCAAAAATGTCTGCATTTTATTACTCGTGACTCTTTATCTAATGTGAATCAGCGATGTTGCCAACTTAAACAAATCTCTAGCCCTCTTTGTAGCTGAGATACCTTCAGAAACCTATATGCCCCCATTGATTTGAGCTGACATGTTACCCTTATAATTCAACACCATAATAGTCCAATGGTTTAACCATTATAGTGAGTGAGTGTGTTATCAATGTGTATTACAACGTAGGCAATGATCCCCCATTGTTAGTCAATATATTATGATTCATTTTTACATGATAATGAGTTTTACCAATTTTTAAATTACCTTTGAGTGGAATAATAAGTCTCTCAACATAAGATTAGAGTTACGGTTCCTTAACACTTCTATGATTTCCAATTTATTTGGACCCTCCCATTACCCATGTAATATGGCACCATGATGGTCAAATCATTAGACCATCATGGTAAGGGGGTTCATTATGCATATATGTTAATGATGTGTGCATTTTTATATTATTAGAGTTCATACTAATATGATAATTGGTTCCACCAATTTTTAAGTCATCTTTTGGTTCAATAATGAACAAATTAACATGATACCAAAATTCATGTTCTTCCTTAACACTTCTATAAGCTTCAATTAATTTGGGTTCACACATCATCCATGTAATGTCATATCACATAGGCCAGTTACCAACCCAATGTGGTGGGTAGGTGTGTTACCATGTGGACTATACTTCCGTATTATTAACAGTATATTGGAAAACCTAGTTTGGTTAAAGTTGGTTCCACCAACTCTAAAAGTTAGTTTTAGGTTAGATGATAGCTTTATTAACATTAACAAACCTAAACTTGAAAGAGGATGCTTGTTGTCTAGCTTATAATTGTTCATGATACAAAAGCCTAATATTTATGTAGATGGAAATGAATAGATTTTTGGAATTTGTTGTTTCTTTAAGTCTATTAAATAATGTTACTATATATTCTCAAATATAGACTATTTATAAGATTAAGAAAAAGATAAGGAAATTCTTATGGGCAGGTAATATAGATATGCATCGTCCTCACAAAGTAGCTTGACAAATTGTTTGTTCACCAAAAGGAAAGGAGATTAGGTTTATTGAACCTCAAAATTTGGAATAAAGCCTTTTAGGACATATGCTTTGGAATCTCATTAATCTCCCAGAAGACTCATTATGGAGTAAATGGATTCACAATACAAAGTGTAAAAGAACCTCAGTAATGCAGTTGGACATAAAAGATACCATGACTTGGAGTTAGCGGAGTCTCTTCAAGTTAAGGCCCACACTTACCTTTGATCTCTCAAGTCCTACATATTGTTGCCAAAAGATTTATAATGATCTTCGGCAAGTTGGAGAAATGGTGAATCAGTATAATTTAATTTGAACAGGTGGCATTAGCAAACATAATTTCATTGGATGGCCTGTTTGTAGGGACAAACTTTCTATAGCAACAGAAATTGTACGATGGCTTCCTTCGGTAAACATATATTATAATTTTTGTCAATCTCATTTAGAAAATAGAATTCATCTCTTTTTTGAATGTGCATGGACAAGGATGATTTGGAAAAGTATTCTTGCTTAGAATGAAATCTGACATGACATTGAAGGATGGAATAAAAAACTACAATGGATGATCAAAGCAATAAAAGGAAGGGATTTAGCTGTCAAACTTCTCAAGATATCTTTCTTAGCTTGTATTTATTGTATATGAGCTAAACGAAATAGAAAATATTTTCAGGAGAAAACAATGGATATCCCTATTTTCTTAGCAAAAATAAAGAAGATATAAAATCTTCTCAATGCAATGTTATTTTAAGTGAGATTTGGAAGCTTCCAACTTCCATCTTTTCATAGATATGGTGACTTTTGTAATACTAGGGTATGCCCCTGTGCTTTTGTACTTTAATATGTATTAATACAATTTACCTTTTCACCAAAATATATATATATATATATATATATATATATATATATATATATATTCTCAAATAAATGTTAATTTTAATATTCTAGTTTTATTAGATATCTTTGATCCCAACGAGTAGAGAAAAAAGAAAAAAGAAACAACCCAGAGACAATAAAGAGCTCCAACAACGAAGACACTTGACTTCCCCAAGCAACTTTCATTACCACCATTTAGTGTCACCCACTCTTATAGCCAAATACAAATTCAAATGAAATAGAAAGATACTCACACATATTTATTTACTTCCTAACTCAAACCATTTATAAACAAAAAGGGCTCTAAGACTAGGAGTTATTATCCATAAAATCCAACTTTCTTGCTTCTAATTCAATGCCACTTCCCCTAAGACCATAGAAACAATTTAACAAGTGAGACACACTAGATTTTGATAAATTACACAATAGGGGATATGAAAAATAACGTGTCTTATGGTGGACAATAAAAACTAGTAATGAACCAATTATTGTGATCCTAGAGCTACAAAGATATGTTTGAAAGTGTTTTCTAAGTTAAATGTTTATGGAAATTTAAATGTAAGTGAATATGTCAAACAAGTAATATAATGATGAAAAAAGTATCATTCTATAAAGATTGATGATTATTAAACTAATTAAGTACTACCAATAAACAAATTCTAAAGTTTAGCTAGCAAATCAAAGTAAAGTTGATGATGAATTAAAATTGAAAATTTCTAAACAAAAGTTCAAGACTAAATGAAGGAAAGATTAATGTGAAAAATGTGTTAAAGCATTTGATTCACCATAACTATTAGATATAAATTTCAATTATCTATGCTTACAAGAATAATAGTATCTATGTGATAACAAATTTTTTTAATTTATTTACTATTCTATGTTTTGGTATAACAAACTTACTCCATTTAGTAATTCACTATATCTTTATGTGAAAAAAAGTGTATTAGAATATATAAACATTCTTAGTTTATAATAAATCTTTCAATCATCTTATTACAAAAACCCACACAAATAATATAAAATATGCTTAGCCATATTTAATTCATGACTATATATTACAAGAAGTAATTGCATATTATCACCTTTCAGTCTCAAATATGCACATCAAATCATTTAAGTGGTCATCAAAAGAATTAAATACAATAGTATATAACTTATATAAATAAAATATCTTGCAAAACTTAGAAATTTATAAAATTCACATCATCATAGTTAAGCTACATTGTCAGTCTAATAAAAGAAAATTAAAACATAATAAAATAATAATCAAGAAGAATGATAGAAATTAAACAAGCCATTTTAAATCAAAGAACAACAAGTTTGTCACCATTTTCTTCTTCTCTTCAAAAAATTCTTAAATTCCTAGCCTCTTTCTTAAAATGTGCTAAATTTTCTCCTCTCTTTCTTTTAGCTCTTCTTTTCTCTTAAGTAAGGTTTAGAGTTTAAACCTAACTCCTATCTTAAGATAAGTAGGTTTGGATACCCAAAACAATTGGGTTTTCAATTCTTACATTGATTAGGTCTTAAACTCCTAACATGAGTAATTGTTTTGATTATTTATTAAATCCAATAACAACAAAAAATCTAATAACAATTATCTAAAGCCCAAGCTCATCTTAAACTTCTTGATCTTGACATTTTGATCACATTTTGCAACATAATAAGTATCAAGTCTTTCGCACTTATCATTTTTCTCTATGTCTCTTTATGTTACAAACACAAGGCAAATTTAAGTAAATAGAAAGAAATTCAAATATTTTCTCACAAACATTACATTATTTATTGCTTAAAATAAATAAAATAAATCTATAAAAATAGAGTTATCATGAAAATTGATTGATGGGAATGCATGTAAAATGTCTTCAAAATTATATGGATTTATATTAAGAGAAGAAAGTTAATAAGAGATTGAGAACCTTTTGCCAATGTTGGAGTTATTAATCCTACATTCAAATATGTAATGCATCTTCATGTGCCTTCATAACACTCTAACAAACATCCTACAATATCTAAACCTTTAAGTGTCATTTCCACATGACAAAGCAAGAAACATTCCACACAATTAAAAGATGATCAACCCAATATTTAGTCTTGTATTTTGGTTTATAATGAAGGCATTCAAAGATAGTAGCAAAAAACCATTTTTACTAGCAATCATTTTCCTTTACAACTTTCCACTGTAATTTCAAGGCAATGAAGTTTGTAATCCCTATGTTGTTGAATAGTGTCAAAACTAGTAGAAAATAACATGGGTTCCATCGACTTGCACTTTAATAACTCTATTTCTTATAGAGTTTTTTTAACCACCTTAGGCAATATATTATGTAGTATTTTTTAAATTAGATTTTTATTTGCTTATATTTATGCATATTTTGTTATTTTATGCAACAAACCCAAAATAGGTAAAAAAGAAGGAAAAAAAACAACAAACCATGCAAAAGAAGGTGTTCTCGGGCAAGTGTCTATGATCTGGTCTTTTATCAGGCGATTGGGTGACCTTTTGCTGGTGATGCAAGGGTCTTTTTAGCCAGAAAAAGTAGGCTGATCATGTAAGTTAAGTGAAGAAAAGACAAAAGAAAAGAAAAATGAGAAAAACAAAGGGGAATGGTCGCATGCGGGAGTAGATTGAGCAAAAACATAGATTAGAGGAGGGAGTGGAGTTGCATGGACAGAGGAGAGTGTGATTATTTCTCCTTAACTAGAAAAGTAGAGCCCACGTGCAATAGCACAGGACTCTCAAAGCGCTGGGCGATCATGCGAACGCCGACTGCCTCACGTTCTTTTCTGGCGAAGTCACTAGTTTTCGGCCATTTAAGTTAACTTTCTGGCCAAATTTGAAAGTTTTCCGGCGAGAAGGAAGTGGATCTACTTTCCTAGTGAGATTTTTGGTTTTTTTGTAGGTTTTTTTTGGGCGATTTCATGGCAGATTCTAGCGAGAGATGATGGACACCGACTGGGGATTTTGTTAGATCTACACTTTTCCGGGGCGGCGGCATATGGTGGTGTACAGTGGCACGTGGCAACGGTGTGTGAGAGCACATGGTAGCGAGTGGCAGTGGTGTGTGTCGGTTCATTTTGTTCCCCTCTTCCTCCCTATGTGCAGATTTGTGTATTGTTTTTATGAATTGAAGACATATTGGTGATAGCTTTTGTGTTTTTAACTTACATAATGCTTTGTTCAATTTCTTGCACTGTTTCTATTTATAAATATTCCATGTTTTAATCTAATTTGTTACAACTAAGATGTAACCTAATCACAATGGCATGAATTGGCATGAATTGTATGATTATGGTGTTTTTTGAGATATTTTGTTTATATAAAGTTGCATATTACTATATTCAATACATTTAAGTGATTAACTACCACTTAGATGATTTAATTTGCATGTTAAAAACTGACAGAAAATAACATGTGGTTACTTTTGTAATGTAGAAGCATAAATTGATATGAATAAATATATACCATATGGTTTGTGTGACTTAGGTGTAAACTAAAATATTTATAAACATAGTACACTAAGTTCATTTCAATTGCTATATAAAGATATAGTGAGTTACTAAGTTAAGTAGGTTCATTATAGCTAGACATAGGATAGTGAATAAATTAAGAAATTCTGCCATCACATGAGTAGAATTAATTTTGAAAGTATAAATAATTAACATTAGTACTTAATAGTTAGGTGAAATTGAATGCTTTAACATTTTTCATCTATGAAGTTTAGATTAACTTTTGGTGTTTAATCCATGTTTTATCAGATTGAGTTGTTAGATAAATTACAAAAGTTGTTCACCATTAATAATTAGCCAGCTTAGTAATTACCAATTTTTGTAAGATAATATCTGACTCATTATTATATTATTTGCTCAACTTGTACAATTGCATATAAGATTTCATTCAACACACTTTAACAATTATGAGGATAAGCAACTCCATCATCACTACTATAGGTTTGGTGATTGATTTGGGAGCCATCAAATTTAACCTTCTCCTTTCTTATCATTTGACAAAACAGTTACCTACATAGAGAAATTCTCTAATTTTATTTTGTTTTGCAATTATATAGCTTGAAATTATTCTTAAAATATTAGTTTAAGATCTTTGGCTTTTGGAGTACCATAATGTATTGCTAAAGTTGTTTTAACCTTTAGTTCATGTTTAGTTGAAGAGATATGATTTTACAAGAGTTTTCTAAGAAATTAATCCTTAACTCTTATAGAAAGTCCTATTTACGAGAAAATTAATTTGAAAAAACATGTGATGAACTATGATCTAATTTTTATGTGTCAATCCTTTATGTCTAATGAATTTTTATATCCATATATGTTGTAAGCATATTGGAGCAAATTACAAATGGAAGTGACATCTTAAAACACAACATTTTATAGAAAGAGAAGTGAATTAAGGAATAAACAATTATATTGTACCAATTATGAAAGCATATGTTAAATCAACAAAATTGAAACTCCACGTGAACAAGGAATAATTAAATATCATCAAAAGACAAGGAGGTTTGGACAAAAGCCCTTATTAACTCATTCAATTGTTATATAAGTAATTGAAAGTTTACTAGTGAAGATAAAGTTAATCATTTTCACATACGTTTACATATATCCTATTAAACTTCATTTTTTTGAACTCCCAATGGTCAAATTGTATCGAGCACAACTCATTGGGCAATACAAGAGTTAATTGTTTCCTTTTTAATGTTTTAGCTTCTTCTTCTTTTTATTTTTATTTTTTTTTTAAGAATACAAACAATTACTTTATCAGCTGAAGCAATGTTTATGGTTTGCATTTTAATTGAAACACCATGATTCAATTGCAAGAAAAGAATTACATGACCCGAACAACAATGCGGAAAAAACCAAACTGCTTTGGCAGTGACCAAAAGTTTGATAAGAATATATTTTATATTTCCTATGGACATACGGCAACCAAACTACAAAACCTGAGTTGCAGCATTAATCGAGTTTCATATTTCTAACAATCTTTAACTGCTTATAACTCTATAAAAAAAATTCAACAAGTTGCCATCTCTCTCCAAAATTGTTTCTAGTATATTACTTGTGCTTCTCTATCCAATGTGGAATTGGCAATGTTGCTGCCTCAAACATGTCTCCAGCCCTCTTTAGAAGAAATGTTTGCAACATGATCCTTAGGAAAGGGTAGGTGTTTTGTGTTAACATAAGGAAAATGGTGGTAATTGTGTTAGGTTAGCCATAATCTAAGCAGCGAATGTTATTCAAGTGAAAATAATCATTATTGCATGCCAATATTTAGTAACAGGTTGATTATGAAAGATATTGGATATAACAAAATACGATCATTCAACCCATTCAGAAGAAATCACAAAAATAATCTATTTAACCCAGTTAAAAAAATACTAAGCTTAGTGACTAATGTCAATTCGATCCAAGAACAAGTTGGTCTTCATCTCACTTAGTAGCCGAATATCATGCTCCTCTTGCCTAGAACTTACTGTTGTATTCTCATTCTTAGTTGTCTTATTTCTAAATAAAATAAAATAAAAATGATTAGTGGAGTTAAGACGTCTCTAAGAGCAAAAACATAATAAAATTACAACAAAGAAATAAATTAGTTGTCCTTGGTTCCACAAAATTTATGAACGTGGGTAATGGCATTTGAAAAGCTTTCTATTTGTCCTTTCTTTTATTTTTTTTCCATCACGTTATTTGACCGAACGTGGCTTTTTCTTGATTTTGAAATATATTTCGACCAAACATGGGTACGACAATATTTATTGTTCATATGACTAAAGAAATTTTGTTAAATACTTCGTTTTCATTTAGTAGATAAAATGAATTATTCTTCTCAAGTATTATTTAGTCTTCTCTTCTTTCAATGTGGACATGGATAATATATAATTTCTTGCCGAATAATCACCTTTTTTTTTTTTCTAATTCAGTGCTTCCAATTCCACCAGTTGCTATCTAATTTTTATTTAGTTTCAACTCCTTGGAAAAACTAGATTTTAGTTGTAACTCATAAATAGATATTTTTAGTGATCTTTATTGCTCATCCTCAATCAAATTTTAAACTGCAAAGAAATTGTGGGGAATAAGGTTTCTTATGGTGTATCATAAAATTGGAGTAAAGTTTCATATGGATTCCTATGAATGTGTGATAACTCTATTTTATATAGAGTTATTGTTATTATTTTAAGTTATATTTAATATATTTTTTATTAAATTATATTTGTATTTAATGATGATTATTTATATTTTATTATTTTATGCAACAAACTCAAAGTAGAAGAAAAAGAAGAAAAAGAAGAAAAAGAAGAAAAAGAAGTAGAAAACCATGAAAAATGAATAGAAAAGAAAACAAGGGTATGCACGTGGAAGCCATGTGAGGAAAGAGAGAAGAAGAATAGAAAGGAAACACGTGGGACCCTATGTTGAAGAGAGAGGAAGGAGCGTGAACTTCACGTGAATTATCAAGGGAACAAGAAAGAATGACAAAAGAAGTTAAACAAAGAAAGCCAAGATGAGTGGAAAACAGCGGGACCAGCATGAGTGGAAAAAGGAGAAACGCGTGAGAAAGAGAGATCGGAGGGGAGACAGGAGAGAGAAACGACGAAGGAAGACGGAGTGAAAGAACACAGAGAGAGACCTGTGTAGTCGAAGTTTCTCCCTCGCCGGAAAGGCAGAGTTCACGGGCGACAGCGCGGGACTCTGTGATGTCGGACGGAAGTGCGAACGCCGACCGTACGCACGTTCTTTTCCGGCGAGGGAGCTTCATATTATCCAGACATCTTTTCCGTTTTCTAGCCTTATTTTGTGTGTTTTCCGACGATGGGAGACCGAATCTGCCTTCGTTGTGTAATTTCCGACAGATCTGCAGCAGTTGTGTGCGATTTCCGGCGGTTTTCTGGCGAAGAACGGCGAACGCCGTCCGAGTCTTTTCCGTCAGATATACGCGTTTCTGTGGCGGTTCTGCTCAATCTTTTTGCAGATTTGCAACCTGGGCGTCCCGATCTATCTTTCCTGAAGTTTCTGTGAAGACCAGCGGGGGACGGCGGCGGCGCGTGTCACCGGAGCGTGTCAGCGCGTGCTGAAACGCGTGAGGGCGCGTCTCGGCTCGTTCTCTTCCCGTTTTCCAGACAGCTTCATTCTCCTCCTCCTGATGTGCAAAGTTGTACAATTTGTTTTGTGATTTGAAGACATTAGTGACAGCTTTAATGTTTTTAAATTTCAGAATATTTTGTTCATGTTTTTGCATTGATTTAATTTGTGTAAATATGTTATTTTAATTTATTGTGTTAGAACTACGATGGAACTTAATTATAACGTATGAATATTATGATTATTTGTGTTATGTGAGATATTTTATAAATGTAAAGTTGCATGTTACTGATCTTAATGCATTTAAGTGATTAGGTACCACTTAGATTATCTGATTTGCATATTTGAGTTCGAATGACGACGATATGCAGTTGTTTCATGTAATATGCAATCATAGATTAATATGATAGAACTATACCATATGATTTGTGTGGCTTTAGTTACAAACTGGAATATTCATATATCTTAATGCATTTAATTCATTTAATTCATATGTAGACCTACAGTGGATTAATGAGCTAAGTAGGTTCACTATACTTAGACATAAGATAGTAAATAAATTAGGAAATTTCGCCATCACATGAATAGAGTCAATCTTGCAAGCATAAATAATCAACATTTGTACTGAGTAATTAGATGAAATCGGAAGCTTTAGCACATTTCATTTATTAAGTTTAAATTAAATTTAGTTATTAAACCCATGTTTTACGATTTTAGTTGGCTAGATAAACTTTAGAGTCTATTCACCATTAATAATGAATTAGTTTAGTAAACACCAGTCTTCGTGAGATGATATCTGTACTTATTGAATTTCACCTGAACAATGTGCATGAATGTTTTTATAGGAGACAGTTAGTAAGAGATTGAGAATGTAGATATGAATGAACATGAATTTCTTATTGAATGTAGACATTTAATGCTTTTGCATGTACCTTTCATAACACTATAAGACATCTTGCAATATCTAAACCTTTAAGTTTCTTTTCCTAAAAATAATGTGTTATGCATTTTTTCACATATAACAAATGAGAAATAGAAGTTTGATTCTTGTATTATGAATTCCTAAAATGGCACTCAAAGAGAATATTAATAATACATTGCTCTTCCTCCACTGAGACTAATTTACCTTTATAGCTTTTTATTGTACTATTGAGGCAATAAATTTTGTAATTCCCATTTTGTTGATAGTCAATTTAGTAGGAAATAACATTAGAGTGGAAAAGAAAGAATTAGGGAAATGAGTAACTTCTTTTTTTTTTTTCTTTTTTAGTGAAAAAAATAATAATACCCTTGTCATTGATATTGATAACGCAAGTTGGCCAAATCAACAAACTTGTTTAAAAGATACATGAGGTAGGGCATGGTACCTTACCCTTCCATGTAGAAATAAACAAATACAATTGAAAAAAAAATTATTGCTATATGACCCATAACCTATAAAAAATTATAATGAAAGTAAAATAAAGTAAAAACTTTAAAGAGGCTGGTAATGTTCAAGGCCTAATTGATATTTTCAAGATATTTTCTTGTAAATACTTGATAATGAGTCCAATGTAGAGCGAACTTGTAGATTTATAACTAAGTGACCAAAACTTGTTAGTCCATCTACCAAAAAATTTGCTTTACAAAATACATGAAAAACCATGACATTAGGAGAAAGATAACCCATCATCAATAACATATGTTTCTGATGGATTTTGTGCCCATTTTTCTTTGGTAATCCTCATTTCTTGTTGTGTAATAGAAAAATTACCTATGTGGAATGGTTCTCTTACCTTTGTTGAAATTATATAACCTTAAATCATTCTAAATGGAATAGGATTATAACCTTAAATCGTACTACTAAAGTTGTGTTAACCTTCAATTAATGTTTTGGTTAAAGAAACATGACTTAACAAGAGTTTTCCAAGAGGTTAGTACTTGAGTCCTATAGAAAGTCCATTGTACAAAAAATAAAAATAGTTTAAATGAATATGCGATGAGCTATGATATAAATTTAATAATGTATAAATCCTTTATGTCCAATCAAATTTTATATCAATATATGTTTTAAGCATGTAGGAGTGATTTACAAATAGAAGTTGTCTCTTAAAACATGACATTATATAAAAGGAGAAGTGAATTAAAGAATAAGCAATCGCATTGTATGAGTTATGAAGAGGTACAGTAAATTGATAAAAATGAAATGCCATGAGAACTGAACACAATTAAATAACATGAAATATTTCTGTAATATCTAAAAGTTATTGTCTCTACTATGATCTTCGAAACATTATACACGGTCAGATTGACTTGATAGACATTTGAAATATCACATCCTAGAATGGTTGACTCCATCCTTTGCGGCAATATGAATTAGGGGTTCATGCTTGGTGGTCCCTCTATTTTCAATTTTAGAACTCTGTGACATAAATTGTAGGACAAGATATTGACTGTGTTAAGTTGGCAACAATGTAGCAGTGGTGACTTTTATGTTGCCACCAGTGATGAAGAGTCCTCTCGTATGAAGAGTCTAGGAGTTCACTTTAAGGAACCTGTAAAGTGAACAATGGAGTTCTAACAACAAGCCTTCGATCTCAACATAAACTTTTCATCATTTTCGAAAGGCAAGGAAAATAAAGTGGAATATATCTGAAACTATTGGATATCGCAATACCTACTTGATAAGTGACCACAATTGTGCAATGAAATTCTAAAGCTTCTCATTGTTGGAAGAATCCAAGACGTAGCTTATTCACTCTGGCTACATGTACAGACTAGAAATCACTGTACAAATTGTAGCGTTAAGATGAATCTGAATACTTTCCATTAAAGCTAATTCAATGCTGCAAAGCATGGATAAGCACTAGCTGAGAATAGAAGCAGCTGGTTTTAGGCTTTTTACATCATTAAAGATTGTATAACCTCCCATCGTCATCAAAACAGTACAAAAGGATGGCCCCTTTTTTTTTGGCATTTTGGCAAGATACAATAAACAAAGATGAGAATAGTCTAATTACAGAAGTCAAAATCCAAGTACAACAGAAGAATACATCCCCATTCACGAATATGATTAGGCAATGTCTTACTCAAGCTTCGTTTCAAGAAAAATGACAAAAGCCTCAAGAACCTCCAATCTCAAACGCCAGATATTGGCACCAGCTTATGCTAGAGTACGGTCACCCAACCATTGTTGCTCTAAATTGCACTTTACACAATTTCCTACGAGGAAAAAGTGTTATTGGTACCGATGATGATCCGATGATGATACCAATGAAAATAAATATGTTGGTTGTCTTGATTCTTCAATTGAATCATGACGCCTGAACGTGGAGGTGGAGTGTTGGATGCATAGTGTATGCTGCAATGAACGTTCGGAATTTGGCGGGGTTATAAGTGGCATTTCGCCACACGCATTTGATTCTAGAATTTTTTGTGAATTATTTTGCCGAAGGAGCTGGGTCTAGGGCCCCTACCAAATTGTGGAATCTGCTTATAATACTGAAACTCACAATTTCAAGAAATTAACAAATTTCTTGAATGACTTGCAAGATTACCAAGAACTCTATAATACCGAAACTATGAACAAGTGAACTTTGATAAAATTGCTTGACTAAAACTATTCAACATTGTCTGAATTTATAGGCAAAAGAAAGACCACACAAAAATGGAAGGAAAGCCTAAGAAATTGAAACAAAATATTCAAGGAATCCCTGTTGATTTTAACCTTGATGGAGAACGGCAAGGATTTAGTGAAGATGAAAATCGGAAGAATTTTGGCACGAAATCTTCCCATTCTTCGATTGGTTGATCCTGAAGATGTTCTTTGAAAAGTTGACAACGTTGGACACATGATTCCGGCAAGTGGCGACAGACGCGAGGAAGGCGACGCTTGAGCAATGCGATACCGAGGCCTGACGTGCTGTACGATTGTTTTGTCCACTTGGATTAGTGAATTTGACGTGGCAGGGATCCGAATATTTGGATTTTAACCATAATGAGGTGGAGTTAATCAATAATGAGCGGTAAAGTTCCAACTTCACTGGACGTTCTTGTTTGATTTGTTGTTTTATTGTTAATTATTCTCTAGAACATCAAACAATGAACACAAAACGTGATTAGAATCTGAATAATGAATTTTGGATATTGAGAAGACTTCAAGGTTATTCTCCTAGACTTTCAGCAACTTTTAGCCAGAAAAGATTTCGAAAGGCCAAGATCTCAGACTCATACAGTTTTCCCTGTAAGTGAAGAAATCTTTATATTGGTTGCCAACACTGTGCTTGTGGTGGAGGCCGATTTCTTCATTGTTAAGTTTTCAGATTACGGCCTTTCAAGTGGGTTCTGTGGCATCGTCTTTGTTCTTCAGTGGCATTGGTTGGAGCTTCGGATCCTGAGTGGCTGATGTGGTGGTGTTGTGTGATGTGGGTGTCGTTTCTTTTTAAAGTCATTCAAATACTCAAGTGTAATACTCTTTTCTCCTACACAAACAGCATACGCTTGTCTAAAGTGTGTTGTATTTTCATGACAATAGGAAAAAAGTATATTTCTTCTATGTTGCTATAAAAGCAAAATAGTTTTTACCAATAAATTTATTGAAAAATTAATTAGTATATCATAGAAGTTCATGCTGAATGGTGTGCAATGAGAATGAATTTTTTGTAGATTTTTTTCTAGCAACATCCAATCAGAGAGTCTTACTACTCAAGCACTTTGTATCAGTTTTGTCAAACAACATTGAATGAAAGAAAGGTAATTTCGGCTGAGTATCTTGTCGTTTTTTACATCTTCTGGAATAGGTTCAACATTGTTCTATGAAAATATGATAGAACGGGAATCTAACTACCTTACCATCTACGGGAGGAACAACTATTCACGGCCATGAATGGTCCGTCCAATGCAGCTGAGTGGGCTTTGCAGAACGGCCCAATATTGTTCTAGTTCACATAGTCTCCCTTACAACGCTATATTATGTTATTTCTATGATTAATGTTATAAAGATTATTCTAGCTCACGGATTCGCCTTTACAACCCTATATTGTGTTATTTCTATGATTAATGTTATAAAGATTCAAAAAACTAGCATATTCCTATAATAGCCCAAATAGAAGCCGACTTAATTCAGAGAAATAACTTTTCTTTTAATTAGTAAAAGAACTTTTTGAAAACAACATCGCAAGTCTAACAAGTATATTATTTTAATGGATATATAATTGGAATTCCACAGCCTTTATCTCATCTGACGAGAATTAAAACAATGGCCAAAAAACATAATTATTAATGGTCTCCGTGTTAGATTAGGCGGCCAATTTCTCACTGGATAATTGCTTTAGGTTTCTAAGATCATATCAATGTTACTTTCGAAGGTAGAAACGTATCCACCCTACCATACACTAGCCGGTCACACAAGAATGACAGATGAAGGGCCACTAGGTTGAAATTTGCGAGATGAGGAGGAACCACCCAGTGTGGACTCATCTGCAAAATTTCTTCATCAAGCACAGAGTTTCGTTGCTTGCATGTCACAATATGGACCTAGCGCACAAAAGCAATATGAACGTAAGTTTCATTCAAGAATCTTGAACCATGATTCTTGAAAATGTCTTTTAAACATTGATGAATACGAAGATCCCCCAAAATCATGCTAAACAAAGGAGTGGATGGGATGGCAACTTCCAGTTGACTTATTAACTCCATATTTAAGAGCACTATCCATGTCAAGATCATGGACTTCTAACGGAAGAGGAAGCTTAGTTTTTCTCAGATGTCTTTTCATTTCTTCCATATTCATCTATACGTTCAACACCGATTCATGTAGGCATGACAAGAGCAGTAATCTACCTGCCTACCATGTGTGGCAAGGTCATAAATGAGAACTGCAGAACGCGTGAAGTTATCCTGTGAGCTAACTAGAACTTTGCGATAACTCGCGAGGAAGGCGAATGAATGGAGATATTTCGAAAGTAATGCCAAACAGTGATATATGTCTCTTGGTCGGACAATCCAAAAGATTTATATTTACCAATGTAGATGAAGGACAGCTGGATCGGAATATGAGTGCGCCTGACACCCAGTGTGGAAACGTCTATAAAGTTTCAACTGCAAGAACAAATTTTCTCTGCTTTTCACGGGCTTTTCAGCTAGCCTCTGCATCCTGGAAATTTCCTTCTCTTTGAACTATTTCTTTGGGAAGTTGATCATTGAAAATACCTTCCAAATATTGATAAGACATTAAAATCCCTGGAAGTTCAGTGACAATGGATTCCCTGTAGATTTTTCCGACCAGCATCCAAACAAAGTCCTAGTCCCGAGCACTTTGCAACAGCGGCTTCAAACAATGTTGAATAAAAGAAAACTAATTTTGGCTTAGTTTATGGATTTATGAGGTTACTCGTTCATTACAATGTTCTTTATGAAGTTAGTACATTCTGATGTCTATTTCTAAAATTTGTAAGTGCAGAATCATGAACCATTTGGAGTGAAAAAAAGGGTATGCTTGTGGTGAAGCGAAAGGTTGGAACTCAATCCACGTAAGAAACAAACATGGGCTGCTTATGGAATCTACTTCGATCCCCTCTCCACCGAACATCGTCCTCTTTCGACGTGGGAATATGGACCTAACATTCTTAGGGACATTACATCACTTGATTTTCTTTCTGACCAATTCGAATGAGACAAAGTCGAGGACCTCGAATTATGTAATAGTTGCGGTCTAATAGAAAGAAAGGCTAAATTATTGCTAGTGCAAAAGCGTAGAATCTCCCGCATAATTGCACTGCATTTACAGTTAACCTCTGCTGTTATAATTGTCCTGAATTTCAAAGGAAGAGAACGCAACTTTTGACGCACACGAAGGCAATACGGACAAAATCTCATTCTACTGCTAGCAGCTAAAAATGCTTCGAAACTCATGCACATCTTCGGGAGTGCGTCGGAATGGTGATCTGAGCAGCAGGACCGAACCGCGGCACTGGAACAGTCCACGTAAGAAACAAACAAAAACTTCTTTATGGAATCTCCTATAATCCCCTCTCCGCCAATCGTAGTCGTCCTCCTCCCATGTGGGAGTTTCGACTCCACATTCCTACGAATCATGTCTGTCAAAAATTTTATTGTATAATTTTAAAATCAACTCAATGACACCTTTTATAATTTAAAGAATTTTTCTTACTCATGCTTAGTGATATGGGACAATTTTACATATCCTTCACTGTATGAACCAACATCAATTTGTTAATAATATTTTAAGGTGAACTTAGAATTTAACCATATCCATAGAGATATTAAGCAAAAGTTTGGATTTTGATATTACATTAAGAAGCTTATTATCTAACCTAAAAATTAACTTTAAAATTTTACCATAAATTTCTTAAATATTATCTTTCCTCTATTTTTGATTAATAAATATCTATTTTAACCTACCCAACCTTCTTTTATAACTTTATCCATTTGACTTAAGGATAGTAACTCAAGATGGAGGAAAGAAGTAATAGATGAAAGATGGCTACATAGGAATTTCAAAGAGCAATGCGCATCTCGTATGGAAACGTCCAAAAAGTTTCAACGTCAAGGATAGGTTTTGTTTGCTTTTTTAGCTTAGTCCATAGAATCAACATGCATTAAAGTATAATTTTGGCAAGCCTCAAGATCTAGAAATTTCCTCCTCTTGATCAACTTCTTCCCAATGTTAATTGTTGAAAATATCTTCTTGATATTGATGGGAATGGAAGTTCTAGAAGTTTCATTTCAAGCAAGCCTCAACATCTTGAAGATTTTTTCCTCTTAAGCTACTTCTTGAAAATGTTGATTGTAGAGTTATCTTCTAAAAATTGATAAACATGAAAAATATCTAAGACTCAACATCTTGAAAACTTACTCTTCTAGAACTACTTATGAACACTAATAGACATGAAAATTCCTAAGCTTCAACATCTTAGAAATTTCCTCTTCTTGAACTACTTCATATCTTTAATTGTTGAAAATATCTTTTGAATATTGATAGACATAAAAAGTCCCAAAAGTTTCATTTAGAGCAAGCCTCGACATCTTAAAAATTTCCTCATCTTAGACAACTACCCCATGATGTTGATTGATGAAAATATCTTTTGAGCACTGATAAGCATAAAAATTCCTAGAAGTTTCATTCATGACAAGCCTCAGCATCTTAAAATTTTTCTCTTCTCAAACTACTTCTTAGTGAAGTTGATTCACGAAAATATCATTTTTGAACATTGATACATGTAAAAATTCCTAGAAGTTCATGCTAAATAATATGTGATGAGAATGAATTTCTGTAAATTTTTACTTGCCAACATCCAATCAAAGAGTCTTACTACCCAAGCACTTTGTATCAGTGGCGTCAAACAACGTTGAGTGAGAAAAAGCAAATTTTCGCTCAGTATCTTGACATCTCTTACATCTTCTTGAATAGGTTCAACTCTGTTCTACGAAAATATGATAGAATAGGAATCCAACTACCTGACCATATACGGGAGGAACAACTATTCACAACCGTGAATAGTACTTCCAATGCAGCAAAGTGGCCTTTGCAGAAAGGCCCGACCAACCTCCACATTAGAGAAATAACTTGTCTGAATGTTTTTATTAGAATTCTAGTTTACGAATTCCCTTTGCAACCCTACACTGTGTTATTCTCTAAGATTAATGTTATAAAGATTCCAAAAAGAGCATATTCCTATTATGGCCCAAATAGAAGCCGACTTGATTCCGAGAAACAAAATTTCTTTTAATTAGTAAAAGAACTTTGACATGTATATGATTTTATAGGATATATATTTGGAATTCCTCAACCTTTATGTTAGTTGATGAGAAGTAAGACAACGGCCTAAAAACATAATTATCAACAGTTTCCGTGATGCATTAGGCAGCCAATCTCTCACTGGCTAATTGCTTTAGGTTTCTAAGATCATATCTATGTTGCTTTCGAAGCTAGAAACCTATGCACCCTACCATACGCTAGCCAGTCACACAAAATTACAGATAGGTCGGCACCCAAGATGGACTCGTCTACAAAGTTTCTGTCAAGCATTGTTCTCGTTGCTTGCACATCACAAAGCGGACCTAGCGCACAGAAGCAATATGAACCCAAACCATGATTCCTGAAAATGTTGTTTGAACATTGATGAATACAAAGAGCCCCCGAAATCACGCCAACATTGCTGAATATAAAGATCCCCGAAATCGCGCTAAACAAGGAGTGGTTGGGATGGCGACTTCTAATTGACTTATTGGCTGCGTATGTAAGAGCATTGATCCATGTCAAGACCATTGGACGGATGTCAAGATCATCGACGTCTAATGGAAGGAAGCTAAGTTTTTTTCGAATATCTTTCGATTTCTCCCATCTTCATTCGAACATTCAACCCTTCAAGAACAGCAATCTACCTACTTGCTACGCTTAGAATGGTCATAAAGGCCCACTACAAAGACGCGTGAAGTCACCTTGCAAGCTACTTAGAAGTTTAGCGTAACTCGCTAGCAAGGGAAATGAATGGAGATATTTCGATATTAATGGCAAACAGTGATATATGCCTCTTCGTGGGACAATCCACAGGATTTCTTGGTAACAATGCAGATGAGAGATGAAGAATGGCGAGGTGGGAATTTGAGAGACCGGTCGGCACCCAGTATGAAAACGTCTACAAAGTTTCAACGTGAATGACAGATTTTCTCTGCTTTCACGGTCTTAGTGCACAAAAGTTTCATTTAGGGTACGCTTTATATCCTGAAAATTACCTCCTCTTGAACTACTTCTTTGGGACGTTGATTGTTGAAAATAAATTCTAAATATTAATAAACATGAAAATCCTTGCAAGTTTATGCTGAATAATGTATGGTGAGAATGAGTTCTCTATAGATTTTTTCCAGCAGACTACTAGGCAAAATCATGATAATTGTTTTTGGTAATGCTTAGTTAAATTTGGTAACTATTATTACATTTGTCTATTAGGCCAAAATCCATGATTTCTTTCGTCCTTAGAATAGTCAAGAGGATATATTCTTTCTTGCTTTATCTAAACTTTGCTGCTTTTTAAAACCTGCTTCTACTGAAAAAAAAAATAGAAGAAATTATCCAATGACCTTTTGAAAAATTTCTCGGGAAAACAATTACGTTTAGATGATTTTATTCTTATTTGTGTTTTGATCTACTGATAATTCTTGCAATTGAACGGCGGAAGAATCTAAAATGGAGATTGAGTGTGGTTCTCTAAGAGACAAATGTAATAATATTTTGATCTCGTATTTTTGCGGAGAAAAATTTGGTGATATCTTTTACTTTGTTTCTCTACTTATATATAATAGTGAAGTTTAATATAATGGAGAATTGAAATTTGATATGCTCTTACTCTTATATGCCCTCGATTTGTTCATGCCTTGCTCCAGTCTTGGCGTTGTTCTCTTACCACCATCTTTTGAAAGTTCTCTCATTGTTCCTTTCTCCAAGAAAAAAAAGTAGCAACTCTATAATGATAATAAATAACTAAAGAATTAGTTAGTTTTGCTGCGTAATATAAACCCACAGAGTACTAAATTCACAGCTTTACTATCTATTTGACAAAAAATGGAATAAATGTAGCATCTTTACCAGAATCTGTAATGTGCGTTACAAAACCATGTGGCCCATCACATGCCAAGAAAACAACAAGAACAGAAATAAATTTCGTTCATTAAACGCTTAGTTGGTGAAGAAGATACCCAGAATTGTTGCAGTGAATTGTTTATTAAGATCCACTAATTTCAATCTGAGTAGTGGTGATAAGTTATCTTGATGGTTTCAATATTTGTTTGAATCTATGCTAAAACTTTTAGTCACACAATCCTGTTAGGCCTATACTGCTTTAGGGCTGTATCAAACAATTGGATGGATGGACAATAACATTTTAACTTACGCAAAGACATATTTTAGCATGTCATTTATGATATGATGTTTAGTATCATGCTTAGACCAAAATTATATAACACAAAATGGTGGACTCATTGACGTGCAAGAACGACTTTTCATAACAGGAATAATCCTTCCAAGGCAGTAGATTGGTCTTCCCAGAATGCCCCAATCAACGTCCACAATAAAGGAAATAGACATGGTTTGGTTTGGTCCAAAATCTTAATGTTCTTATTTATTCTCTGAGATTAATGTTGTAAAGATCCCAAAAACTAGCATATTCCTATAATGGCCTAAATAGAAGCCAACCTGATTGAGAGAAACAAAATTCTTTTGAATTAATAAAAGAACTTTATGAAACCAACATCACAAATCTGACAAGAGTTTGTTTTTATCGGATACATAACTAGAATCTCAACGGCCTTTATCTTTTCTGATAAAATCTAGAACAACCAGCAATGAACGTAATTATCGATAGTCTTCGTGTTAAATTTGGTGGCCAATTTCTTGCCGGCTAATTGCTTTGGAAGCTAGAAATGTATCCGCCCTACCATACGCTAGCCTGTCACAAAAGAGTGACAGAAGAAGGGCCATCAGGTTGGAATTCGCGACATGAGGGATCGCGGCATCCAGTGTGAAATCGTCTGCAAAGTTTCTACTGTCAAGCACTGATTTTATTGCTTGCACATCTCAATGTGGACCTAGTGCACAAAACCAATATTAACGTAAGACTCTTGGATCATGATTCTTGAAAACATCTTCTGAACATTGATGAGTAGCGAGGATGGCAGCTTCTAATTGACATGCTGGCTGCCTCTTTAAGAGCACTGATCCATGTCAACACCATTGCGCAGATATCAAGATCATCAACATCGAATGGAAGGAAGCCAAGTTTTTTAGACGTCTTGTCATTTCTTCCGTCTTAATTAAGATTTAGCACTGATCCGTATAGCCATGACAGGAACAGCTACCTAAAAGGATCCTAGCTTGGCATCTTTTTTCGGTATTAGGTGAGACAACTGTCTAATCCTAGCTTCCACTTCTTTTTTTCCGTATCAGGTGAAACAGCTGTCTCATCCTAGCTTCGCTTTTTTTTTGTGTTTTTCCTGTATTAGGTGAAACAGTTGTATTTAATTTCTTTTCTTCTCAATAAAGTGTTATTTTCTTCTATTTCATTTATCATTCAATGACATCATACAGCATTAAAATACGAAGGGGCCCAGCTATCTCCTGAAGCAGTCCCAACGATTTGCTCAGGTTGACTGCGTTTGCGCTCCCAATGAAAGCCGAGTGATTACTTTGCATAAGGCCGCTTCACCCAATCCTTCTTTCAGAAACCAAGGTCTCACAGTTCTCATCTTATTCCAAAATATTCTCTGATGGCGTCCATTAGCACTTCGAGAGTCCCTTCTCCTCTACCTTCTTCTTCTTTTCCTTCTTCGTCTTTGCGATGGACATACGATGTTTTTCTCAGTTTCCATGGTGAAGATACGCGCAAAAATTTTACAGACCATTTATATGTGGCTTTGAGGAAGAAAGGCATCATTGTCTTTAGAGATGATGAAAAATTGGAACGAGGAAAATATATTTCTCAAGAGCTCTTAAAAAAAAATACAAGAATCTCAATACGCAATTGTTGTAATCTCAAAGAGGTATGCTTTCTCTAAATGGTGCTTGATTGAACTAACAAAAATCATGGAATGCAGGAGAGAGACAAGGATGATAGTTTTGCCCATATTTTACCATGTGGATCCCTCCAACATACGAAAGCAAGAGGGAAGTTTTGCAGAAGCTTTTGCCAAACATAGAGAAAACCTTGACGTTGATGAAAAGGACATAAAAATGTGGAGTAATGCTTTACAAGATATTGGTCTTCTTGCTGGATGGCATGTGGACAATAGGTATGATCATTACTTATCACCACACCAAACTTTAGATTATGAAAAATAATTTATTTACTTGAAACTAAAATAAGGAAACTTTCAAATCATTCTAACATTAATTGTAAATTATTTTTTTTATAGGCATGAATCAATGGTTGTTCAAGAGATTAGTCAAAAAATTCTTGATGAAGTAAGACTTAACACATCAACAATTTTTGAAGGTCTTGTTGGAATATGTTCTCGAGTTCCTAAAATTATCTCCTTACTCTCTATGAGAATGGATGATGTCCGTTTTATAGGAATTTGTGGAATGGGAGGAGTTGGTAAGACAACTCTAGCAAATGTCATTTATGATCAAGTTTCTCCAAAATTTGAGGCTAGTTGTTTTATTGCTCATGTAAGAGAAGAGAGTCGAAATCATGGTCTAGTTAATCTACAAAGACAACTTATTTGTGAGATTCTCAAGGAAAGTGGTTTAAGCATATGGAATACTTATGCAGGAATTGAGGTGATAGCAAAGAGAGTATTTAACAAAAAGGTTTTTATAGTTCTTGATGATGTGGATACTGAAAACCAATTAAAAGGACTAGCGGGGAGTCATAGTTGGTTTGGACAAGGTAGTAGAATTATCGTAACATCCAGAAATCATCATTTGTTAAAAAGACATATGGATGATTGTTATGAGGTTGAGGTGTTGAATTATGATGAATCTTTAGAGCTCTTTAGTTGGAAAGCTTTTCACAAAGACCATCCTAAAGAAAATTATGTAGAATTGTCTAAAGAAATCATGAGTTATGCTGAAGGCTTACCTCTAGCTCTTGAAGTTTTTGGTTCATATTTATTTGATAGATCAATAGATGCATGGAAGGCTGCTCGAGATCAACTACAAGCAAATCCTAAGGCAGATGTTTTGGATAAACTTCAAATAAGTTTTAATGAATTGGAGGATTCACAAAAGATGTTGTTTTTAGATATTGCATGTTTGTTTAATGGAAATTATACACCTGAAGATACCCAAAAATTGGAATGTCTTGGTCATTATTTGGCGATTGATATTGAAGTTCTTAAGGACAATTGCCTTATAAAGTACTTAAATGGAGCATTTCGAATGCATAATTTGTTAAAGCAAATGGGTCAAGAAATTGTTCGTCGGGAGTCTCCAAATGAGCCTGGGAAGCGTAGTAGATTATGGTACGCTGAAGATATCATTCATGTATTGAAGAATAATACTGTAAGTGATTAATTAGAATGTAATGTAAAAAAGTATATTTGGTACCAATTCTTTGAAGTATTTATGAAACCTTCTATCACATATTTCTATTTATTTTCTTGGTTTTAGCAACTATTGGAAGTATTTATTAGATATTATTGCAACTTAATATTTGTTTTCTTATGTTTTAGGGAACTAATGCCGTTGAAAGTATTGTTCTAAATGAACCATTACCAAAACAAGAGCAATTGTGTTTGGAAGCATTCTCAAAAATGAAAAGATTGAAAATACTTGTCATCTGTGACTTTTGGTCTCATTGTGGTACTCACACTCTAGAATGGCATGGAGATCCTTCAAGCTTTATGTTAAGCAATGAGTTACGTTACTTAGAATGGTTTGAATATCCTTTAGAATTTTTGCCAATTGGTTTCCATCCAGACAATCTTGTTGTGTTTAAACTCTCCCATAACTCTATCAAACGATGGGATGGCTGCAAGGTACGATTTTTTATTTATATGAATGTATGTTCTTTGTACTTGTTTTACTCTTCATTTTACTTACTTGTCTTTTCTTTTATACTTATAACAGAGTTTTGACAAAGTCAAATACATTGATATGAGTTTTTCGAATAACTTGATTGAGATCCCAGAGTTTAGTGGAGTCCCAAACCTTAAGCAATTAGATCTTCAACATTGTAGACGCTTGTCAAAGGTCCACTCATCGCTTGGATATCTAAAACAGCTAAGGGAATTGGATATGGAAGGTTGCTGGCATCTTAATGGACTCCCAAATGAGATCAATTGGGAATCTCTTGAATTTCTTAATCTTGCTGGTTGTTCAAAACTCAAGAAGTTCCCAAATGTTGTTGGTAATATGAAATCTTTAAGGTTCCTCGACTTGATAGGGACTAAGATAAAAGTGTTCCCAATATCATTTAAGAACATATCTTCTCTTAAGTATCTCAATTTATGCAGCAGCTTAAGATATAGGAAACTTACTCAAAAGAGGTATGGGTGTTTTTTTGCGAGAGGCTTTGTTCCACAATTTGTCAATAAAAAGTTCTCACGCATAGATTCTATCTCAGGACCAAGACTTACTGTTTCAAGCATTGGGAGTAGTGGCTTAAATGCCTCTAGGATTTCGCTCCAAAATTGTTTCTCAGGCTTGAGCTTATGAGAAGAATTAGATTTGAGTTATCACAATCTTTCAGATACAACCATCTCTAGTTATCTTAGTTGTTTGCCTTCAATTAAGTGCTTAAATTTATCTGGGAACAAATTGACAACAATACCAATGAGTATATTTCAACTTCTTAACCTTCATGTGCTACATTTGAGAAATTGTAGCAGCCTTCAAGTATTGCCAAAGCCTCTATTCTCATGTTCAAGTTTAAGAATACTAAATTTGGGGTATTGCAATTTATTGGATGAAATGATCCCAGATGATTTTAGTTGCTTATCTTCACTTGAGGCTTTAAATCTCTCTGGAAACAAGTTCACAAGAATACCATATTTGGTCCATCTTTCCAAGCTTGATGAACTTTACCTAGATGGTTGTACTCAACTTCTAACATTACCAAATTTACCACTGCGCCTAAGGCAGTTGGATTTAAGAAATTGTGCATCACTGAAGTTTTCGAATAGCGAGTTGGACTGGTGTGCTTTATCGACCACTGACCGCACTTTTGTGTCCATCCATATTGGTTCGGACGGGATACCATACAAGAGCCTATACCCACACCCACGGAGCCCGTTCATTGAATTAAGAGTAAGTTTAATCTCTCCTTTATATCATAGTGTATTGCCTTGTTGAAATCAAGAAATCTTATTGTTTGCCAACTTAAAGTAAAGCAACTCACGTCTTTCTCTTTTTGGCTTTATTTTACAGTCAGAGTTCATTGAAATTTTGGTTGGCCCGGCGCTGGCGCCTGAAATACCAGAATGTTTTAACCGGGGAATTACTCGTTCATCTGGAAAAATTGATTGTTTCTTATTGAAAAATGCGCAGTGGTGGATGAGTGGATGTCTTCTGTTAATTCTTTGTCAATTGCATGACCTTGACACTCGGCAAAGAAAAAGTAAAAAACAAAAGGTCGAGGACTGTGGGAATCCAAGTAAAGGAATAACTGATGGCAACAGTCCCGTTCCCCACTTTCTTTGTGAATTTCAAGTGAATGGAGTTACTCTAAAAAAGCCTTTAACCTTTTCTATCCATGAACTCCCATCTATTGGACCAAATGGATTTTGGGTTTCTGTAGCCCCTCTGTGGTTCAATGAACTGAATCAATTCAGCTACAGTACGGGTGCAAAGGTTGACGTTGGGGTTTCAATTAAATCATGTAGCCTGGAAATGGAGGTGGAGGAGTGCGGGGCATATTTGGTATCATCTTATCAATCTTCGAAGTTACATGAAGTTTTAAGTAACATTTCTCCACATGCTTTGGATTTAGAAAATTGTAAGAAACTTTTTTCCATTAGTCCATGTATGGACATCCGTGGACCTATTAAAATGAAAAGGAAAGGTGGAATCAAGAGGTCTTCGCAGTTGTTGCTTGCTTAGAGAAATATAGAAGCCAACCATGTTGATTGCATGGTATCTTCCTTGCTGCCTCTCAATCTTTTAGCTTTTAAATTCCCTAAATGTGATGATGAGGTCAAAATATTTTGCTGAACCTTATTAATCATTACAGAATTGAAATATTTAAGAAGCTAAAATTGTCATAATAGATTTCTAGAATTGTCATTAATGAACCATTTAATGAGTTCAATGTTGTCCTAATAGCCTCGCCATAGATTTCTACAAGTTCTTGAAGAAGTATGATGCAGTGTTTGCATCAATGTCTATTGCAAACACCCCTGGTATATGATTACTCCTTGACTGCAGGTGCTGCAAATGGGAATATCAATGAAAAAAGTTTAGAATAATGCTCACTCACGGGCAGATAGAACTGAGCAAGACTTCAATGGCAACTTGTGAAGCAAAATGAAGAAGTCAACTATCTCATCCCTATGGTTCAAATGTGTGCACAGCCTTCGGAGATGGTGGTGCTAAATGTAAGTACAGTTTATTAACTCCACATTGGAAACATTATGCAGGAGATGACGTTCAACCCACTACCATGGCAAAGAAACAGAGGATGGAGGGCATATTTTGAAGAACCAAAGGAAGGAGAACAGCACATTCTAGCACTTTTTGCTTTGCCTTTGAATTTCGTAGATGAGAATAGAATGTGGAAAGATACAATTAAGGATGACAATGAGCTCTATTATGTCAGTATAATAGATCAAAGCACAAATATCAATGACATTATATATATTTAGTCATTTTTCTTAAATTTTATTTAAATACTGAAGAGTAATACTCTCTCTTACATAAACGATAGACTCTTGTCTGTAGTTTGTTGTATTTTCATGACAATAAACAAAAAATTATTGAATAATTTCTTCTATGTTTGCTACAAAAATTAAATGGTTTCTACCAACAATCTATCAGGAAATTAGTTGGTTTGTCATATAATATAACTTTAAAAGAAATAAATTCACAACTCTACAACTACCTTTCCTCAAGTGAAACAAATATAGCATGTTCACATACAAGCATAATTTGTATATAAAACCATTCAAACTGACCATCACATCCCATAATCAAAGCTAAGAAGCATAATAGAAACAAATTTTATTCATCAAAGCTTTGCCCGCGGAGTGAATGCTTAACTTGATGCAGTAACAATTGTTTAGTGACTAAATTTTATTTCATTTGCATATTTCTTTCCAAGAATTTTCAAATGACCGCCTCTAGGTTCAGAACATAAACACCCTGATGCAATTATTTCCTCAAAGTTACAATTTAGGGAAATTGTAGAAGCCTACTTCCATCACAGTGAGAATTATCGAAGGAACGGTTTTACTTGAATGGTTTGAAACTTTCAAAATTAGCCAAAACCTGCAAGATAGCGGGAAGAACATTATAAAAGGTTCACCTGCAAAAAAATCTCTATCCTACGGAAACTAGATAAAACAATACAAGCCCATAAGCAATTCGAGCTTCTTGGCTAGAGAAGTCAAGTCCAATATGGACATCTGTCACATTTAGACAAAGAGAAAGAAGTAGCTTCACATGGGGAGCAATTCTAATGCAATATCCTGGAAATCCAACGTAGAACTTCAAAGGTGCTCCACTTTGCAAGGTTTTCAAAGCAAAATCTAAAGAACCAGAGTAGGGAAGCCGTCCCTAAGCATTGGGTTACATCTTCTGAACCTGGGTTCTGGTATAATCAAAGGGTAAACTACAGGCTGAAGCAAAGAATCCCGAAATGGTACTAGCACCTGAGAAGAAAAAGCAAGTATCAAGACTAAACAAATTATTGAAACAAGAACTTCCTCCATCAAGATAACATTAAAATTATAGATGGACCGCAAAAGCACAACCAAGTCCCCAAGGGGATGTAATAAAAATGTTTACTTCCTAGAAATTGGCAATAAACAATTAATAATTAAGTTCTAATTTTTCAAACATGCATGCAAAATTTAGCACTCATATATTCAACTTTAGCAGTAGCAGTTGGAGTCAGTGAAAACAAGGGGGCGCTTGGAATAATGGAATTAAATTGGCCTAGTGTCTAATAAATTATAAGCTATACAGGGCATGCTGAACGTTGATTCTATAGCAATTGATTGTAGAGTACCTCTGACATGTAACTTTCTTGCCACGTTATCGGTAGTAATTATATGTGACAGACAAAAGAAAAATAGAAAGCTCTAAGCTAGCAAATCCAACCAATCATAATACATGTGCATGCACACTCATGCACACAAAACAAGAAAGAATAAGAAATATCCCTAACCATAATCTGCCACGGTTTCCCTAGAAGTTAAAGGTCAAAGAAACTAGGCTTATATAGAAAAAAAAAAAAAAGAGAAAAGATTATACCAAAACCATTTTAGTAGCACTTAGAGATCAAAATACAAGAACTCATCTATCTCATAATTAATCCTTGCTATATAATATGTCTCTAGAAATAACAAAGATTTAAGTAGGAGATGCTTCATATAATTTGAAACAACGTAAACCAAAATTCATAAGTCTTATTTAAGATTAATCTGAACAATTCCCAATATATAAATCCTTAAATTTTTTTAGAATATCTTTGTTGAACATTTTTGTAATGTCCACGTTGTGCTTCAGGCAAAGTGGCATATGCCTGCATACGGATTAGTGCTAGTTCTGCAGGACAACAAACACAAACTCCATAAATTTGAGTTCCTTATACATGAATAAAAGAACTCTTTATGATTGGATTAGAAAGATTGAACGTGTGATACATGGAGTGAAATTCGAGTACTACTGGTGTCCTGAACAGATCCTCTATGTTGGAAAGATGGGTAACTAACGAGTATAAATTGTTTTTTAAGTATTGCAAGTTATGAAAAATGCTCTGGTTTGTATTTATAAATGTTAAAAATAATTACAATTTATATTCGTCTTCCAATCTCTATTGTACTACATGTAGATATAACAAATTGGAAGTAGAACATGAGTTGGTCTGGCATGGAGAGCAGTCTTAATGGCAATTGCTGATCGTGAACAACAACAAAAGCAGTACATTCCTGAATACTTAAAAGTTGCTTCCACTTGCTTTCTTTTTTATTCATGTCAACAAGAACAATAAAAATCTTTCTTTGTTGGTGCTCTATTCCATATTATTGTAGGTTAGCAGAATTTTCTTAGAATCTTTGTAGTTAATGACAAGATATAGCAATGATGACGAAAAAAGAGAGGAGAAACTAAAATATTTGCCTTTGCGGAATTTGCCATTGTTTGGGCAATACATTGCATTGAGCCCCACAAACCAAGAAAAAATTATAATATTAAGCCTCTAAACATATAACAAAAATGGAATGACTGTAATTTTTCATACAAACACTACTGTTAAACCAAGAACTAGAAGCAAAGGTACCAAGTACTTGTCTGAACGGGAGGAAGAAGTTTATGGATTAAAAATTCACACTAACGACCGCTACACTAAGAGGCAGTAATTCTGGGCTGGTAAAATCAAATGGCATTAACTTTTCATTTAATGTCTTCACCAATACTTTGCCCATATTCAAAAACTGCAGTTCTGTGGCATCTAATGACCGCTACAATGCCGATCCAAATAGCAAAAGGAAGCATAATTATGAGTTTGGATAGTAGCTTTAGCTTACTAAAATTGTCATAACACGGTTGTGTTTAGGAAAAATGCTTGCTTTTCATTAACAAACAAGGAAAACCCTTACACAATCTTGCTTACAAATGAGAAAATTGTTCCCATGTTAAGAAAATCAACGAAGCTATACATTCAATATATAACATCCTAGTGAGAAGTAAGCTGCATGTCGCTGTCCCATCTCAAACTACCATGTGTGGCACTCTTTGGGCGTGAGAAGATTGCACAATAGCTACAGCCGCAGCTACCGTCAAGTGATCCGATGTGGAAACCACATCAGACGTGGCTGCCTCCACTTCTCTCATTTTATATTTGAACACCCCTCCTCAAGCTAATGGTTGGTGGGAATTAATGACATTTAGCTTGCCAAGGAGATCAAAGCATGCTGATTTGCCTTTAAGGCTTTAGTCTAGATATCTGCTAGTTGCTCTTCTTTCAACATGTCCAGTTATGATGGGCCCACAATGGATTTTTTCTCAGTTGAAGTGACAATTAAAATCTATGTGTTTAGTGCACTGATACCCCATAGGGTTTGCAACAAGTTTTATGGCTACCTTGTTCTCATAGTACAAGCTCACAAGGTGAGGGACATCAACTCCTATGTCTCTCAAAAGGCCTAATAGCCAAATGACTTCACAAGATGTAAAAGTCATAGCTTGATACTCTACTTATGTGGGTGAGATAGATATTATTGCTTGTATCTTCTTTTTCCATAAGATAAGTGCATCTACAAGCATGATACAAAAACTGATAACTAATTTTCTATTGACCTTACAAGTAGTATAATCTGAATCATAGTATGTTCTCATTTTGTATCCTCTAGAAACAGGAATAAATAAACCATTGACAAGGTACCTTTTTAGGTATCTTACCAGTGTGGTGGTTGTTCCCCAATGAGATTTCTTAGTGAGTGCATAAATTGAGCCAAGTTGTGCATTGTATAGGAAATGTTAGGTCTTGTGACATTAAGGTTGTTTAGTTTTCCTATAAGCTACTAATACTTTAATGGATCACTAAGAAGGGGATCATCATCTCAAGGTACTTTTGCTCCGTAGTCATGCTTGAAAATGGTCAACGATCAATTAGTGTCCAAGGAGTTATCAACTGACTTATTGCCTTCAAGTCTCATCTCATCTATCAACTCCAAAATGTACTTACACTAATTTGGATGAATACCATTGTCATCCTTATGAACCTCAATTCCAAGAAAAAACTTGATATCTCCATATTCCTAATATAAAAAACTGGATGAAGATGTGCTACTGATACTTCAATGAATCACTGAGAAAAAGGTCACCATTTCAGGATACTTGTGCTCCTTGATCATGCTTGAAAGTGGTTAATAATAATTTGGTGTCCATGGAATTGTCAATTGACTTAATGGTCCCAAATCTCATCTTATTTATTAAATCCAAAATATACTTGCACTAACTTAGATGAATACCACTATCATCTCTAAGAATTTCAATTCCAAGAAAAAACTTAATATCTTCGAAATCCTTAATATAGAAGACTAAATGAAAATGTACCTTCAATTCTTATATACCACTAGTGTCACTACCAGTGATTAGTATATTGTCAACATAAATCATAGGACTAACCACAAGATTACCTTTTTGTTTGACAAACAATGAGGTCTCGTGTATGGAGTCCTGATATTTAGTTACAAGCAATGCCTTTGTAAACTTTGCACACCATTACTTCGTTACTTGCTTTAATCCATAAATGAACTTCTTTAGCTTATATATTTTTCCACTATTCTTTGATGGATTACTTGGTAGGTGCTTCATATAAATGTCTTCATTTTGGTCTCCTGACAAAAATAAATTATTGATGTCCATTTGATGGATGATCCATTAATGTTGACAAAGATCTCATAATAATCAATACCCTACTTTTAGTTGTATCTTTTGGCTACTACTCAAGCCTTATATCTATCTACTTATCTATCAACTTTATACTTGATCTTTTATACCCATTTGCAACCTATAGGCTTTTTTTCCTATGGTAAGTCCATTATCTCCCATGTATTGTTTGCCTCTAGTGTCTTAATCTCTTGTTCCATGACATCTTGCCACTAGGATTCTGAATTACCTTATAATGATGGATTGGTTCAATGTTAACAAAAATAAATTCCATGAAATGCTAATTGTCACATGGTAGATGGTCAAATAAAATGTAGGTTGAAAGAGGGTAAATGGATGACTCACTTTTTACAGCATTAATGGTGACACAAATATAACCTTTTGATCAAAAAGATGATCTAGTGTGTTTAATGGAATGTTTGGGAACTAGTTATGTTTGTGACCTAAAAGATCATTTAATGTAGGTATAAATTCATTAATGTCATCATCAAAAAATAGGGCATGAGGTTTAGTTAGTGGTTGTGGTGCTATAGGTGTACAATTTGATTTAAACGAGAAAAAAATCATCAATAGTGGACGATGATTGTATAGGGTGAAAAGGTACCTCAGGACTATGCACTTTCAAGGCTTTCAAAGCAAGTTCAATCAAAGGTACTTGTATGATGGGTTGTGAATTAGGCCCTACTTGAAAAAATGGAAGATATTCTCATAAAATTTTACATCTTTTCTAATAAAGAATTTATCATTTATAGGGTCATAAGGCCTCTAACTCTCTTGACCTTGAGCATATCCTATAAAAATAATTGGAATTACCTAAAGGGCAAACTCATCTCTTATCTCCACAGTAGTGGCATGACATAAATACCCAAAAATCCTAAGATGTGAAAACTTAGGTGTATTTTTTTTAAGTTTTTCAAAAGGTCTCTTTTTGTGCAAAATGAAATATGACATTTTATTAATAAGATAAGTGGTTGTTAGTATATAATCCCCCCAAAATCTATTAAACATTAAGCTCTAAAATTTTAGAAATTGCACAACATAAAAAATGTAGCAATTTTTACACTCAATTATACTATTTTGTTGTCGTGTGTGCACATATGAACTCTTATCCTTGAAACAACAAGAAGAAAATAATTTTTTTATATGTTGGTTGAAAAAATCAAGTGAATTGTTAGTTCTAATACACTTGACCTTTATGTTAAATTGATTTTTTTTGTCAAGTTAAGGAATTTTTCCAAACATGAACAGGTCTCACTTTTGACTTTCATTAAAGACCTCCAAGTTCCATGTGAAAAGTCATTAACCAAAGTAAGAAAATACAATGATCCATCTTGGTTGGGGATTTAGTAGGATCTAGATCCATATGGATTAGGTTAAAAATTCACTATGCTGCATGATCACTCATAAGAAATGGATTACTAGTTTGTTTCACAAGTGGACATATCATACAAGGTTTAAATTGAGAGAATTTGGTAGATTTAAAATCATTAATATATTGAAACTTTTCCTTGGACATATGTCCAAATCCACAATGCTAAAGTTTAAAATTTAAAACAATCCATGTAGGCATTGTGTTTACAAAAGGTGAGACATATCCTGAAGTTTGTATGAATTTTGTAGATTCGATATCATGGTTTGGTGACCCACCACCCACATCTTGCTCCTTATCGCGATTCCCGCCCACCCTCCCACCACCCTAGGGGTTTGGACGAACCTTCTCTTGTGGGGGAACAGACAAACTATCGCCACCAACAAACATAGAATCAAGTTGAGCAACAAAAGCGGCAGTCGATTCCTTAAGATCCTTGACATCAAAAGACAACTAGGGTCACTGCCATCTCCATGGAAGACACCGTTGTCTCCATCTGCAAGTCGAGGTGCTCCAATACCAGATGATCTAGATCAAAATCGTACAGAAGCTGGAAGGCATGTTGACGGGCAGCTTGAGACTTGGTGTTAGGGTCGTGAATCATGAAATTCACGAGTGGACTCAAACGGGAACGTCTCCGATGGGCTATAATGGAAGAGAATAGCTCACATGGAGGAAACTTGAGCTCAAACTGGGAGCCTTAACCAGAAAAATACTTCTAGAATTCTAGACAATTCTCCTGCATCAATGTGTGGGATACGAAAGCCCCTCCCTACCGGGTCGGGTAAGATATTTTATAGAATCACAAATTTTACCCGACTGTCAAGCCCAACCTAAATATACTTCTTACAAACCCAACACATATTACACATCACACAAGCCCACTCTCTCCCAAACTAAGTAACTAGATAAGTTCCTGTCCTTTATTTACATATCAGTAACAGGGATACGTTCTATATATGGTAATGATTGTATGGATTTTTCTATAGTTCTAAATAACATTTATCCTCATGCATTGGGTTTAAAAGATTTAACGGAATTTGTTCGCAACTTTCAATATTTTCGCATCAATTATGATAATTAGTTGGATTGACCCTCACAATGTGGATATGTGTTCTTATCTAATACACCCACAAAATGTTGTTCCAACTTTCTCTTTCTTCTTATTTATTTAATTGTTTGATTGCTATTGTTTTACTATAAATTCTTAAAGGAATATAATATTTCAAACACATAGAATAGTGGAAGAGATTAGAAGTTGAACAATTAGTATTGATTACTGAAAAGGCTCAATGATTATTTTGTTAGGGACTTTGACCAACATTTTGGTAGTAAAGAGGATTGAAAAAATTGTGCTTTCTCCTAACATCCACTATTGCTCATGAGTAGTAACGTTTTGCTTGACATAGATGCTTTAGTGTCTTCATATACAAAAATCTATCTTATGGTAGTTTATGTTATCACAGTAACTTCTACAGAGTTTTTTAACGTATGTATATATATATATATATTCTCTTGTTCAATTAGTTAGTTACTTATTTATTGCAGAGGTGTTTAACTTTTGCAAATATATATTTTTCCTATTTCTTCTTGTTGAGGCACTGAGGCAGCAGGCGGGGGAAAATTAAGCCGAGCAACAGGTTGGTATCTTCCATCCAATTTTTACATTTACCAAATATGGTGTTGAGTTCAGAGTTTTATGAAACCTTTTTAATTCTCATAAACATCGAGACATTGAGAATTGTTGTTGGAGTTTGTTTACCATAGATGCTTAGTGTTTTCATGCTAGAAAATATCTAAGATTTGTTTGGATTCTGTAGATGCTTAGTGTTTTCCTAATTTGCTCTTGATGAATAAGTTTGCCGTTGGGTTGTAATGCATTGACTGCCAATTGAAGGCAGTTGTATTAGCAGTGCACAATTGTGGATTCATCTTCTACAATTATGCCAAAGTTAACCAAAGGATACTCTATTCACGTGTTCTCTTACCTGCCGATCCTCATTCTCATTCTCATTCTCATGCCGGACCACTTTCTGGTATGTCAGCGGTAGGTTACTTTTCATAATTATGGGACCTTTCTCGGTTGAAATTTTAATAAGATTGTGCAAGAGCCCTGTTTAAGGGAAATCGTAGAAGTGGGTTTCCACATATTACAATGGCACTTAGTGTTGATGGACTGAGTTCCATGGTATTTCAAATCTTCTAACTTTACATTTGCTAAATGTGCTGATGAGGTAGAAATATTTTATTAAACCTTCTCTATTCTTGGCTGGTATTTAAACATTTAATGCAATGGAAGTGTCTCTAGGAGGTTTTTAGCAAAGGTTCTAACTTTCTCAAGGTGAATAAAGATCTACTAGAGATGTTTAGCAAAGATGCGAGTACTTTCAAAGTGAATAAATATTTCTTGGGACTTAAATACTATCCTAATAACCTCACCAGATACTTTCATGGAGTTCCTCAAAAAGTATGATGCATTCTTTGCATCAAGATCTATTAGAACTAACAGCATTATTTTTAGTGGTTGTTTCATGAACACAGGTGTCGCACCATGGGGCAATCCATGAAAGAAGGTGATGATGGTGCTTACTTCTAGAAAGACAGAACCTGGGAAGACTCCTGTTGGAGGAAGGTCGGTTTGGACCTCCTGCTTTGGTTGTTATTTGTGAGCTGACCCTTACTTTGTCACAATATATAGTTTTGTTGTAACTGTAATGTGAGAGTGAAATTCGAATGAACTTGATGTTTTCTCCATTTTGCTCCTCATCCTTCATGATTTCTTCTTGTCATGCAGTCAACGATCAACTCCGGCAGCTGCTTGTGATGGAATGAAGAAGTCAACAATGTTTTCGAGATTATTTACAATATGTGAAGGGTCTGTGGAGATACTAACTCAAATGGGATGGTTTCGAATGCAAGAATTGTTTCCTACCACCTAATTGGATATGTTATGCGGAGGATGATATTCAACTAAGAGTGTTATCTATTCTTTTCAATTAAGGATGATGATGGGAAGTCATTACTATCTGATGGAGATGAAATGACATGGTGCCACAGGAGCGCCATGTAAGCTCTAACCAGCTACTCCAGAGAAGGTTTAAACCTTACCTGCAAACCTAACAAAAGCAAAGCTCAAAATGGCGAAGGCAGCAGTGATACATGGAAAGCCAGACGTCGGCAATGAAAGTCTAGGAAAGAACGGAAGGAGAGCTAATCATTCGACTAAACAATCAAGGAAGAAAAGCTACTGGACTTTGTGTATGAAAGAATTTGTACATACTTGTGTACTTCCTCAAATTCTGGTGTTGCAGTTTGAATTTTCTGTATCATAACATGTTTTGATTCAGTTGAATATAGAAGCAATTTTCATAGTTTTAAATCTATGTTTTGCATTCTTCCCATTCAAACAATAGTTGCTTTAGGTTTCTAAGATCAAATCTTTCCCTACCATGCGTAGAATGGTCATAAAAGAGCACTACCTAGAAACTTGCCGTAACTCCTTGGGAAGGGGAATGAATGGGGATATTTCGAAATTAATGGCAAACAGTAAGATATGCCTCTTGGTTGGACAATCCACAAGATTTCCGGCTAGCAATGTAGATGAAGGACGGCTAGATTGGAATTTGATAGAGTGATCGGTATCCAGTGTGCAAACGTCTACAATGTTTCAACATAAAAGACAGATTTTCGCTGCTTTTCACAAGCTTAGTGCACAGAAGCATTTTGCACGAAAGTGTCATGCAAACCAGGTCTCAGCGTCCTTGAGGTTTCCTTTAGACCACCTCTTTCCAAATATCTTTTCCCTAGAAGTTCATACCTACCAATGCGTAGTGCAGATGGATTTCCTATGGATTTTTTTTTCCAACCAACATCAAGTTAGGCAGTCTTATTAGCCACATACACCGTAATAGTGGCATCAAACAACGTCGAATGAAAGAAAGCTGATTTTCGCTTACGGTCTCTTCCTTTCATGCATATTCGAGAACACCTTCAGCTAGCCACAAGAGGTGGGAAGGTCATAAAGCACTGACGAACACGGTTGTTAAAGATAGCAATATTGGAATTCAAGTGGAGTGAGGTGCAGCGCTAGCCAGTGGTGCTGCTTTTAGATGACCCAAGTTCCTGTGTTTATCGAAATTTTTTACTTTTTTTAATCTAATTATTATTTCAGTATTTTTTTAGTCTTATGAAATATCTTAACCTAGTATATCTACAGCAGTCATTAGAAAATTAAACGACAGCAAAACGCAGGTGTACAGTTCTCTTTTCCTTGGTTGGCCTGTTTTCTCTATGCTTTTGTATTATACATGTACAGCGTCGAGGATTGAGTTATACATCCAAGTAATATAAGAAAGAGGAATCGGTGGTGGGATAGTTCCAAACTCCGTATGAATTATCCTCTATTTCAAATCGAGAGATCTGTTGTTTTAACTGTTTATTGGTTTTTTAGAGGAAACATGCTCAGAACCATTCGACAAGGACTACTTTTACTGATATCTGCGCAGTATTTTGAGAATTCTAAGTGTACTGGGAATCGTACAAGAAGGAGCACGTTAAAATGTGGTAGTGCCTAATCCAGGAAACAGGAGGGACGACCAAACTAGTAGTGTCTAGTTCCATAGAAAGAAATGAATATGAAAGATGAAACCTTTTATTCAAATTTAAAAGGAAGTAAGTTATAGTTCAGATAACAAACTAACAATCAACTGACTGTTAGAAAATTTCGTCTAAAATGAGACTCTTTTATAGGATCTAAGCATTGATCATAGAGAAATAATGGGTTTAATATGCATAACATAAATAGATCAGAAGACATACCGTATTTTTCCACTTGCGCCGTTATTTTGGACTAAGTCTTCCACTCTATTATCTCCAAATACTGGCCAAAAGTTGTTGGGTGAAAAGGTTAGGGAGAAGGCGATAACAATAACTGCGTAAAAACCCCTTTTATTTACTCGTGTGAATAAGCGGTTACTTAGTGTGTGTGAGTCGTGGGTTATTAGTAAGTTGTGTGCTTAGTGTTTTACAGGAGAGAGGGGCATGATGGATGAGGTGGGAAACTACCCCTCAAGGCAGTTTCGCCACGACTAAACTCAATAAAACATGTTTCATTGTTATCTCCAAAATATCTCTCTTTAGCAACATTAAATATATTAATATATATCTAAACGGAGAGCTAGAGGGGGGACTTAGCCAATTAATAAAATATTCATACAAATAGCCTTACTCATCAAAGTCTATTAGATGGACAACGACCCACACCAGCCAATACCATATATGCAAAAGGAGAATATATGTACAATATTTGTACAATTAAATGGATCAATAAAATCACATTACATTGCCACGATAGGGAATGATCATTTATACATCATTGATATAAGCCCACATTACATTGACTCATATAACTGCTTGAATAATAAGCTGGCAACTTAAATTAATCAACTCTTAACTACCAGACAATAGATATCGGATTCTCAGATGATTCCCACAAGTTCCTACACCGAAGAAAAACGTTGTGAGCGCGAAGAATTCGCCGATTATCAGAAGCACTTGAGCCGGCCTTACGAACTTGGAACTTATGGATTTGCCAGTATACAAAGAAGCAAACGCGAGTAACATTGATAGACGGCGCACGTGAAGGGCCGTCGATCTTTGCTAGTGGACTGGAAGTGGTTCTAGGGCCATCTCACTGGCTAACTCCAAGAAAAAAGAAACCGAGATATTGGCCCAGTAGATGTCTTGGCTCTGCAATGCCAACCCAACCGATTGAGGTGGTGTTTCCATATCGGCCGGAGCAGCAGAACGGGAATGATGGCCGGGCAATTTTTGGTTTGAATCTCGACAAAAAATGGGCAACGTCAAACGATTTGCATTGCTCACGTCTGCACAGAGAATGAAGACTCGTCATATAAATGCCCCTGCAGCCGTTTCAAAGCAACTTCCTGGCAATTTCCAATGTTCAGGAACTGTGGCTTGTCCAGGGTTCGTTTATAATTGTACAGCCAACGCGTTATTCCTTTCCATTATACGGTCACATGTTTAGGCTCTCTTTGGGCGTCTCAAGCTTTGTGTCTCCTTTGTGCTCCCATTTGCCGTGATTGTTGCCTTCGACCAAAAGGGACCTGCTTTTTGGGTCTCTGGAGATGCAAGCTTTCAGGGGTTGCTACTGAAGATCTGAAGATGGGACACGGATTTGCAGGTAACCAATTTTCTCTGATGGAAACTTTGGCACAGATAAATCAGTAAATAAATTATAGCTACCTTGTTTTGGATGTACAAATTGTTGATCAACTGTAATCCTTACCAAGCTCATATAAAAATGCTTTTAAGAATGATTAGTTTGGCTTAAGGAATTATAGGCCTTCATAATGTTACGCATATATGCAATCTTGGTATGCTGGTCTCTCAATTTCATGTTTCTTGGGTTAATTTTATGCTCTATCTACCCTTTGTATTCACACAATGTATCATTGTTGTGTTCAACTTTATTTATTTTAATAACATGTAAAACTATTCTGCTTCGTGGAAAGAAACTTATGTTCAAGAAGATCACTTTTCGTGTGGGTGGAGGCTTTATCATTTGAGCCGGAGTAGACCGTTATGACCGGTTACAACATGCGTATCTATTTATTAAGTCGAGAACAATCGACACGGCTTTACTATAATTTGCCGACGACCAGTTACCGTATGTTGTCGTCGACCACCGCAAAAAGTTATCTAGCTAAATTGGTTTCTGTTCCAGTGGAGGACTTGTGTTCCTAACGGTGAGGACATTACGGCGGCTACCGACGGCGAAGGAGATAACGGCAACAAATACAGATACAACTAATTAGACAGATAAGGAGAAAGACCACGGCGGAGGGGACGAAGATTAGCGGAACAACTAGTTAGACAGATAAAGACTACTTTTACTGATATCTGCAACAAAACATGATTGCAGGATAATATTTGCGATCCAATTCCCGTTTGAAACATCTTATGACTTTTTTTTTCTTTTCAACAAAAAGTCAAAAATCATATATCACTGTAAAAAATTATGAAATTATTAAATTATAACATCATCACTTAAGCCCAAACATTTAACAAATTCTAAAACTCTTGCAAAACATCTGATGACTTTCATTCCTAAACATTTATATTGGTGTGCTTCTTCCATCTGGGCATTTCGTTGTTTTTCAATGAGCGAAATGCAATATTACCCTTAATACCCGATCGCACTTGAGAATCAACAATACCTAATTCGAGTTGTTACCCTCTGGAATTTTGTAATTGTACCCACAATCCGAACACCATCCTAGATAGAACACTAGCATTTCTAATATGTTTAATAAGTTAGACAATGCTTTATTTCTATAATTATATATTCTCTCGTAATGGGGTTTCGATAAATTGATTATATTGCTTGACTTTCCAAGCTTGACAGCCGCATGGAAATTGACCCTACAAAATTTGATTGTTTTCTAGTCGATGAATTTTTTGTGCTTGCCTTTTTTCCTTAATACTGAAGGTGGCAACTTTTATGTTAGACATTGAAGATTGTCCTCAGTATTGGAAGAGATTTTAGTAGTACTATATTTTTATCTAATTTTTTATTGTCTAACAAATATCTGCATCTTTTCCTGCAAAGATTTTTACTAATTTCATGTAATTAAATATTGTATTAAATTACTACTTTCAACTTTTACTTCCAGCAACTTAGGGACTTACTCTTGGTGATTATTTTTTCACAATGTTGATTCTTTTGAAAGTTTTTCTAAAGCTGGAAAATTCTTTCAAAGCAAGGGAATGCTTTACACTCGTCAACCAGGCTTTGGTAGGGATCTTCTAAAGCTTCCTTTTCTGCACGCGTACTGGTTATTACCTCATGCTGACCACTTTTTCACTGATTGACTTTTTAGACATTGCGATATTAATTTAATACAATATTTGATTTGGTTTATGGTCTAAACATTATCTTTAGTTAACGTGTTTGTATGTCTTTGTTTGGCCTTTAAAAGTAGGACTACGTTGTATCAACTATTTGGAACGATATAAACTAATGCTTTTGACTTATATCAACTTCTCATTTCGTGTGTTCAGTTGAATCCTTTTTGTTTTAGTTTGGCCAACAAACTTTTCTCATGTTTCTCTATTCAGTTTTGAATCAATTAACATTCCAATAGCTACGTGTAAAAATAAGATTTTGATATTTGAATTATTAGTTATTTATTATTTAGTTGTTAAGAGTTTGTATATCTCTTAACTTCACGGTGTTAAGAAATTTAGTGTAATTAATTTTCATTTTTATTTTTCTGATTAATACGTTAGTTTATTCATACTAGTAGGAGAAAACAAAGGCTTATAGACATATCTAAATATTATAACCTGATCTAAAAATGAGAGAAAATTAAAATTAGAATATTATAACTAGGATACAATAAAACATTTACCTAAAAAAATTTAATATTCCTAAATAAATATACTCTCCTACTTATTTATTTTTAGTTCATAAGAATTTGTGTTGTAATTACTTTTTGTTGTTTAATTTTATTTGCACTAAGAAACAAGTGATACTTGGAAGAAGATTGAGATAAAAATTACTCAACTGCTTCGTATTCATACTGATGGTTTAGCATCATTACTCATTAGAGCAAGTTGGTAAATGATAATAGCGTGGTTGCCTTCGCTATTTTTTGTTGTGATCTGTCAGCTGGTTGGTAAGAGACTATTTCTTATTCATAAGAGCTAGCTGGGATCTCCCCACTATCAAACCGTGTCTGCTGCACCACTCGCCGATTCTCCTTGGTCTGTTTCTCACCACTAACTCCTTGAATGCATAGCAATCCTGAAATTTTATCTGACCATAGTAGGGTCAATGTTCAAGGTGTGAAAACAAAGGTAATAGTGCTGGAAATGATCGTCGGCAAGGAGAGGACAGAACAGAGAGAAAATGAGGAGAACGGACAGAGGAAAAATTCTTGCTTTGGGTTTTATTTCTGCTTATTCATTTACAATATGCAGTTTTCGCTGTGAGTGAAGAAGTCTTTATAACGGTTGCCAACGCCGGTGCTTGGAATTAATGCTTTTGATCAATTAATAGTATGTTCAACCATTTTTTTTTTCCTTTTTTGAATGCAGGTGTGACCCTGCAGAGAAGTTAATAGCAAAAAACGAAGAGGATGCTCACTTTTGAGATACCAAACTCTCGAGATTCGCAGTGGCTTCTTGCTGAGGGAGAGGACAAAGCCAACCGTCTTGATTACATGGTTTCAATCTTGACAACAATTATGACCTCATCTGCTCTACTTGGTCCATGAAAAGCAAAGTCTGTGGCGTTCTTTGGTTTTAGGAGATATTTCCAGGTGATTTGGTTGTTATTAACTCAATTGTTGTGCTTAATTTTTGGCTAAAGATTTTCTTTTTTTTTTGTGAGTTGTGGTCCTCAGATTCTTGCTTGATTATATAATTATCTGGTTCAATCCGACTGCTTCCATGAAGGAAAAGACAAAGGTTCGACAAGTGTGTTTAGTTCATCGGTAGAGACGTTTTAGGGATTCGTTCTCATTTTGGAGGATATATGGGGATGAGCTAAGATGAGCTAAGGTCTAAAGCTATTGTGGAGCCAGTGAGAACAAAGTTGAGTTCTAAGAGGGAAACCAAAATGCAAAGGAGGAAACATAAAGGAATTTAATTGGATGAAGTTATTGGTTATTCTTCTTCCTTTTCATTTTGGTGATTATCTAATCCTTTTTCTTGTTTTCTTTTCCTTGTCATTGCGTGCGACACTTCAACCTTTTTCGGTTGTTGAGTTTCAAACATTGATACGTGATAACTCTATTTTTATAGAGTTATTTTACCTATTTTAGGCAATAAATAACTTTAATAATTGTGAGAAAACATTTGAACTCCTCTCTATTTACCTAAATTTATCTTGTTTATGTAGCACAAGGAGGCAAGAAGAAAAGGGATGAACATGGAGAGCCTGATACTTATTGTGTGGCAAAATCATAATATCAAGATCAAGAGAGTCAAGATAGGCTTGGGCTTTGAATGATTGTTATTAGATTTTATTGTTATTGGGTTTTCTAAATAATTAGAAAACCTAATCATATTAGGAGTTCAAAGCCTAATTAAATTAGGAGTTCAAAACCTAATTAAATTAAGAGTTCAAAACCCAATTGTTTTAGATCTCTAAAACCCAATTCTACTAGAATAAGAGTAGGTCTAAACCTAAACCCTATTTAAGAGAAGATAAGAGGCAAAAGAAAAGGAGAGGAGGAAATTGAGCACAACTCAAGAAAGAGGCCAAGAATTCAAGGTTTTCTTGAAGAGAAGACAAAAAAGGTGATAGACTTCTTGTTCTTAGATTCAAGATGCCTTCTTTTTTTCTTATTACTATTCTTTCTCATTATTTCTTTATGTTTAGCTTATTTTTGTTAGAGCTACGATGTAACCTAATTATGATGGTATGAATCTTATGATTATTATGTTTTGCAAGATATTTTATTTATGTGAAGTTACATATTACGGAGTTTAATACTTTTAGGTGATTAGCTACCACTTAGATGACTTGATTTGCATGTTAGAGACCGACAGGAAATAGCATGCAGTTGCTTCTTGTAATATGCAACCATAAATTAAATATGGATAGACATATACCATATTGTTTGTGTGGCTTTCGGTGTAAACTGGGAATATTCATAGATCCTAATGCATTTGGTTTGTTTCAATTCACATATAGAGATATAGTGAGTTAATGAACTAAGTAAGTTTGCTATACCTAGACATAGGATAATAAATAAATTAAGAAATTCTGCCATCACATAGATATTATCCCTCTTGCAAGCATACATAATCTATATTAATACCCAGTAATTATGGTGAAATCATATGCTCTAACATATTTCTTATATTTAGTTTTCTTAGATTTAGTTAGTTAATCTATCATCTATCAATTTGATTTGCTAGATAAATTCTAGAAGTTATTCACCATTAGTAATTAGTTGGCTTAGTAATCACCAATCTCTGTAGGACGATATCTTTCTTATCATTATATTACTTATTCGACATGTTCACTTGCATATAAATTTTACCGAATAATAAGCTACCAAGGTGGCCTCCTAAGAAACTTTGTTTGACAGTATGATGGAATTCAATTAAGGAAAAGGTAAACATATGAAAGATTTCATATTAGATAATTATCTCTGACCTCTTGGACTTTTGTAATTGAGAGTCATAAGCTGTTCAACGGTCCTATTGACCAAAATGGTATAAAAGTAATCCAGTCCTTTTTGGAATAGGTTGTAATAAGTTATGATCAGTAATGATGGTAACTAAGTTTTATTTATATTATAACCTTTTGTTTGTTTGTGAATAACTACAAGCCAAGTAAGTAATAATTATTAGTGTAAATTTTTGAAAGATATCTTTGATGATCTTTGAGTGACTAGTCAAGCACAAACTATTTAGCAGATTCTTTTTTGGTAGTCCTTTCGTATGATGTTTAATGGGGAGTAGGAACTTCTTTGTCATGGGTTATCCAATGAGTAATGAATTTTGAATACGGAACAGTTTGGCTTGATGTTTGTTTCATTGTAAACTTTTGAGCGGCTTTAGCTAGTTACAAATTCAAAATCTTGAGTCCTTGTCTTTGATCTACCGGGGCTTTATGAGTAGGCCAATGAGCCTTGAGGAATCCTTTCTTTTGCTTACAAATTTTTTGGGTCAGTGAGCAGTCGGCTGTTAACTGACTGGTCGTAGTTTCAAATCTTGTATTTGAATTTTTGCCAATATTGAAAATGAATAATGTTAAAGGAAACAAAATTGAAGCATGAAAATATGAATACCCTTGCATTGGAGGAGATTTTAGTAGTTCTTGACTTCCACTTACTTTTGACTGTGAGCTCAATTTCTTATAGTTTATCCATTGAAAGGTTAACTTAACTCTTATTATGGTGCCAAGGGTTGTTTGACAAAGATGCCAGGTATTGTGGGAAAAATAATATCCCGAGGTTATTTGATTTGATAGGGCTACCATAATAGAGGTTACACTTATAATATATATATATCTATATGTATGTATATGTATGTACACACACACTAAGGTTAATCTAATTCTTATTGTCATTGTTTGGTTCCTTCCACTTAAAGTCCGTGAATGCACGTTTTAACTTTACTTTGATACCCAGTGAATCCTAAAATTGTATTTCCTTGTGCAAGATCCATGTGTAAGAGTTCCCATGTCATTTCAATTTCCACGTTTGCTAATTGTGCTATAATCAAAGTCTGGATTAAGCAACTAATAATAGATGGAATAGTTTGCAGATGGATGAATTGCTGCTCCGATTACTCAAATTGAGCATAAAGTAGCCGACACCAGAAAATTCATCACAAGTTTTGTGGAATTGAAGAGATGCTCTGTTTGTGAGTTCCTCTGCTCTCCTTGGTCCCTCTCTCAGCATTGAAGGTCCTTAAATGTAGGCCATCTTGCAAATTCATATGATCATGGAGGGCCGTATTCAAGAGAAATCATAGACTCTAGCGGCTGCTTGCTTGGAGAAATGAAAAGGCCAAACATCTTTACTACAATGTGTGCCAAGACTCTGTACGTGGTTGCTCAAATGTCAGTGGTCAATGTAGGAATAGTCTCCCAACGCTTCACTGAAATGGCTACTTCCCTGAAAAGTTTTCTACTTTGTTTTTTCCTCTGGTTGAACATTGAAACTTGTGAGAAATTGCTTGGTCAATCGTTCCATGTCTCTACTCTTTTTTATCCATCACTCACCACTTGATCAATCCTTAAATTTGATATGATTGTGTGTAGACCCCTGTTCAAGAGAAAACAAGAAAGTGGATTTCCATTGCAATGACATTTATTGTTGACGGATTGAGTTTTCTGGGGTTTTTCAATCTTCTAACTTTGCTGATTGCTGAAAGTGCTATTTGAGCTCAAAAGCTTTTATGAAATCTTGTTAATGAGACGAAAGTATCACCTTTATCATTAATATTTGCCAGCGCAGTAAGACTCAGAACCAGAAATCAGCAGGTCCACTCCAGCCATTAGAAGGATGTATCTATGGACTTCCATATTCGGCTGGTAAATCTGTTATTATGGTATTAGTTGATTGCCTGTCCAAGTTTGGTTACTTTATTGCATTATCTCACCCTTATACGGCAATTTCAGTAGCTCAAGCCTTCTTTGATAATTTCTTCAAACTGTATGGAATGTCAAAATCTATTGTTTTTTACTAAGATCCTCTATTCTGTTGGAGATTGTCTCACATCGGTCCTGGATGTTAAGTTCCTCGACTTTATTAGTAACGCTATCCCTATCCCTTACAAGACCTTTTAAGGGGATTAAGCCCGCTTCTTATATATTCATAAGCTCTTTTTGGAAGGAGTTGTTCAGGTTGCAAGGAACCCATTTTAACTATACTCCTAAACAGTGGATCAAATGGCTTTCTTGAGCTCAATACTGCTATAACACCAGTTGGCATACGACCAACTTACACACTTCCAATGAGATACTATTTGGGAGGGATCCGCCCACACTCTTGTCTTATTTACTTGGCACGGCAAAGGTAGTAGCAGTAAAGCAACTCTTGGAGGAGTGATATCAAACAATGTCTCAATTAAAACAGAATTTGCAAAATGCTCAGCAAAGGATGAAGGAGTACTATGATAGAAATAGATCAAAAGTGCAGTTGTAGGAGGGGGATTTAGTCTATTTACGGGTTCCCAAGTATAGGAAAATTTCAGTGACTAATCAGAAGGTACAAAAGCTTTCTCCTAACTTTTATGGACCATTTAGGATCCTTAAAAGGAACGGACCTGTCGCATATCACTTGCAGCTACCGAGTGATGTTAAAATTCACCTGGTATTTCACGTTTACAAGTTGAAAAGGTTCATTGGAAGCTCTACAACTACACAGCCCAGTCTTCATCCACTTCCAGCACCCACTACAACTCCAAACCAGCCCCAAGCAATACTGGAAAGGCGTAAAACGCAAGGACAATCTCAGGTTTTAATTCATTGGAAGGGGAAGTCTCCTGCAGAAGCCACTTGGGACGAGGAACTACAGGTGCAGCTCAGATTTCCAGACTTTTGCCTTGAGGACAAGGCTGAACTGAAGGGGGGGGGGGGAATGTTACAAGATTGTGGGATTAAAAGATATAAGCATAGGAAAGGTATTAAATTATGTAAATGACATGTTGTTGTATTGTATGGTGGTTTGTTGTGAGTTTTATTAACTGTTGAGTTGATACAGTTGGGTTTTGGTATCCTTGGAGATGTAAGGAAACGGTGCGTTTTAGGATATTTGGAATATGTAAACGGAGATGCAATGGAAAGAGTAGAGAAAATTCCAGTTATTCTTTGTGTATCCCTAGTGTTAGTCTAGTGTAGCTATCTTTCCTCCGATTCTGACAACATTCGGCGCAATCAGAGATGCTTCCGATCTCTCCAGTTAGTGGAGGATTTTCCGGTGACGGGGCCTATGACTCGATCCCCAAGCCGCTCGTAACACGAAACCTTGGAAACCTCAACACTTTGATCATAGGAGCAAGCATTCCTATGATCAATGGGAGCAGAAGGCCCTGGACCTTTCCAGAGAGCCAAAAATGCCTCATCCGAAACAATACGGGACAGCGCATGGACGGCATTTTTGTAATGTCCGCCTTCTGCTTTAGGCAGAGTGGCATGTGCCCGCATACCGACAAGTGTTGGTTCTGCAGGACTACAAGCGCAAGCTCCATAAATTTGAGTTCCTCATACACGAATGAAAGAATTCTTTATGCTTGGATTAAAAAGATTGAGCGTGTGACACATGGAGTCAAATTTGAGTACTACTGGTGTCTTGAGCATTTCCTCTATATTGTTTTTAAGTATTGTAAGTTTCGAAAAATGCTCTGGTTTGTATTTTTAAATGTTAAAAATAATTACAATCTATATTCATCTTCCAATCTCTATTGCGTTCTGTGTAGATATAACAAGCTGAAGGCAGAACATTAATTGGTCTAGCGTAGAGAGTAGGCTTAAAGGCAATTCCTGAATATGATCAAGAACAGAAGCAGTACATTCCTGAATACTTAACAGTTCCTTACAGTTGCTTTCTTTTTTATCCATGTCAAAACAATAAAATCTTTCTTTTTTAGTGCTCTGTTCCATGTTATTGAGGGCTTGTAGAGTCTCCTTAGAATCTTTGTAGTTAACAACAAAATATGGCAATAATGATGAAAAAAAGTGGTGAATTTGAAATATTTGCCTTGCGGAATTTGCCATTGTTTGTCACATAGTAAGGGCAATAAATTGCATTGAGCCCTATAAACCAAGAAACAATTATAATAATAAGTCTGGAAAACATAGAACAAAAATGGAATAACTGAAATTTTTCAAACAAATCTTGAACCTATTAGTTTGTGTAGCAGAGAGTTCTATACAATGCATGCAAGAGGACAGTGAACGGAACTTTCATTCAAAGCATGCATTAGCATCCTGAAAATTTTATCGTCTAAAACCAGTTTTTCGCGGCATTGAGTCTTGAAAAAAATATTTTGAAGATTGACGACAGATATGAAGATCCCCATAAATCACGCAAAACAATCAGTGGTGGGAATGAATATCCTTGTGCACAAAAGCAATATGCATTTTCACTCAAAGCCAGACTTAGCATGCTGGAAATTTTATTGACTGCACACTTTGTAACAATGCCGTCAAACAAAGTCAGAATAAAAGGAGGCTAATTTTCACTTACTTTCTTGTTATTTCTCACATATTCACTAATACGTTCAAACCTGTACTATAAAAACATGCTAAAACATGAATTTAGCTACTCTACCAAGTGCGGAAAGGTCGTAAAGGATTGACAACGTGAAGGTGGTACTTACGGACGGCCAAATTGGAATTTTAACGTACACAAGCAATTTGGACAGATTCTCATTCTACTACCAACTCAGAAACTTCGTTCGGAAGTGGAAGGAACGAAAATGCTTTGAAGTTCATGCTAAACAAGCAGGCGTGTTTGGGCAAGTGTGGCTTGTGGGTGTATACCAAAGCTTAATTCCTAAGACTGCAGTTGTTCTGCTTTTGGATGACCTCTGTTGATGTTTTGTCAGAATAACTTGTACTGATTAATTTCCTGCCAATTTAATTGTACAGCTTGCGTCTTATTCCTATAAATGTACAGTCACATATATAGGCTCTCTTTGTTACTAGTTTAAATTGGAATACCACAAAAGCCTTTCTGAATTTGATCTTCGATCTAGATCCAACTCTAGTTTGATGCATCTTACGGCTTTTATTGGATCCTTTTTGACATCCAACTCTACTATGAAGCATTTTATCATTTCACCCTCCTGCCATTTGCATCTACAACCCTGCATCTTTCTTTCCGGGGCTAGTTCGTCCCAAAAAGTGAAAACACCAACATTCCTAATATTTTCAATAAGTTTAAACAATACTATATTTCTTTAACTATTTATTCTGTTGTATCAGAGTTTGGAGAAATTAGTTGTTTTGCATGACTATGAAAGCTTGATTATTTTCTTGCTCATGAATTCTATACGCTTTGGAATTTTTCTCTGCTCGTCCTTTTTTATTAACGCTGAAGGTGGCATCTTTTATGCAATACATTGTAAATTACCCTTAGAATTTTGTAATAGGTTTTTTTTATTCTAATTCTGATTGTTTAATAATATCTATGGAATGGATTATTATAAACTTTACACGCCAAGATTTTTGGTTAATTTCATCTTATTAAAGTAAACTTATTTAGGGGAAGAATGCAGTTGTAAAAATAACTTAAAATCATTGATCTAAGATGATTTAATGTAAACTACATGTGTACATACTCATAAGAACAAAATAAAATAATGTGCTTTCATAAATCAACCAAAACAAACCCAACTTCTTTAATGGAATCAGGCTCAAGAAAGTAAGTCATACCTACAGGCCAAATGGGGGTTATAGGTATCATAATTTGACTTGAAAACATCTTTTAAATGAAAATAATCATTTCTCAATATTAATTTTTAGTGAAAGGTTAATTATAGACTTCACACTTGTGATTCAATGAAATATTACAAGACTACTTAGCCGGCTACTTATATAGACTATGATTAAAAAAATTAAAAATATAGACAAGTTATGAAATTAGTATTACCAAAGGAAAAATACTTTTCCATCAAAAAAATCAGTAAACTATAGTTATAACCAATTTACATCTTCGTGATAAATTATTGAGAGCATATCTTGAAATATAGATTAAATTGGTACTGTCATCAATGACCTATCAATCGTGGTGCTTTTGGATGACCTATGCCCTTGTACTCACTAAATAATTTTTCTTCTTGCGGTTTTGAATTTTAGATGTATGGACTGACCCTTTCTTTGGCATGTCATATTGTTTTGTTGATTTAAGTTTTCCTTTCAAGCTTTTGATTGTAATATGAGACAAAAACTTGTATTGCAACAGAATGGTAGAATAAACTTTATGTTTTCTTTATTTTTGTCTTTTGCATAATGATTTGTTGTTGGCTTGCAATCAAGGTATCAAAAAATCTTTCAAATCCAATAGCTACTTGTGAGTGAATATAGAAATCAATCATCTTTTCTAAAATTTTTATCTCTAATAAGTAAAGACAAAACCCTAACACATTAAGAAATTGTAATATACAAAAACATAAAAGCATACTCTAGTATCATCAAAATTATAAAAATTACAAAAAGATAATGGTTGAAAGCCTTTAAATTTCACTCAAAACTCTAACACATTATTTAATAAAAAAAAAGGCTGAATTGAAAAACCAAACTTTATAAGTATGTAAGCAACTCTTAGCACTTAATGTTATCATCTTTTACATCCAAAGAAAAATTCTCAAATGAAGTATTAAGGGCTACCTTATGTATTTATTTCATAATCCAAGGCACACATCCATAAAATTCAACTTTCTTGCTTGTGATGCCATGTCACCTACCTTGAAACCACCAAAACAAATTAAAGTGAGATAAGCTTGATTTACACAAATTATGCATCAAGGAAAGTAAGGAATTAGGTATCTTGTGGTGGAAAATAAAAACTTGTAATGAAACCATCATCACAATCCTAAAACTACAAAGAAATATTCATAAGTGCTTTCTAATTTACAAAATTGGGTTCACATGAATGTGCATGAAATGATTTCATAATAAGAGATTGAGAACCTTTTGTTGATATTGGATCTTAGTGACACTACATGTGGAATTTAATGCTTTTCTATGTGCCTTTCAAAATACTCTACCAAACATCTTGCAAAACCTAAACTAATAGGTTTTCTTTTTTTAATACAAGGTATTACACATTGTTCTGCAATTAAACCAAGATATGCTAAAGTATGGTTCTTATATTTTGGATTGTTGATGAGGCACTTAAAGAGATGAATAATAATACAATCTTGTTTCTCTTTTAACACCGAAGCAAATTTACAGCTTTTAACTACAATTTTAAGACAATGTTGGTTGTAATTCTCGTTTTGTTGAATGGTGTCAAAACTAGAAGGAAATAGCTTAGGAGTGGAAAAGAAAGGGGTTAGGTTATGGGCATGCACTTTGGTAATTATAAGGATAAGAAACCCATCATAACTACTATAGGTTTCTTGATTGATTTTGGAGCCATCCAATTTAAGCTTTTCCTTTGAAAATTCTCATTTCTCCTCTTCTAATAGAAAATTTAACTATATAGACTAGTACTCTAATCTTTGTTGAAATTATATAGCTTGAAATGATTCTAAATGAAATAGCATTTCAAAATATTAGTTTAAGATCATTGACTTTTGGAAGTATGGCAATACACTACTAAAGTTGTCTTAACCCTTAGTCAATGTTTTAGCTAAAGAGTGTATGACTTTATAAGAGCTTTTTAAGACATTGATACTTAACTCCTATAGAAACGCCAACATATGATAAAAAAAAAAATTAGTTTGAAAGGACATGTAATGAACTGTGATTCAATTTAAACAATGTATTAGTCATTATAAACATGTAGGAAAGAATTAAAAATGGAGGTGTATATTAAAACACAACATTTCATAGAAAGAGAAATGAATTAAAGAATAAGCTACTATATTTTGTCAATTATGAAGAGGTATAGTAAATCACTAAAAATGAAATGCCATGAGAACTAAAAATGGTTACATTACATCAAAAGACAATAAGGTTAGTACAACAACCTTAATTAACTCATTAAATAGCTATAGAAGTAATTGGAAGGTTAAGTAATGAAGTAAAGGTAATCACTTTCACATAAGTTTACTCAACCTTTATTCATTTACATAGTCTTTATTTATTTAGAATGCACAAGTCCTTTAGTAGTAAAAGAGTTAATTGTTTTCTTTTTAATGTTTCGCCCTTTTTTTTTCTTGAACAATAAAAATCCTCATTGTATTAGGTGTGGTAGTTTTAATGCTTTGAATGTCAATGGGAGTAGTATAGTTTGAATCTAAGAGAAGTATCGCATGATCCCAACAACAATGTAGAAGAAACCAAATGACATGTGAAGTGTCCAAATGTTGACCAAAAAGGGCATATATTCTTTTTTTTTTTTAATGAATATGTGAATTTATTCACCTAGGAACAAAAAAATACAAAAAGCTTAAAAACATAGCATGTCATTACAATTTATCTATAAGAGAATTAAGTTAAGAATCATCTTGCTATGACACAATAAAACATTTGCTTAAAAGGATTTAATGTTCTTAGGTAAAAAAGTTCTCTCACACATTACTTTCTTCATTCTAGCTAACAAAATTGAAATTTCAATGGTCTTTTTTTGGAAAAATTCTATGATTTCATTTATACCATATAAAATAAACACATGCTAAAAAAGAAAATTTAAGAAGCTTCACAACCAAATTCTTTACTTTAGTGGGTTTAATCATCCATCATAGTACATAGTTTCAATTATTGATGATCTTATTGAAAAAATAGGCATGACCTAGTTTTAACTTGAGAACCACAAAAATTATAATACAATAAAACCATCAAGATATCACTTCTGCTATAGGAAGTCTATCTCTATATATAAGTTATTCAATAATGTTATGTTTACTAATTTCATCTAATCATATCAAGTCATTTCATTCAATCTTAACATTAACTTAGTGCAATTCCTTATATGTCTCTTTGAAATAATAAGAAGATTTAAAAAGTGCAGATGTGAGAATTTGTTATAGCTTAAGAAGATCTTTCCAATTCCATACCATATTTTCTTTAGTGTTAAGATGAGAACATGTATTCTTTATAAATACATGGGAAACAAATTGTAAAAACTTGAGTTTCAATTTCAATCAAGCTCCATCTTCATAACAATCTTTGGTCATTTATGATCCCATAAGAAATCCAACAAGAAATATCCCCATCCTTTAGAAATCTCTCCATTCTATTACTTGTGACACTCTATCCAATGTGGAATGGACGATGTTGCCACATTAAACATATCTCCAGCCCTCTTCAATTACTCCAATATGATTCTAGAGGGCTGCTGCTTCGCGTTTATGTAAGGAAAACGGTGGCAACTGTGTTGATTAGTACCACTTACATGTCTAGTAATTCTAGCGTAATCATTTAGTACTATTGAAAACATAAAAGATCTTTTTCTAATTGTTCGCCGAAGCTTTTGGGAAAGACAAAAGAAGTATGAATCATAGTTCAGAAAATGGCTTAATGGTCAATCATATTGCAAGTTGGGAATATCTTACAATTAAGATCGTCAATATTTTGTAAAGGGTTATTTATATAAGATGTTGGAAAGAACAAATAGTGGGACATTCAGCCCATTTAAAAGAAATTGCAAAATCGATCCATTGAACCCAGTTAAAAACACTTGGAAGCTTATTGATTGATGTGAATCCAGTCCAACATTAAGACCGTCTAGCTTAACAACTGAAGATCACATTCGAAGTACCTAGAAGCCAATGACGTATTCTCGTTCTTGGTTCTCTCTATAATTTTTATTTCCATAAAAGATAATTGATTAGTGGGGTTGATATTTGTATAAAAGCTAAAATTTAGTCAATTTAGTCAAATTAGTCAAATTAGTCAAATTAGGCTTTAGCGGTGATTCAGTTGTCTTTGTTTCACTGAAGGTTATAAACATTGAAAACATTGCTGGATTATATTGTAGTAAAAATCAGTGGCCCTTGGATCAACAAAGTTTTTGAACTTGGGTAACGTCATTTGAATAACCTTCTATTTACACTTTATTTCCTTGTCACATTATTTGACCAAAATTGGTCTTTTCCTAATCTTGAAACATGCTAAAGTTCATCAAATTTAAGACAAAGTGAATAGTACATGGTATTAGAAGATTTAAAAGTCTAATCTAAAAGTTAGCCTAAAAAATGGGAAGTACTTTTTTTATTTAAGTTTCACTACTAAGGATCACACTTTCAGTATGAAACTTTTGTCTTATACATATCTTTGCATATAAAATGACATTAGGCTCAAGGTTATATGGAATAGAACAAATTGAACTTAAGCTTTGATATTATATTGGAAGGTAAAATGTCCAACTTAAAAGTTAACTAAAGAGTTAAAAAGATACTTCATTTATTTAAACTTCATTACAATGGATTATGCTTTCAATGTAAGACTTTTGTTTTGTACCTACATAGAACTAAGGACATTTTGTTAAACACTATTTTTAACTTATTTTTAATTGCAATGAATTGTTCTTCTAAGGTGACATTTAGACTTATTCTTTTAATGTGGACATGAATAAGTTATAATTTCCTACAAAACAAAAGGTGGAGAAGTGTGGAAATTCAAATTCTAGAATATTTGATGGTTGCAATCCTAGCATTCGCCTGTTTGTCCACTTGAAGTTGATGGAGTTAGTCTAAAAGAACCCTTAATCCTTTGTTTCCCTAAAGTTGCTGCCGTTGAGCCAAATCAATTTTGGGCGCATATAAGCATTTGTTGGTCCACAAAATGTGTTGAAAGGAGCAAATTCTTTACAAAAATATCCGAAGAGGGTTTAGAGTTGGCAGCTTAAACACTTTGAAGCGCCACCTTGATGCATCAGTTGAATTGCAAAAACTGTATGCGGAGGTGGAGTTTGGGTTAGCAAAGTAATTCTTGTTGATCTTCAGGAGTTTGATCTCAGTGGCTCAAGCCCTATTCAAAAGATGTAATGATTAAGTGTCTGGTTTGATTGGTTTTTTCCCATACTGGTTGAATCAATGCTGCAAGACCCACGATGCACTTATTTGTGCAACACATTAGTTCTACATGTGCTGGGTCTAATGAATCCATGGCACATAAGCATCCATCTATTCTCCGAACCAGAGATTTTGTTGCGGCGTGTTCTTTAGAAGCTTAGGTGTTCGACAACAAAATTTCTCCTCCTAAGATGGACGTCGAATTTCCACAAACGCAAGCATCCTCATCATGTTGCTTTATGGATGAACTTTTCTAGTATTCCTTTTCTATTTTACAATCCCACATTACGGGAAGCAATTGGCAATTCTCTGGGTAGATTCCTTTGATATTATGAAGGCACAGTTAAGATGACTCACACTGTTGGTGCGAGAATATGTATGGTCATGGATATGTCTAAGGCCTTCCCCACTAGAATTCATCTAAACATGGGGAAGTAAGTAAGTTTTGGTAGAAAATAGAATATGAAACCAAGCTTGGTTTCTTTTCCTTCTTCCGCCTGCAGGATGATGAAGATTAGGTGTGCTGAAAAAATGAGAAGAGGAAGGCCAAACAATCTGATGTTGGAAAAGATAACACAGCCTGTGACGTCAGCCAATAATCAAAATATAAACCAGGGTAACTGTGGTATTGAAGTCTAGGTGTTTCAAGTGGATAATAAACATGCAGTGATTGCTGTTGCCCCTACAGCCCCCACTTCTACATAGAAGGCCCTAGTAAGCCCTCCACTGCTTTCTCTAACGTAGCGACAGGCACCCCAACAAAATGCCTTTGTTGCCTTGAACCACATTAATGAAGATGGAGAATCTTTTCTTTCTCTCCATCATGCATAATGTTTTCATGATATTGAACTAGGTCGAAGCCTATTGCGAATTCATTATTTGACTATTTTGTTTTCAATAACCTGTAAACCATCATGCCCACGGCGTTGATGTTTTAAAAGAAAAGACATGTTTTCTTGATTCGCTAGACCGGAACAACTTATAGTAATAATAATGAAAATGGTAATTATAATATGTTGGACGTGATAAACTTTTTCTTAATCTACTAATAAGTAAACATACATATAAGCAAAATTATTAATTGAAACCAATTACTCTGCATTGACAGAAATTTTGAACACCAACATTTTCAAATGTACAATCTGTTTAAATAATATAATTAATTTTTAAAATTTTATTTCATGAACTGTTAAATTTAGTTTTTGGTAGTCTTCCCGGTTGGATTCCGATGGGTCATTTAGTTTTTAAGGGCTAGTCGAGTTTCCTTGGGCTCTAGGCCCTCTGAGCTTCTACAAATTGTAAGATCCACTAACTTCTTTTATTTTTTAAGTAAACAAAAATCCCTGTTATTTTTTTTTATCCATTTGCTTCAAGCCAAGACTTTCTTTCAGTAGCTATTAACAAGGCAATTTCATATGCTTAAAGAAAAAAACAGGTGTCTGCGTCTAGTTATTTTGTGAAAAAGTATTTTGTTGTTTTAAAAGAATTATGGTTCTTTTGGGAAACCTGTAAATGGTAAGATTTATCATGTAATTCTGTTTAAAACCGGAGGATAATGGAAAATAATTTGTTTCCTAAAAGATTGCTTTTTTAGTATCCCAATGGAAATATAAAAAATACATAACACTCTATTGAGAAGAATATTAGTATAATCCATTTGGTCTTCACATTTTCTATTTAGAAAACCCATTTATACAAGAAAAGTACTAAATTGTGTCATTTTATTCTCTGATTAATCTAATAAGTGTTAAATTCGTTTAATTGATTCCATTAGGTTGACTTTTCTAATGAATTTAATTGGAAAATTCTGTGTTGTAGATTCTCTACTTTTCGGATGAAGAATACAGCGTCTAAAAATCTCAATTCCTGAACACAACTGGATATCTCTTCAATTAGAAGACATTTTTGTTTCTTTAATTTCCAGCGTATCTCGACATATGCAAAACTAAAGTAGACGGAGTCGCATCAAGTCTATCAATTTTCACGACAAACAGTCAACAGATAAGGCAAAATAAGGCAGGAAATGTTAAGTTTGGTAACAAAGTTCCTGAATTTTACCCGAAAATATTTTCATTCAAACAACTATATCTACCTATTCAGATCAGCCATGCAAACCGGAAGCATTTGATTGTTCAATTTAAAAAGGCTGCATTCGCTTTTGATTGCAAAACTGATTCCAACTTCATCCCTCATAGGTTTATAACCGATGTTTAGATACGGTTTCCACCATTTGCCAATAGCAGATGTCTATTTGAGAAAACTAAGACTGGGAGCCTTCAGCTTTCACTCCATCTAATATTTGAATGCGAAAATCTCACTCCACCTCAAGCAATTTCCCTTATTCTTGCCCGCAGAATCAAAATAGCAGTTGTTTTAGTTTTAAAATCACTTATAGTTATATTCAATTCACATACAATAAGCTCAAGTTAAAAAAAGATTACTTCATCAATCTCACAGCCAAATATTTTTCTTTTTTGCTTTGATCCTCCATTGTTGTCCAGTGATTACTAACTGTCCTTGTAGACAATTCAATACAGTGTTATTATGGAATGACAGCAATAACTTTTGGATTTCTGGTTCAGGGATTGTATTTACTACTTCAAAAATTCTTTGGATCTTTATAAATGCCACCACTTTATACCTTTTCCAAGACAATACAACTCCATGAAAATGTATACTTCTTTTCTTATGGGTTCCTCAACCGAGACAACAACTCTCTCGAACAATCGTTCCATCAAAATGTTGTTTTTGCCTCCACAAAAGAAAGTGTATTCTTCGACCTAAACACACAGAATATGTCAGGCCTCAAATTTTGTTGGAAGCCCCATTTTGTCAATTTTTCGTGAATTTAGTTGCATTAATTTATGGGAAAGATGCAAACGAGATATGTCTATATAATTCATTTTATAGTAAGTGAAAATGATGTTACTGCATAAGTTCCAGGTGGGGGCATCTATTTTGCGTGGCAAGTGAAACATTGCCGCATGTCCAACCATCTATCAACCTGAAACTTGTTGAGTGCCTCTTTCTATATCACATCTCCTACTGAGTCCATCTCCACTCCTCTATGATGACCTTGATGCCTACTATGGGTGAAAAGGGGGTACACATTGTACCGTGGCATTTCAAATCGCAACGTCTCGAACTGTGTCAGATATTATGTGGTCAAGTTATGTTGTTGGATTCTCAATTAATCCAAATAAACAGCATGAGGAGTCATAGAACAAACATTCTCTGCCTGAATTCAAAGGAGAAGTCCAAGAAAAGGTAAATTCTTATTGTCTCTCCCTTTGTTCACTTGTTTGTTTGTTTTTTTTTTTCACTTTAACTCTGTAAATACAAGATTCTCCCAGTATATCAGAGCCAAAAGGTTTGAAATGCAGAAAGACAATGATATTCGTCTTCCAATAAGAACTGGGGGTAAGTTATCCTTTTTAACTTGCATTTATTGTATATAGGCATAATGTAATAAAAAAAATAATTTCAAAGTAAAATATTAGACATTCTAATCATGCTAGCTAAAGTAAAGAAAACTATATAAGGGAGAATTTTTCTGTTTCAAAATATAAAATTATCACAGGAAAATGTCATTTTAAGTGAGATTTAGATGCTTCCAACCTTTATATTTTCATAATTTTTGTAATTATGGGATATGTCCCTATGCTTTTATACACTACTTTTTATTAATGCTCAATTACATTTTCACCAAAAAAAAAAATACAGGAAGATTGATTTGAGAGACCGTAACTTCAGCCCTGCTCAGAAACTACGCTCCGTTGAACATCACGGTGGAGTGTTCTGCATAAGGCCCTCGTCGTCTATCTTAAACAAGCCATCGATACCCATTTTATAACAGATTTAATTCTTAGTTAATGATAAAAGATAAACTAATGAAGCTGACTTTGGCCGCGTGTTAACTGCTCCTCAATTATACTTTCAGTGTGAGTTATTAAGATGGGCTCTTCTTTAGCCAACATCAAGATTGTAGTGACTCATCATGGTGGCCTCTTTATCAGAAGATCAAGAGTGCTGGCATTTGGGGGAACTCTCACCCTTCGATCCTGCGAACCTTATTCTTCAACATATCCCAGTTCATTGTTAGACACTCAGTAACCGTTACAAATTATTGATCGACGGACCTCAACAAAAGTAATCTAGTCCATTACTTCAAAAAAATGCCTATGATCTCTCCATCGTCGTATTGGCAGTAGCATCTCCCTCCCGGTATTGCAACAATTGACCCAAATCTGGATTTTACTCTTTTGTGATTATACCGTAATCTCAGCCAACCGACCATACAGGTGGGGACGAACGGAAGCGGATGCTTCTTGAGAAGCATAAATCTACGTGCAAAAAATGTATTCAAACAAATTCATATGACCATTGATCTTATATCAACCACCATTGGTGTTATATTATTGATAGGCATTTTGGAAGGTCGGTTTGGACCTCCAGGTTTGGTTGGTATATGTGAGTTGACCCTTTCTTAGTGATGTTTTAAGTTTTCCCTTGAGGTTTTTAATTCTAATGTGAGAGCGAAATTTTATACCACAATGCCGAAATAAAATTTGATTTTTTTCTCCGTTTTGATCTTTTGCTTCATGATTTCTTATTGTCTTGAACCCAATGCATCAAGGAATCTTTCAATTGTGGTAGTTACTTATGAGTGAATAAAGAAGCTAACCATCTTTTCCGGATGGTTTACAATCTGTGAAAGGGCCTTTGAGATGATAGCTTAAATGGGATCGCTATAAATGCAAGAGTTGTTTTCTAACACCTCATTAGAAATGTTATGTTACAGATGATGTTCAATAGACTACCTATTCTTTATAATTAAGAATGATGATGAGAAGTCATTATTATCTATTGGAGACCAGATGATATGGTACCACATGGGCGTCATGTAAGCTTTGACTAGCCACCTAAAGGTTTCCACTTCAAGGAAGGCTGAAACCTTTCTACAAATATGAAGAAAGTAAAGCTCAAAATGGCAAAGCCAGTAAGATATCAATAATGAAAGCTTGGGAAAGAACTAAAATAGAGCTAACTATTTGAGTGAAGAATCGAGGAAGAAGAATTGGTGGACTTTTCCTACAAAAAAATGTGCATAGGCTTGTATGGTTCTTGAGTTAGTAGCATTATATGTTTGATTTTTCCTTCCCTTATATGATTTTTTTGATAAAATGTTAGGTATTATATATCATTAAATGAAATACAAAATTTTTTAGTTACAATATATCATTTAAGCTCAAAATTACATTTAAAAATTTTTAAAACTTGTGCAAAAACATATTATAATTTGTAGGCTATACTCCATAGATTGATGATATCTTCTTTCCTATGTTCTTATTCATTTTTGCAACAATAGTCAAGTTGTCTAAGACTTTACCATTAAATTATTTTATTCTTGTTATTCCAAATGTGATACAACATATTTTTAATAGCTTTGATAATCCAAAGTTTTTCTTCTTTTCATTTTTTAATTCTTTAAGATAATCTATCCATACCACACAAAGCCTTCTAAATGAAATTTGTTAACCTACAATTAAAGAATAAATGTTTCTATGATTCTTCTTGTTGTTAACAAATTTTGCACCATTGCTCCATTAAGTTGTTTCATACAGCTACACAATTTATCATAATTAATTTATCTTTCATACTAACCCAACAAATAGAATTATGTTTTGGAACTTATTATTTCCATACTAATCTTATCCATTTATTTTCTTCTTTATTATCTTGTAGTTTTGAATAGCTTCTAGCAATGTTATATTCCAATCTAGTCACTAGTTATAAGAGTTCACTTCTTATTGGTAAAATATTTTTTCAATTCCAAGCTAATGATCCTTTCATCTTTATTTCTAAAACATTTATCCTCCTATAGTTTTATGATATCATCCATCTTGCCTATAAGTAGTTTGAGTTATTATGCACAAGGGACTATAAAAATTTGCCAATTGTTGCCTTATTCCAAATGTGAATGTCTACCAATCTTAATCCTTTATAAATTTTAGGATACCAAATTTTCTTTCAAGCTACTTTTACTACATATCTCCTAGTAGATTTACATGCCAATAGGAAGAGTCTAGTTCGTTTTTCAATTTCGTATAGTGTTTATTTGGACAGCAAACAAATTTGCAACTAGTATATTTGCAAAAATATTATAATACCTTTTCCTAGTTATAATCTCCTCCTATAGCTAATATGATTTTCTTTACTTAAATATATAATCAATTTTCATGGCTGTTAATCTCCACTTTATATTCTTCCTCTTTAATCAATTTCATTATTCGAAGACTTAAGTAAAGAGATGAAAGTGCAAATAAATATAATTCTATAAACTTGAATGGTTTCCTTAGAAAGTATTTGAAAGATTATTGAATAATGTTCTCTATTCATATTTGAAAGCTTTTGAGTCCATATATTACTCACAAAGTGTGACACTATAATGATCTAACGATTTGAGCATCATGTTTAGGGTGTATTATGAATGAGTTTTACAATGTAGTTTACGATTTTACAATGTTAAAAAAAATATTAAGATTCTTACTTATTTGACAATAAGTTTCATTAACTCTTAAATTAATTTTAAATTAGATAGTAAGCTTCTTAACATTTTGTATAAAATAATGTTAGTTTCAATATCCTTGCTTTATTAAATATCCTAGATCCCAACATGAACAAAAAAGACAAAAACAAAAAGGGTCCAAAAACAAAAGAGAAACATTTCCATTGACACAAGATATTTTAACTCCATAAGCCAAGTATCATACAACTAATTAATGTCACCCATTCTTATATCCAAATACAAATATCAAATGAAGTAAAAATGTACTCCTGTGTATTTATTTCATCACTTGAAGCCCACATAAACAAAAAGGGCTTTTAAACTTAGAGTTATTATCCATAAAATCTGATTTTATTGCCTATTATGCCATATCACTAGCCCTGAAACCACCAAAACAAAGTCAACAAGTGAGACAAGCTTGCTTTACATAAATTATGCAACAAGGGAAGTGGGGAATAAGGTATCTTGTGGTGGAGAATAAAAAATGGTAATAAACTCATTATCATGATCCTAAAATTGTAAAGAAATTTTCTAAAGTGCTTTCTAACTTATTAAAATGAATTCCATGTGCATGAAATTTTTTTCATAAGTGTATCTATTAAAAGAAGATAGGTAATAAGAGATTGAGAACCTTTTACCAACATTAGAGCTTATTGATGCATGATATAAACATTTAATGCTTCTCCATGTGCTCTTCATAACACTCCAACAAGCATCTTGCAATACCTAAACCTTTAAGTTTCTTTTCTTGAAGACAATGCCTTACACATTTTTCCACATATAATAAATGATAAACAAGAGTTTCTTTCTTGTATTTTGGACTTTGAGAAAGGCACTTAAAGAGAAGATTAATAATACAATTCTCCAACTCTATTACAACTGATTTGCCTTTACAATTTTCTATTGCACTTTCTAGGCAATAATTGTTGTAATCCCCATTTTGTTGAAGGTCAAAGATAGTAGGAAATAACACGGGAGTGGAAAAGAAAGGAGTGGGGCCATTGGCATGCACTTTGGCAATTATGAGGATGAGTAACTTCGTCATCACTAGCATAAGTTTGCTAACGGATTTTGTAGCCATGTTCCTTTGGAAATTCTTGTTTCTTGTTGTCTAATAGAAAAATTACCTATATGGAATGGTTCTATAAACTGTTGCATTATATAACTTGAAATCATTCTACATAAAATAACATTTAAAAGTATTAGTTTAAGATTGTTGGCTTTTGGAAGTGTGACAATAGGCTATTAAAATTATTTTAACCTTTAGCTAATGTTTTGACTAAAGAAATATGACTTTACAGGAGTTTTCTAGGAAATTAATACTTGACTCCTATAGATAGACCATCATATAGGAAAAACTTATTTTAAAAGAGTATGTGATGAGCTATGATATAATTTTAACAATGTATTAGTCATGTATGTCCAATCAAATTTTATATTAATAAATGTTATAAGAATGTTGGAGCAAATTTCAAATAAAAGTACCTCTCAAAACATGACATTTCATAAAAAGAGAAGTAAATTAAAGAATAAGTAATTCATTGTACCGATTATCAAGGGGTACAATAAATAGATAACAATAAAATGCCATGACAACTAAAATTAATTAAATAACATCAAATATTTATCTAATATCTTAAAGCAATTATTCACAATTATGATCTTTTGAAACATTATACACGGCCCAGATTGACTCGACAAACATTTGAAAGATCGAGTCCTAGAATGTTTGACCCCATCCTTTTTAGCAATATGAATTGAGGTTTCACGCCTGGTGGTACTTTATTTTCGGGTTTAGAACTCTGACAAAAATTATAGAACAAGATGTTGACTGTGTTAAGCTGGCCAACAATGTAGCAGTGGTGATTTTTATGTTGCCAACAGTAATGTAGAGTTCTTTTGTATGAAAGAGTCTAGAGTTCACTTTAAGAAACCTGTAAAGTGAACGGGGGAGTTATGACATGAAGCCATTCGATTTCAACATAACCTTTTCATCTTCATTGAAAGGCATGGAAGATAAAGTAGAATATATCTGAAACTGTTATGAAGACATTCCAATACCTCCTTCATAAGTGACAATAAATATTCAATGTAATCCTAAAGTTTCTTAATGTTGGAACGATTAAGACGTTGCTTTTCACCCGGCCTACATGCACAGACCAGAAATCACTATACAAATTGTAACATTAAGGATGACTACGAATACATTTCCATTAAAACTAATTCAATGTTGCAAATCATCATGGATAAGCACTAGATGAGAATAGAAGCAGCTAGGTTTTAAGGCTTTTTACATCTTTAAAGATTGGAAGGTATTTAATTTTCGTTGAAACAATACAGAAGAAAGACTGCTTTTTGCATTTGGCTAGATACAAGAAACTAAGACGAGAACAGTCTAATTGTAGAAAACAAAATCAACATGCAACAGAAGAATCCATCCCCTTTGACGACTATAATCGAGCAATGTCTTACTCAAGCTTAGTTACAAGAAAAATGACAAAACCCCAAGAGCTTCTGGTCTAAAATGCCAGATATTTGCACCAGGTTATGGTAGAGGTTATGGTCTTCCCACCAGCGTTGTTCTAAAATGTACTTTACCCAATTTCCTGATATGGAAAAAAATTCAGTGGTACCGATGGTAATCAAGATGATGATACCAATGATGATAAATATGCTGGTTACCTTGATGTTGCAATTGAATCATGCAACCTGAATGTGGAGGTACAGTGTTGGGTGCGGATGTATGCTGCAACGAACATTCGGAATTTTGTTACTCCAAGATGTTACAACTTTACTGCTCGTTCTTGTTTATTTTGTTGTTTTATTGTTAATTTTTCTGTAGAACATAAAAAAATGAAGTCTTAAGCTTAAGGTTGAAAATGTGGAAAGTTCCCTTATCATTTGAGACAACTAACCACTGGGCATTTGAAGAGAATGCCAGACTGTAGATTTCAGCTCTGTCTGCACCCCCCTTAGCTCCATTTTGTATCTAGTTAATTTCCAGATATACATAATGTGTTTTGAACACAAAGGTAAACATTACCACCTGGTATAAAAAGTGAAAAAAAGAAAGAAAAAGAAAAAAAGATACATAGCGTTTTAGGATGCAAGAAACCAACCTGGGCCTCATACATAAGCAAAAGAAACCTATAATAGATAACAAGGTGACTTGAAATCAAGCATACAACGTGGTCCTTAGTGCATAACGTGTCCAAAGAATCAAATGATCCAACAGAAATGTAGAGAATCAAACCTAACATACCCCATCATTTTGCACATCAAATTCCCCTTATTTCCAACACATCATACTAGATTCCCAAGGACAACAACACTGGGGTGTCCACTCACAGCTTCAACTGTATCAAGATGAAAAGGCTTCAAGGTTATTCTCCAAGACTTTCAGCAACTTTTTGCCAGAAAAGATTTTAGAAAACCAAGATCTCAGACTCAATCTTTGAGATGTATATTAATTTTGATCATTATGTTTTGATAATGTTAAGATATTGTCCATATCTAGTTGGGTTAGTATTCCTTTATTGGTTGGGCTTGGGATAAACCCAAGCCTATTAGGGTTTCTCCCTAATTGTATATGTATTGTTCTCTTGGATTTTTCTTTTTATTTTTCTTTAAACAAGGGTTAATAGAGAAAAGGTTTTCTCCCAATTCTTGTCTTCAAGCTATCGGATCTTTAGAGGTGTTTGATTTCTTAGACAGTATTAAGGAGCCAGCCTAAATTTTTTGGTATGTTCATCATAAACTTTGTTGTTTTTCAGTCCTCTATTTGTTGGAAGAGCTAAAAGCAACGTGTACTTGTTTCTCTTAATTTCAATTGGTTTGCTTCCTTTTTTTGGTTTCAACCGAATTTTTTCTTTTCTAATTCCTCATTGTTTCAGAAATTTAGTCAATTCCGGCCTTCTTTTCTGGTTGCCGTCCTCTTTCCACTGCTAGAATCCAATTGGAATTTCTATTTGGCTGGAAAATCAAAAACGATGCGTTTTGGTCTTTTAGCTAGAGTTAATTTTGGGGTTAATTTTACTTTTCTTAAAGTCAATCATTGGGGTCAAATTACTATTTTGTCCCCCGAACGGCGCGTTTAATTGGCTCTCCTTTGGACGCACCGTTTCACTTAAAAGAAGGCTTAATTACCGTTTTGCCCTTAATTAATCGGGTGTCGACAATTCGGACTCCAGGCGGGCGCTTGGACCTGCGATCTGACCCATGTACCTGAGTCGGGTCACGTCGTTTTTTTTTTTTTTTTAATTTTTTTGTATTATTTTATAATGGTAATTTAATTATATTTTAAAAATGAGATAAAATAATATGATAATTTAAATAATTAAAAATTCAAATGATAATAATAAATAGTAAAAGAATTAAAAAATAAAGCCGGTTTTTTGGCCGTGGTCACCACCGTTATCTTCACTATCCGGTGAGTTCCAATTTAGTTCATCCAAACCTCAGAATTTGTTACAAGCCATAGATCCCCTTCTGTTAGCTCTCGAGAATGTTTCCATTGCTATTTTAGTTCATGAGTTGTTCACAATCAAACAAAGTTCGCTTTTTGAATAAACAGTTGACTAATTTTTAAATTTCTTTTACGGAAAGCTAATATCAAAAACTTAATTTAAATATTCTAATTTCCTATCTTCTAACTATGCTAGTTATTAGGAAATCATGGATTACATATTTATGAACAAAAGTATTTAAAAACTAATGCATATACTTTTTACTTATTACCCCTAGATTAAATTAAACTAACATTTTACAGTTCACTACTTCAAGTTTAGGAAAAACACTTAGAACAGGTAAACTTGGACTTGTATTACTGTCTTATTTCTGTATGCTATTTCATTTAAAAGGAAATAAAGAGAATAACTCCCTATCAATTTCCTTCAATTTTGGATTGGATGGCTATTTTGAGGGTGACCTCACTCACCTCACTCTCAAAGCCTAGACTTGATATTGATAGTTAGTATTATGTTTTTAAATTTTGTGATTTTAATCCTGTTAAATTTGCATGACTGAAAATTTTAATAATAGACACAATTGACTTTGATTTGGTGTTAAGGCTTTCCCTAATCCTCGAGGTTGAGTATTCCAATTTCTCTTCTCTATGCTTTGTTTATCCAAATCCCCTGTTTTTGGAGATTTTCCGTGTCAAAAATAGCTCCACTCAGTGTTGGGGTTCTATTCTCTGACTAAATAGCGTGGGCTAATTAACCAACTTTTCAAGCAACCAAAAAGTTAGGCTAGCATTCAATGCAAAATGATTAGGATCCCATTCCAGGCCGAAAACAATGTTACTGATGTGGATGGTATGATGCTAAAAAATTTGAAATTGCGCAAGCTCAGTGTTCTTAGGGGATGAAATATTTGTACAAATAAACCATCTTAATCTCAGCGTAATCAACTGAATTTCTTAGCGTTGTACCAGCTGGCAAAGGAAAGTTTTCTTTCAAATTCGGCCCCGTTGTTGTTGAGTTCTTCTCAGATCATTGGCATTAAAGGCTGAAATCTTTGCAGGTAGGATTTTCTTTACCTGGCATGCTGATGAGTGTTGCTAATGTGGCACGATGACATGGACTTGACAGTGGTTGGATTTTTGTGGTCTCATATGATAAAACCTAATAAAAAAGAGACGAAGAATAAAAGAAGAAATAGTAGAGTGGTTTTTTATTTTCTTTTAAAGCAAGATACATCCCTGTGCTATCCCATTTAAAATAAGATATAAGCACAACAAAATGGAGTTTCTTAAAGATCGGAGAAACTCAACACCACTGCTACCGATAGACATTGTAGTGAACTAGTTAATATGCTCCTAGAAATGGGTTCACATTACAAAAATGTGTTTTCTCAAGTAGAGTGAAAAGTGGAAGGTATGCGGCAACAAACTTTTACATTTTAGGATTGTTAAGTACAATTCATCAGTGAGCATCCATCATCTCAATGTTGGAATGTCCTACATTGTATACAAAGAACCATGACTCTTTTAAGTGTAAAGTCTCTCCAGTGATGTCACTCATGAAGCACCACACTTCCCATCTTGGTGACTGTCAAAAGGGGCATTGAAATGTCCCACATTTCATTGCAAACTGTTTGTAACACTTATTTTCCACACTTGGGAGCAGGAAATGTCGGCAGCAGATCTAGACATTCACGATACTTTTCATCCCTAGAAAGTAAATCTGCTACAATGGACAATGTGAAATCATCTGTTGACACATTTTTCTCCGCCATTTTGTGAAGAAGTTCAACCACTTTCTCTAACTCATTATTCTCAAGAAAACCACGCATAAGCGTGTTATATGTAACTACGTTAGGCATACAAAACTTTCTTTCCATTTCCAAAAACAACTGATTGGCCTTTTCCAAATTCCTTTCAATACAAAGGCCACGAATCATGATGGAATATGTTACAACAGTTGGCACAAGGCCTTTATGGGACAATCTGTGAAATATCTCCCAAGCAAGTTCAACATTCCCTGCTTTACACAATCCATCAATGAGGCAGCTATATGCGTTAATGCTTAGTTCAAATTTACCATTTTCTAATGTATCAAACAATTCCAGTGCTTCTGTAAGACGATCATTCTTACAAAGCCCATCCAAGAATATGTTAAATGTACATAAATCCGGTTCCAGTTTATAAACTTGCATTTCACCAAATAGCTTCTGTGCATCCTCAACCCTGCCCACATGAAAAAGACCAGTTAACAATGCATTAAACGTTATAACTGTTGGCTTGACTCCCTTTTGAATCATTTCTCTATAACAATTCATAGCTTCCTCCGTCTTCTGATTCTTGCAATATCCATTGATCAATACACTGTAGCTCACAGCATCAGGTTCTTGACCTTTGCTTGCCATGGAATCAAACAGCTGCTTTGCATCATCCAACTTGCCCGCCTCAAATAGACCCGTCAATAAAGCAGTATATGTTATGACCGATGGTCTAACTCCATATTCAGTCATTTTCCTATAAAAATTCATCGCTTCCTCTATCTTCTGATTCTTGCAATATCCATTAACCAAGACATTGAAGCTTACATCATTAGGTTCATGCCCTTTACTTGCCATAGAATCAAACAACTCCCTTGCATCGTTGAGTCTACCTGCCAAGCAGAACCCATTCATCAATGTGTTGTATGTAAACCTGTTAGGATTCTCGCCTCTTTGAATCATCAATTCTAACAGCTCATTCGCTTCTTTCATCTTCCCCAACTTGCATAGCACATCCATCAACACAGTAAATGTCACCACATTAGGTCTTACACCTTGAACCACCATCTCATCAAACAAATGCTTTGCCTCCTCCAAGCTACCCCTATGACACAAACCATGTATTAGACTGGTATAAACTACTACATTTGGGGACATTCCAATACTCCTCATTTCCAAGAAAAGTTCTTTCGCCTGGTTTATAGAGCCATGCTTACAAAGCCAATCAATAATAATACCGTAACAAATTCCATCAGGCATACACTTCAAACCAAATCCACCTTTTGCCACGTCTTTGTGTAACTGAAGTGCAGCCATTATGTTGCCCAATCGACACAATCCCTTCACTAAGATTCTAAAAGCAATAACATCAGGACTACGACCCAATTTGTCCATTTTCTTGAACAACCTGAGCGCCTCATCAACCCTGTCCTCCTTACACAAACCATCAATTAGTGATGTATAAGTTGCAGTATTTGGACTACAACCCCTCCTCCAAAGACTCCCCATAACCGCAAAACCGTCAGAAACCCGACTCACATTACAAAAGCAATTAATCAAAATGTTCAAAGTTCTAAAATTGGACAACAACCCGGTAGAATTCATTCTTTCACAGAGTGAAATCACACTAGAGTAATGATTACTCCTAGCAAGTGCACCAAACAAATGATTAAACGATGAGATCGGCGGAGGTGGTTGCAAACGGAGCATGTGCTCGAAGAACTGCAATGCTTCATCGAGGGTGACCTTACCGGACTTGCAATTAACTTCCAAAAAACTTTCAAGGGTGGTTTGGAAAGCATCAACGGGAAGGGAGTTCTTCAGTGCAGTTTTGGGATTTGAAGAAGGGGATTTACAGGTGTTTGCACATTCTTGTGAAGATTTGGGTTTCGGAGTTGTGGATTCGCGTGGGTCAATGAAAAAAGATGAAAGTTTACCTTTTGACACAGCTCTTGAAGAAGACAATGATGATCGGGCAGCAGACGCAGTAGAAAACGGAGAAGAGAAGAGCGAAGCTCTGCCGACCATTAGAAGAAACTAGGAGGTGTCCTTCTGTGCTCTCGTTGGCGGTCGCTCAAGCCTCTGAAGATAAGTCCAATAAGACAAATTGTGTGCAAAGGTTTCTCACCTTCTGTGCAGCACAAACACTCGGCAGCCGAAGAAATCTCGATCAGTTCACCATGAGTAAGGAACACAGATCCCTGGCTGGTGCTGGTAATGTGAAAGGCCAACACCCAAAGTGGCCAAGCAAGACAATCGCCGATTTGTCAGCGCCGCTGTTGGATTTGGCAAGAAGAGATGGCCAAACTCGAGGGGATTTTGGCAAGAAGAACCCTAAGGCTAAAGTAATATAATAAATTGCACATAATAATGAAGAGAAATGAACATTGATTAGAAATCTTATGCATTGTCTAACTTTGAGATCTTTCTCTTGCTAAAATTGATTCCAATTGATGCATAACAAATAGGCAACAATTCGCACTTAAATCATATTTCTTCTCACCCCTTCTTCTACCAAAAAAGTTTACTTTTTTATTTTTTATTTTTATTTTTTATTTTAAATTATAAATATGACTTAGCTCATGACATCTTTCTTAACAACCAGGTAAAATGTTGTAAAAAAATCCAACTAAACCTGATGCAATAATTCAAAAAACTCTTGGAAGATAAGATAAGTGTCATCTTGAAATACAAATTATGCCAAAGAATTCAATTTCATTGTAAACATAGAAGGAACAATAATCCAAATCATGTGAACTACTCCAAACTAATCATCCAAAATAAGCTTGAATTTCAATGTTAGATGCATTTTAATTCTTATTTATTAAAAATAAAAATACAATCAAGTTAGGCTCAAGAAGTTAAAAACCCATGTAAAAGAAAATTCATCCTAATTACCTATCTATAGTCTTCAAACTCAAATTATCCACAAAATTATGAAGATTATTGTCATTACATCAACTTCAAACAAGACATGTGAAGGTCATTAGCACATACGATATTTTGAAACTAGACTAGACTCACCAGAAGTTCACTAAAATCCGAATTTGTTTACATATTGAGTCTTGACATCATGACCATTGCACGGGTCATTACAACTCGACGATGTGTAGAGCAGACAAAAGCCAAATACCGGAGGTATCTCCAAAACCAGCGGCGTTTCAATCCTCCTGCTCGGCGTAGGATTTACACACGTTTGCCCCAACACGCTCAGAACATCCTTTAGCAATGAGCAGTGTGAAAGCGGTGGCTCTCATCTCTGGAAGCGATGGCGTTAGAGGCTCTGTCCAGTTCACCCAGGAACCCAACGGTGTCTCTCCCTCCGCTTTGTGGGCTTGGTTAAATTTGTGTTTTTCCACTGATTTTTCATTTTGTTTGTTATAGGCTCAACACATGTAAAAGGGACGATTGCAGGGCTCTCTCCAGGCCTCCACGGCTTCCATATCCACGCCTTTGGGGATACCACCAATGGCTGCAACTCCACTGGTTTTCCTCTTACGCTGAATTTTGGCTTGGATATTGATCTTTTGCACATATTCCTTTCTTTGAGGCTCATACTATATATCTTTGTTAACGTGAAAAGTTTAATTTGTAGGTGGATTATCTTTCTAATTCGATTGTTTCTTAGGTCCTCATTTCAACCCCCTGAAGAAGGTTCATGGAGCTCCTACAGATAAAGAGCGACACGCTGGTGATTTGGGAAACATTTTTGCGGGCCCAGATGGTATATAGACTTTGTGTTTTCTGCAATATGTAGTTTGATGGTATGGATTAAATATGGTAGCTTCTCTTATGTACCTTAAATATACTCTCCAGGAGTTGCAGAGCTTTCCTTAAAGGACCAGCAGGTAATAGTTTCAGTTTTAGTATGGGGCTCCAGGTAACAACTGTATTAAATTTCGTGTTTTCTGTTTATTTTCTCGATTCCATGGCACAATCTGATTCGTCTGTTGAATAGTAGGTCATGAAAGGAGATTAGCTATCCTAAAAATCCTGTATAATTATAATCGGGTTCAGCTTAAGTTGTTTCACCCTTCTTGGTTCATTGGTGTCTATATTTAGATATGTATCTGTGTTTCTAAGCGTTTATGGTTCCCTGGTCTTATATGGGTTTTAGTTTACTTGGGTTGTCGTTAAAGAGGTTTTTTTCTTTTAATTTTGTTTTTCTGTCGCATTACCATCTGTAGATTCCGCTCACTGGACTTCATTCTATAATTGGAAGGGCGGTTGTGGTGCATGCTGATCCTGATGATCTTGGTAGAGGTAGGTATAGTAAGTTTTTTTGACAGTGTTTCTGTGGGACACTTGATGGACACATGCGTGGTTGGTAGAGTTATGAATTAGATATTGGTAAATGAGGGTTTCTAGTCTTCAAACTAAACCTTTTGTTAAAAAAAAACTCACTTATAATCTACACCAATATCTTAAGCTGGTAGGATGTGGGCCAAAAATTTGTATCAACACTTTGCGCAATATCTTAGTTCTTTGGGTATTAGTTGGTTTTTCTTCTGTAGAATATGACATTCGAGGGAATGAGTACTTTCTGTAGATGCATTTACAGGGACTCTTTTGTTCAGGAACAAAAGAGCTCATCTTGTCAAGCAAGTTTCAAAGTATTTGAAGATAGTTCGCTTTAAGGCATAAATATTTGGAGGTTATTATTGTAAGAGATGTAGAAAGTTGCAGTACTCTTTGCATAATATTAGGTTTAATTCATAGTTCAAGTATTTGCCCATGTGGTTGAATTTATGACTTTAATGAGATGATAGAAGTCCTAACACATGATCCTGGTTTTGAAGTTGATCTTATTTATTTCATAATTGTTCCACACTAACAAAATCTCTGAACGCAGACAAGTGTTGGATTTTTAGCTGAGGCCTTGGACAACACATTGACTTTAACCGTTCTAATTTTGTGTACACAACCTCACAAATTTTTCTCTCTCATACAAAACAATTTATTTTATCTCTGTGGCTGGTTAGTGATTTTTATTGGTCAAATCTATCAAACTTTTCCCCCTTGGCTGTTAGAAAAATCTCTCTGAATTTTTTTTCTTCTGTTTTGGTGGGCTTCTATATTAGCCGAACCAATGGAGATAAATATGATGTTCATAACGGGATGAATTATGATGTTTATAGTTGGATAGATTTGGAGTTTTTGATACATAAGAAGAGAAGGCTCTAGTTATGGAGGAATGCATATGCCATAAAGGTTTTTGTAAAATTAGAAAAAAGTAATTTCGTTTTCCCATTACAATGTATATCGTTAAACATGGCCAATCTTATCTTTGTTGGCTCATGAACTTCCCCTTTTTTAATGCAAAAGCTCATAATTCCAATGTGTTTTTTCCTTGTTGTAAGTATCATTATGATCCAAGGTGCTTATTTTTATTCTCTCTTTGCTTAGAGTTTCTTGTTATCTGAAATTAGCTATTATCAATATAAAATGACCCAAAAGTTTCTAAGCTTTGTCCTATTGACATATAAGGACATAGATTTTAATTAACTATTTTAAATAGATTTTTTTGTTCTAATTTTCATGCACCTCTTAATGGTTGAAGCGTCAGCTATCTTATTTTTCTCGTTGGTCTAATAAAAACATGCCAATACATTGAGACCAGGTTAGGAAAAGTAAAAATGTGGAGATTGGATCCTTTGGACACCTTAGGGGTGAAACTCCATCCCCACATGGGGTATGGTGGTTCTGCTGGTTATTATTCCCAGAAAGGGAATGGTGGAGGGTGGATCCCCAACCCATGTCTATCTTTACACTCCATTTTTTTATTCTTTCTTTCTTCATTTTGGTATATTTGAATACTTGATATGCTGAGTAATTTGGATATATGTAATATGTTTTTATCGGGACTGTATGGAAAAGAAATCAGTTGACACATGTACCACTAAAAGATAGAACCCAAAAAAGGAAAAATTGGGGCAGGACGATTGTAATGGTCGGAACTTAGAGTTGTAATTATCAAAATTAGAAATTGATGTCTGTCATTAGGATAAAACTCAAGGACTTTTGCACCAATTTCCTCCTTTAATAATTAGCTGCCTATCTAAAAGCTGTGTTGTAATTCTTTTTTTTTTAAACTCCTGTTCAGACATTCTGTTAGGTGGCATGCCTGCTCCATCATATATTGTTCTTTACTTGACCCGAACACTTACATTTACGCATGTGTAAACTGATTAAAAGTCAAGTTTCTTGAATAAAACTGTCTTAGTAAATTTTCATTCAGAGTTATGCAAGTAAAATATGCATAAAAATTCTCCCCACCGTTGGGGCATCATGCCAAATCCTCTGTTCTTATTTTTGTTTAGTCCCCTTTCTTTTTCATTCCTGTCATGTCAAACGTTCCCTGTCTTTTGACTAAAAATACCTTTCTTGTTTCATTTTTAACAACCATTTTACAGTTATTTGTTACTATTAGGGGACCACCAGTTCTGGGAACTGAAGAGTGAATGCACAATGAATTGCCTGTAGGGTCCAGATTGAAAGTTCCAGGGTGAAAGGAATCTGTTAACTTTGGACCTGACTATCCTGGGACCCGTTATGCAATAACATATTGATGTACTTCTAGCTTGATATGTAATTCCTGTGGAAAGTCATTAGTAAGGAAAATTTGTGCCATTTAGTACCAGTATAATGTTGCAACATAGGGAAGCGTAGTTTAAATTCCAATCTTATATCATCTGTCTCTGGACAAGGGTGATGGTTCCCTGCTGAGGGAGGTCATTAAGGATGTTGTGGAGAGAGCAGAGGCTCTCAGTTTTTCTTCATGCTAACCAGCAACATTGGTACTATTGTGTCTGAATTCTTCAAAAAGCTTTATCTTTATGGAGTCCTAGTACAGATCATATAGTTGAAAGGTACATGTTTGTGCTGATCATCAGAAGTTGAATAAGATTCTTGGTGTCTGCTTAAAGGGCCATCTAATGTCTCCCAAATACTGCTCCCTACATTCCAATTTTCAGCTGGCATTCAAATGCCTGATTGAACCCAGTGCTGTTCTTTAGAATCCAGTGTTGAGCAAGCATTGGAATCTGCTATCTAGTGCGCGATGTTGATTGTTGTCCCATTTAGGACATTTTTATTTGGTTGGTTGTAAACTTTTGACTTATAGGATTTCATTGGGTTTTCTCTACGGATATTCACGATATCGTAGCCATTAGATCCCTTAAAGTTATTTATGTCCATACTTTGAATTCCTTTAAGAATCAATAGGCTTGAGGAAAACTTTATTCCCAGAGTTCTTGCAAGAATCAACATGTCCTTATTCTTTTGAATATTATGGTAAGGATGATTATATAATTTTCATACCGTGGAATTCATGGACGTAGGCTTTATCGTTTGATGGTAGGCTTTAGCAAAGGATTTGTTGAAGGATCTGAGCATCAGACGATAAAGATATATATTATTTCATATTTAAGTAATTGGGCCAGACGCTCAAAGTGACACTGAGAGTACCAATACCATGTCCATGATATCTCTGGCTTTGAAAAGAACTAAATTCTTAAACATCACATGCAAGTGTGCATTGTCCAAATGAAATTTCAGTGCGAGAAAAATTAATTTGGTGCCTTCATCAAGTTTCAGCTTTGGTAATCGTTTTTTGGGTAAGGGTTCTATTCTTGCGATAGCTGAGAAGTATATGGTCTTCTTCTAATGTGACAGGTGGACATGAACTTAGCAAGAGTACCGGCAATGCTGGCGCAAGAGTTGGCTGTGGTAGTATTTATTCTTTAGCCTTTTGCTTTTGCAGAATTTCTTCAAATGCTTGCCAGCAAAATGAGTGCACTTAATTGCTTTGGTTGTGGGAATATGTTAAACCTTACGGTGGCAGTTTCATCATGGGCTTCTTTCATTGAACTCTCTATCCATTCTTCATATACTGATGTCTGACATTTGCATATCACTTTTGGTCAGGTATCATTGGCCTGCAATCATCCATTTAGGCTGGATTAATCATGGATAATTGGTATGCTGGTAAAAGATACATAGATGCAATTTTGTTATTTGTGATTACCCCAATAACTATGTGAACAATAACCCTAATGGCCTGGAGAGGCACTTCGAATGTACTTGATGCTGACTGTATTTGATCCAGAATGTACTTGATTCAATCTGAATTTATGTATATATATTTTTAAGTCCGTACACCTTTCGGATTTGCTCGGCATGATTATACATTTAATGTTTGTTCTTTAGGAACACCACACTGATATTATTGCAACAAAATCGTATGACTACCAATGCTTGATTTCAAGTCAAATGGGCGAAAGGGATCGGATTCATGCTTCGTTTGACCTTGGACTATTTGCTTTCATGTCTAATATCAATTTCCGACTCTATGCGTTATGAAAATACTTATTGGTTATGGAGTATTGCATCTCAATTTTCATTAAGGTTCTTTGAGCATAAAATGGTCCACCGTGTTCTTGAGGTGGTTGCAAGCCAAAGACCATTTTCCCTCACTTTTGCTTCGTTCTTTGGTTGATGCTTTAGAGGATGATTGAAAAGAGACGCTTTAAGGGAACATCCAATGTTAAATCTTTGAAAGTTACCCAAGTGGCTATGAACACTACTAAACAAAAGGTTTTTCTAGGGATGTTCGTTATTGTTTAGTCACAAAGACGTTAAAAAGTGCCTAATTTAGTGGTAGGCATATATTGCTTACAACCTCTTTTAGAAGATAGCAAGTTAAAAGATATCCTTCTTTTTTTGTTTCTCAAGAGAACAATACAATAGATTAGACTACTTTTCTAAGTTTTTCAATTTTATAAAATAATCGATGTCTACGTTCAAATTCAAGAGAAACAGAATATGATTTGGCTGTACTAACTCAAAACCTAAGTTACACTGTTCGTAGACTTATTTAAATTGGCTTTCGATCTGCTTAGTTATTAATAAAAGGGTAACCTCATTCAATATGATCCGAACCCTTGAAACAATTTAATAATGTGCCCGATAATAAAAGTTCATTTTCAAAATGCCATCTCCTATGGGATCTAAAGCGTTAATTAGAAATGATCCTGTCTAAGGATTAAAAGGAGGCTTGCGACCCACTACAGGAACATTGTTTCCCGGATCTAACGAAAGATATACAAGAAACCATGAAATTCAATATAGAAAGTTCATCTATGAAGCTGATTGAAAATTTACTTCATACGGTGTTCTTGCAGTTCAATCTACAAGGCCCACATAGTTGTTAGATTGTACTGGGGGATTAACTGATTGCAACGAGTGGAGGGACTTCCTGAATAGCCAGCCATGGCCTTGACTAGAAGAAGTCTCCTTCGGTTCTCCTCTTGATGAGAGTATAGCAAAGAGCTCTACCCTCTCAACCAAGTGTTTCGGTACGATGAGTAGTCACGCAGAGAAGCATCATGAGGCTTGTATTCCATAAGATAGCAGTGGGGAAGCTTCAAGTGCCGTTTGATTGCATCTCTTAGAGCCATTACAGCCTTTATGAGCAAGGAAAACAAGGGAAACAAGGTCAAAGTGTCAGAAAACCATTTTGTGCAGGTATGTACAGTGCGAGAGTGAGATACATTACAAACCAACAACCTTAAGATCAGATGCATTGCGGTTCCACACGCTTAGTATATCCTCATTGAAACGAATGCTTAGTACCGCACCACATATGTTATCTCCATAATCAAGTTGGTCGCCTACTAAGGCAAGAACCTGCCTATGCAAGCAAGAATAACTTACAATCCCTGACTTTCAAAATAAAGGAAATTCACTTATCGACTGTGGAACAAAACCAAGGGTTCTAAATGCCTGAAATGGGTGGTCTGGAGTACTTCAGAAGAAAATAAAAGCAAATGCATTTTCCCAAGCCAAAGGTAAAAAGTCTATTAATTGTCCCAGTTGTTAGAGGGAGACAAGAAAATGAATAATTCTATTAGCTACTATCCATTAAAACATCTCACTTTCATTAGGAGATGAAGCCAAACTTCATTACAAGCATTATAGCACATATAAGATCCCCATAAGTATCGTGCACAATACACAGGTAAAGTCAAAAAAGCCCTCATATGTATACCATACAAGTGGATGAAAAATGACCTGGTCTTCACATACCACCAAAAAAAAAAAAAAAAAAAGTTCCACTAAACATATTAAAACAAAACGTTGTTCAGCACTACGTAGCACTATACATTGTCTCAGCTTCCTTATCTTCACAGCATCACAAAAGAAACACTACAAATGTATCCGCCGGGACCATTACTTGCACCTCACGAGTCATCAGAGGATTGCTTTGTGGGTGGTTTTCACGTCCCATGTGGCTCTACACTATTGGTGAATATGTGGGCCATACAAAATGATCCCAAGATATGGGAGATGCCAAGGACTTTCCGGCCGCAGAGGTTTGAAGGTTTGAAGGTTTTGAAGGGTTGAAAGTGGAATTCAGGTTTTTGCCTTTTGGGTCAGGGAGAAGGAGCTGTCCTGGGGAAGCTTAACCAAGCGCATGGTTGGCTTGTCTCTGGGCGCACATATACAGTGCTTCAACTGGGAGAGGACCGGTGAGCAATGGTGGACATGAGCGAAGAGGTTGGGATTACCTTGACCAATGCTCAGCCATTGCACGCTCATTGTCGCCCACACCCTTTCATGCTCAATCTCCTTTCTAAAATCTGAACTGAAACAGCCTGAAGAAAAATGCACCCACGAAGACTGATATGTAGAAGACAAGCCATTCATGTGGGTGGTGTGACCTACATAGCGTTATAAAGATATTCATGATTTGCTTCAAAGGATGGGTCTCCAAATAGTTCGTGATGAGTCCCCATAGGAATCCGAGGGATCTAGTAGACTATGGAGTTATAAAGATATTCATGTGATAAAGAATAAAGTGTTAATATACAAAAGTACATTTGATATCAATGCATTTCAATATTTTTCATATGCCTCTACTTTGAGAACATGATTTTCCTTGATTTTTAGGGTACTAATGTTGTGACAGATATTGTCCTAAACTTACCTTTACAAGAATGCATTTAGTAAAGTTTTAAAGCCTTCTCATATATGTGAGGATTGAGAATGCTACTCATTAGAGGTGTATGTTCTATAAGCACTAATTATCTCATTGATGGTTTACACACTTTGAAATGGCATAGAAATTTGTTAAAATTTATGTGAAGTAATCAGTTATGTATTTTAAAATGGTGGAGACTTATTTTAAACCCTATAATATCTTTGCTGACCAATTTTGAGCCACACAACCTTGTTGAGCTTATAATGTGTCAAAGTTGCATCAAATATTTATGGAAAGGAGCGAAGGTTCCATATGAACGTCATGTGAGCTTTGTCCAGGCAATTTGGGTGGCTCGGTTTCCAGTTCAAGGATGGTTGAGACCTTCCTGCAAACCCGACAAAAGCAAAGCCCAAAATGGCAAATGGAAAGCAAGAAGTCGGCAATGAAAGCTTGGGAAAAAACTGAAGGGAGCTGACCATTCGGATGAGAAGCCAAGGAAGAGAAGCTGCTGGACTCTATGTATAAACGAATGTGAATGGGCTTGTATAGTTCTTTAGATTACAAGAATTATATGTCGAGCTTTTCCTGTCTAAGGCATTTTGATTCGGATGAATATATAACCAATTTCACACTCAATCTCTGTTTTAAACCGTTAGGAGGAGGATGAATTTTTCTTCTTTTTCCCCCTTTTGCTGTATTTTAGCGTGTCATTTATCGTATTATGTTAAATCTCATGTTTACTACACAATTATATAACACAAAATGGTGGATCACAGTGATCTGCAGGAACGGCGGTTCATAAGCGTGAATAGTCCTTCCATTGCAGTAGAGTGGGGTTGGCAGAAAGCCCCAATCAACGTCCAGAATGAAGGGGATAGACATGGTTTGGTTTGCTCCAAAAACTTGTCTTTAAACAAAATTGGAGTTTATCAATTCTCCTTTACAACCCTATACTGCGTTTTCAACTCATTAAGCCTCTAAAATGAATGTCATAAAGATCCCAAAAACCAGAATATTTCGATGATGGCCAAAATACAAGGCGACCTGATTCAAAGAAATAAAATTTCTTTAAATTACTAAAAGAACTGTTAATTATAATAGATGATTCCCTAATATGTTGTCTAATTTAGATGTAATATTTCTTTGTAATATTCATGTAATTATTCGGTTTTATGTATATACCTAAATAGATTAAGTATAATGCCTATAAGAATAGGCAACATTGTATAGAAGAACTTGCAGAATAATATACAGCAGTTTTTTCACTCATTGAGTTTCTTACAAGAACTTTCTAAAAATAACATCACAAGTCTGAGAAGTGTGCAATTTTATTGAACAAATAATTGGAATTCCAACAGCCTTTATCTTATTTGAGAACTAAAGCAACCAACAAAGACCATAATTGTCGATGGTTTTTGTAACACATTAGGCGGCCAATTTTCCACCCCACTATTGTAAGACTTAAATACCATCATACTATGTTAAAGGAACAAAGTGGTTCTAATAGCTAAAAGAAACAATAATGGATCCGAAGATCACCAAAGATTATGTGTTGGGATTATTGCTTCAGGCTTTCTGAGATTAGATCAATGTTACTTTTGAAGCTAGCAACCTATCTACCCTACCATACGCTAGCGGGTCACAAGAGAGCGACTGATGAAGGGCGGTTAGGTTGGAATTTGCAAGATGAGGATCACCACCCAAGGTGGACTCATCCGCAAGGTTTCTATACCAACCACAGATTTTTTGTGCTTTGCACGTCATAATGCGGTCCTAGCGCATAGAAGCAATATAAACAAGAGGTTCATTCTAAGCACGCATTATCATCTTGGAAATTTCCTCATCTAGGATCAGTTTTTCACGACGTTGAATCTTGAAAACATCCTCTGAAGATTGACAGATAAGGAGATACCCCGAAATCATGCAATGCTCAAGTATCTAATTATTTTTCTTAAAATTTATTCCAATGCTCAAGTATAATACTCTTTTATCTTAGATAAACAATAGATTCTTTTATGAACTTTGTTGTATTTTCATGAAAATAAGAAAAGAATTTTGAATAATTTTCTTCTGTTTGCTATAAAAACTAAATTGTTTCTACCAATAAATCTATCAGGAAATTAGTTAGTTTGTCATATAATATAAAACTAAAAGGAATAAATCCACAACTCCACAAACTACCTTACCCGAAATGAAGCATAACATGTTTACATGCAACAGTAACTTGTATAATGAAACCATTCAAACCAACCATTACATCCCATAATCAAAGGGAAAAAGCAGAATAGAAACATATGTTACTCATCAAAGCTTTCCCACCGGAGTGAATGCTTAACTGATGAAGTAACAACTATTTATCGAGTAAATATTGGTTCATTTGCAGATTTCTTTTTGAGAATTTTCAAATGAGAGCCTCCAGGTTCAAAAGAGAAACATGGTAGTGCAATCATCCCCTCGAAAACAGAATTCTGGAAAGAAACGGTCTTATTTGAATGGTTCGTAATTGTCAAATTAGCCAAAAATGCAAGATAGTTCTGCATCCAGGATCAAGCAAACCTTCAGTCATTCATTACAACTGAAAAGGAAAGATTTGAAGAAACTGCATCCAGGATCAAGCAAACCTTCAGTCATTCATTACAACCGAAGAGGAAAGATTTGAAGAAACTGCATCCAGGAATTGTAGGGACAAGCTGCGTTGTGCTTTATCAGAGAAGGCCGATCTTGGTCCCCAACACATGAAGCCATCGTATCCATGGTGGATGGACCAAGCTAACCTTCAAGTAGTTCTTGCCAGGACAAGCAGCGCCATAACTGGGCGGTATGACATTGTGGACCCAATTGTAGAAGTCCTTTCTTTAGTTGAAGTCATGCGAACTTGTTAGGGAATGCCATGAATTATAGGTCTAAATTCTCTCTTTAAAGTCCACAAAGACACTTGTTATGAAGAAGCAAAAATGGTAGGATTACGAAGAGTAATAAGAATGGATAACAGATAATGGAAGACGAAAATAGAAAATGACAGTGAACGCAGCACCAAAACCTTCAATGCCTCGGCTAATGGCAACAGAAACTCGGACGGACCACCCGTTGCCCTTGGGTTGCAGCTTCTAAACTTGGGTTTTGACATACTGAAAGGGTAAACTACAAGCTGAGGCAAAAAAAATCCCGAAATTTTACTAGCACATGAGAAGAAAAAGGAAGCGTCAAGAAATTTCCTTTGAACGAAAGCCAATTACAAATGCAGACATGATTTGAAAGACTAAATAAGAATTCTCTTCATAATATAAATTAGGCATAGTTCTAAGATTCCGAATTCCACATACTAATCATCAAAATATATCCAAATTAGACATCTTGAGATGCAATGAACTAGCTGAAACGAGAAGTTACTCAATCAAGATAACGTTCAAATAGAAAAAAAGCCCAAGTCCCTAAGGGGTATGCAATAGAAATGTTTAATTCCCAGAAATTGACCAGAAACACCAATAATTAAGTTCCAGTTTTTCAAACATGCATGCAAAATTTACCACTCGTATATTCAACTTTGGCAATAGTAGTCAAAGTCAGTCAAAACAAATTGGGGGGTGGGGTTGTAAAAATGGAATCAAGTTGGCCTAATGTCTAATAAACTACATGCCATATAGGGCGTGCTGAATGTTGATTCACCAGTCAATTATAGAGTACCTGTGACATGTAACTTACTTGTCATGTTATTAATAATAATCATTTGTGATAAACAAAAGAAAAATAGAAAGCTTTTAGCTAGTAAATCCAAATAGTCATAAAACATGTGCATCCACACTCCTGCACACAAAACAAGAAAAGAAAAAGAAATATTCCTAATCATAATCTGCCATGGTTTCCTAAGAACTTAAAGGTCAAAAAACTAGGCTCATATAAAAAACATAGACAAAAGATTGTACCAAAATGGTTTTGGTAGGACTTAGAGATCAAAATACAAAAACTTGTCTATGTCAAAATTAATCATTGCCGTATTACATGTCTCTAGAAGTAATAAATATTAATGTAGGAAGCGCTATGCATAATCCGAAACAACTTAAACCAAAATTCTTTAGTCTTTTACAAGATTGATCCGAACTGTCCCTAATATATAAACCCTTAGATTTTTTTACAATATCTGGTTTGTACACAAAGAAGTTTTGTTCAATAATTATAATATTGAATACCAACATTAAATTTTTAACATGAATCAGTATCTAATTTTCTTCCAAAGACGCGACAGCTTCACCAAAGTCAAGGAAATCCTTGAACAACTCAACAGTTTTATCATAGGAGGCAAGCAGTCCTATGATCAATGCCATTGCTTTGCCTGCAGAAGGTCCTGGACCTTTCCAGAAAGCCAAAAGTCTCTCATTTGCAGCAGTAGCGGGCAGCGCATGGACGGCATTTTTGTAATGTCCGCGCTGTGCACTAGGCAAAACGGCATGTGCCTGCATACGGATTAGTGCTAGTTCTGCAGGACTACAAACACAAGCTCCATAAATTTGAGTTCCTTATTCACGAATAAAAGAGCTCTTTATGCTTGGATTAAAAAGATTGGCCGTGTTATAGATGGAGTCAAATTCGAGTACTACTGGTGTCTTCAGCAGTCCCTTTATGTTGGAAAGATGGGCAACTAACAAGTATAAATTGTTTTTTAGTAGTGTAAGCATTAAAAATGCTCTGGTTTGTATTTATAGTGTTAAAATAATTACAATCTATATTCATCTTCCAATCTCTATTGTGTTACATGTAGATATAACAGGTAGGGAAGCAGAACTAGAGTTGGTCTAGCATGGAGAGAAGGTGTAATGGCTGCTTCCGGTTGGTTTGTTTTTTATTCATGTCAAAATAATAAAATCTTTCTTTGTTAGTGCTTTATTCCATATCACTAGGGTTGGTAGAATTTCCTTAGAAACTTTGTAGCTAACAACAAATTTAGCAATGATGACAAAAAACAGAGGAGAAACCAAAACATTTGCCTCACAGAATTTGCCATTGTTTTGTCACACGGTAAGGGCAATAAATTTCATTGAGCCCCCACAAACCAAGAAACAATTATAATAATAAGTGTGGAAAACATATAAAAAAAAATTGGAATAACCGTAATTTTTCAAACAATTCTTGAACCTATTAGTTTATGTAGCAGAGAGTTCTATACAATGCATGCAAGAAGGCGTTGAACGGAAGCTTCATTCAAAGCATACAATAGCGTCCTGAAAATTTTCTCGCCTCAAAACAGTTTTTCTCGACATTGAATCTTGAAAAAACATATTTTGAAGATTGACGGATATGAAGATCCCCATAAATCACGCTAAACAATTAGTGATGGGAATGAACATCCTTGTGCACAGAAGCAATATGCATGAAAGTTTCACTCAAAGCAAGAGGTAGAGTCCTGAAAATTTCCCCCTGTTGGATCACTTTATCGTGACGATAATTCGTGGAAATATCTACTGAACATTGATAGATTCAAAAATCAGACAATCTTATTGACTGCACACTTGGTAATGATGCCGTCAAACAAAGTCAGAATAAAAGGAAGCTAATTTTCGCTCAGTTTCTTGTTATTTCTCACATCTTCACGAGTACATTCAAAACTGTATTACAAAAAGATGCTAAAACATGAATTTAGCTACTCCACCATATGCGAAAAGGTCGTAAAGGATTGACAAATGCGTGAAGGTGGTGCTTAAGGACGACCAAATTGGAATTTTAACGTACACAAGCAATTTGGACAGAACCTCCGAACGAAGTTTCTACTACAGCTTAGAAACTTCGTTCGGAAGTGGAAGGAAGAAAATGCTTTGAAGTTCATGCTAAACAAGCAGGCGTGTTTGGCCAAGTGGGGCTCGTGGGTTTATACCAAAAACTTAATTCCTAAAACTGCAGTTGTTCTGCTTTTGGATGACCTCTGTTGATGTGTTTGTTAGAATGACTTGTACTGATTAATTTCCTGCCAATTTAATTGTACAGCTTACGTCTTATTCCTTTAAACTTGACAGTCACATATATAGGCTCTCTTTGTAACCAGTTGAAATGGGAATACCACAAAAGCCTTGCTGAATTTAATCTTCCAACTCTAGTTTGAAGCATCTTATGGCTTTTATTGGATAATTTTTGATATCCAGCTGTAGTTTGAAGCATTTATCATTTCACCCTCCTACCATTTGCGTCTCCACCCCTGCATCTTTCTCACCAGGGCTAGTTCGTCCGAAGAAAATGAAAACACCAACAATCCTAATATTTTCAATAAGTTAAAACAATAGTTTCTTTCTTTAACTATTTATTCTGTTGTATTAGAGTTTGGATAAGTTGATTGTTTTGCCAGACTACGAAAGCTTGATTATTTTCGAGTTCATGAATTCTTTCTTATCTTCCAAATTGCTTACAATATGTGAAAAGGCCTTGAGGTGATAATTCAAATAAGTTGGATAATAGCCCTCTTAATATTAATAAGTCAAAACTTAAAAGAATATGTTTGTTGTTTGCCTCATAATTCTTTAGGATTCTAAAGCTTAATATTTATGTGGATGAAAATGAATAGCTTTTTGGAATATTATTCTTAAGTCTCTTAAACAATGGTACGCACTTACATACATATATTTCCAAATAAATGGTAATTCAAATATTCTATTTTATTAAATATCTTAGATCCCAATACAAGTGGAAAAGAAAGAAATGACTAAAACAAAAGAGACAATTCCAATGATGTTACCCTCTTTTACAACACTTAATGTTACCCTCTTTTACAATTAAATAAAAATATCAAAGGATGTATAAAAGATACTCCCATGTATTTATTTCATAATTTAAGGCATACATAGTCTAGTTATTATCCATAAAATCCAACTTTCTTGCTTGTGATGTCATGCCACTTACATTGAATCTAACAAAACAAATTCAAGTGAGACAAGCTTGGTTTACACAAATTATGCAACAAACAAAGTAGGGAATGAAGTATCTTATGGTGGACAATAAAAATTGGTACTAAACCCATTATCACAATCCTAAAACTATAAGGAAATATTCATAAGGGCTTTCTAATCTATGAAAATGGGTTTATATGATTATGCATGAAATAATTTCATAAGTAAATGTATTTGTGTTCTAAGGAGATAGATAATGAGAGACTAAGAACCTTTCACTAATGTTGGATATTAATGATGCTAGATGTAGACATTCAATGCTTCTCTACGTGCTTTTCAAAACACTACCAAAAATCTTGCAAAATCTAAACTATAAGGTTTCTTTTCTCCTAAACAATGCATTATGCATCTTTCCATGACTAAACCAAGATGAGCTAAGTGTGGTTCTTATATTTCAGATTGTTAACAAGGTACTTAAAGAGAGGAATAATAATACAATATTTTTTCTCTTTTAAAATTGATACAAATTTACAACTTTCCATTGTAGTTTCAAGGCAATGTTGGTTGTAATTCTCATCTTGTTGAATAGCATTAAAGCTAGAAAAAAAAATGGGAGTGGAAAAAAAAGGGGTTGGGTCATGGGCAAGCACTTTGGTAACTATAAGGATAAGCAACCCCATCATCACTAGTATAGGTTTGCTAATTAAATTTGGAGCTAGTAGATTTAAGCTTTTTACTGTGAAAAATTTGTTTTTCATTGTCTAACAAAAGAATTACCTATATACACTAATACTTTAATCTTTGTTGTAATTATATAGCTTGAAATCATTCCAAATGGAATAGCATTTCAAAATATTAGTTTAAGATCATTGGCTTTTAGAAGCATGATAATACATTAATAAAGTTGTTTTAACCCCTAGTTAATGTTTTAGCTAAAGAGATGACTTTATAATAGTTTTTAAGAAATTGATACTTGACTCCTATAGAAAGTCCAACATACAATAAAAAATTAGTTTGAAAGACCATTAAATGAATTGTGACATAATTTTAACAATGTGTTAGTCATTATAAGCATGTAAGAGTGAATTACAAATGGAGGTGCATATTAAAACATGGCATTTCACATAAAGAGAAATTTAAAGAATAAGCTACTAGATCACATCAATTATGAAGAGGTACAGTAAATTAAGAAAAACAAAATGCCATAAGAAACTAAAAATAATTAAATAATATCAAAAGACAAGAAGGTTGGTGTAGAAGCCCTAATTAACCCATCAAATAGCTATATAAATAATTGGAAAGATAAGTAGTAAAATAAAGTTAATCACTTTTACTTAAGTTTACATAACCTTTGCTCATTTGAACTTCCAATGATCAATTTTAGAATTCATAACTCGTCTGGTAGTAAAGAAGTCAATTTTTTTCCTTTTAAAGTTTTATCTCTTCCTTTCTTGAACAATAAAAACACTCACTCTATTAAGTGAGGTAATTTCAATGCTTTGCATGTCAGCGGAAGTAGTACGGTCCGAATGCAAGTGAAATATTGAGTGAACCTAACAGCAATGTGGGAGAAACCAAACTACATGTGAAATGACCAAGATGTTGAGAAAAATAGGACATATATTCTTTACAAACACACAAGAAACAAATTGTAAAAACTTGTGTTTCAATTTTAATCAAGCTCCATATTCCCAACAAATTTTAGTCACTTGTGATTCCATAGGAAATCCAACAAGGTGCTATCCCCATCATCCAAAACTCTCTCAGCTAGATTGCTTGTGACACTCTATCCAGTGTGGAATCAACGATGTTGTGACATTAAACATATCTCTAACCCTCTTCAGAAAAAAAATGTAGTCCATCATGGTCTCCAAGAGAGGGCTGGTGCTTTGCATTTATGTGAGGAAAATGGTGGCATTTTGTTGATTGGTGCTACTTACATGTCTAGTAATTCTATCGTAATCAATTATTACTATTGAAAACATAAAAGGTCTATTTTTTGATATTTTACAGAAGCTTTTGGGAAAACAAAGAAGTATGAATCATAGTTTAGAAAATGGCTTAATGTTTAGTCATATTCTACGTTGGGAATATTTTACAACTAAGGTCTTAAATTTTTTGTAATGGGTTATTTGTAAAAGAATGTTACAAATAACAAATATTGGGCCATTCAGCCCATTTAAAAGAAATTGCAAAATTGATCCATTGAACCCAATTAAAAATATCTGGAAGCTTATAGCGATCCAGTCCAAGGACAAGTTAGACTGTCTCCCTTAACTGCTGAAGATCACATTCGAAGTACCAGAAGCCAGTGACGTGTTCTCAGTGTTGGTTCTCTCTATAATTTTTATTTCTATAAAAAAATAAATGATTAGTGGGGTGGATATTTGTGTGAAAGCTAAAACTTAGTCAAATTACAACCTAGTAGTGAATTTAGTTGCCTTTGTTTCACTGAAGTTTACAAAAAGATTGGAAACACTGTTGGATTACATAGTAGTAAAAATTAGTGGCCGTTCGTTCAACTAAGTTTTTGAACTTGGGTAACAACATTTAATTAACTTTCTACTAGCCCCTTTTTTTTTTTCCCTCATCGCATTATTTGAACAAAATTGGCCTTTTCTTGATCTTGAAATATGTTAAAGTTCATCAAATTTAAGTAATATAAAGTGAATAGTAAGGTTCAATCTAAAAACTAGTTTAAGAGTTGGAAATGTATTTCTTTTATTTAAGCTTTAATGCTAGGGATTATGTTTTTAGTGTGAGAGTTTTGTCTTATATAGATACCCTCACACACAAAGAGACATTGGGTTTAAGGTCACATCAGGTAGAACAAATTCAATTTATGCTTTGATAACATGTTAAAAGACTTAAAAACCTAATATAAAAGTTAGTTTAAGAGTTGGAGATGTACTTCTTTTATTTAAGCTTCATCACAAAGGATAATGTTTTCAATATGAAAATTTCATCTTGTGCACATTAAACTAAAGAAATTTTGTTAAATACTCCATTTTTCACTCTTCTTATAATGTGGACATCAATAAGTCATAATTTCCTACAAAATAAAAGGTGGAGAAGTGTGGGAATTCAAATTCTGCAATATTTTATGGTGGCAATCATACCATTCTCCTGTTTTTTTTTTTTTTTGGTGAAAGGTCAAATTATATATCATCTGTAAAAAAATTTACAAATTATTCGATTGCAAAATATCATCATCTAAGTTCAAATATTGCACTTGACAAATTCCAAAGCTCTTGTAAAAATTTATTACAATTTGTAAGTTTGACTCCTCTAGTAGATAAAATCTTCTCTCTCACATCCTTTTTTATTTTAGCAATAATGGTTGAATTATCTAAACTTGTATGGCTGAATCTTCTTCTATTCCTTTTTCTCCAAATGTGATACAATACAGCCTTGAAAGATATACTAAACAAAGTTGCTGCAAAGCTTTTCCTCTTAACAATCTTGATCATCCAACATATTTCAACTCTCCAGTGTTCAATTTTTCGAGTTAATCCATTCATACCTAGCAAAGCCTTCCAGATGTAGTTTGTAAACCTACATTTAAAAAATAAATGTTCTTGTGATTCTTTTTGTTGGTAGAGGTTGCATTGTAGATCCACTAAATTATTTCATTTAGCCACCATATCTGCTGTGGATAGTTTGTCTTTCAAAGTGATCCAGCAGACAAAATTATGTTTTGGTACTCCTTCTTTCCAGACAAGTCTTGCCCATTCAGTATCTTTTTTGTACTCTCTTAGTGCTACATAACTTTTGGCAATATTGTATTCTGAGTCTGTCATCTGTTGCATAAGTTCACTTCTTACTTGTAAAATATTCCTAAAGCTCCAAGCTAGTGATCCTTTCATCTCAACTTCTAATACATTCCTTTCCTTCAAATTTTTTGTTATCATCCATTTAACCCATAAAAAGTTTGTGTTGGGGTGCACAAGAGACTATAAGAGTTTTCCAATTGCCGCCTTATTCCAAGTATGGATGTTTATCAAACCTAGTCCTCCAGAAATTTTAGGCTAACAATTTCTTTCCATGCCACTTTTGCTACACATCATCCATTAGATTTACCTGTCCAAAGGAAGGTTCTAATCCTTTTTTCAATTTCATAAAGACTCTATTTTGGAAATAGAAAAATTTGCATCCAATATGTTTGCAATGAGAACAGAACACTTTTTGCTAGCTGCAGTCTCCCCCCATAACTAATATGCTTAGATTTGCACCCTTCAATTCTCCTCAATATCTTTTCTGTCAGGATAGCACAATCTAGGTTAGAGAGTCTTTTAGTAATCAATGGAACTCCAAGTATTTTATGGGAAGTTGACCTTCTTGGATAGGAATATGATCAAGTATTAGAGCCTTTTCCTGTTCAGACAAGCCTGAAAAGAAAATTTAACACTTTTTTGGATGCATCTTCAGATATCTTATATCTTCAAACTCTTACATAGCATATAATAAACATAATATAGACTCAATATCTCTATGAGCAAATAGAAAAAGATCATCAGCAAAGCATAGATGAGTGATCTTCTCTTTAGAGCATTTCCAGTGAAATTTAAACCTTCCAGAAGAGACTTTTTTTTGTATAATTCTGTTAAGAATCTCCATTACAATAACAAAAAGAAAAGGAGAGAGAGGGTCTCCTTGTCTAAGTCCCTTTGCCCCCTTAAAAAAACCTGTGTGAGAGCCATTGATGTTCACAGAATATCCAACAGTAGTGATGCAACTTTCAATTAGCAATCTAAATTTGTTTGGGAACTTCAAAACTTTTAGAGTATTTAGGATAGCATTCCAATCTATTGAATCATATGCTTTCATAATATCAATCTTAATTGCTACCCTTTTCCCGTGAATACCTTTTGTGATAATTGTGTATTAACTCTTGACATAACAAAATATTTTCTTTAATGTTCCTTCCTGGCACAAAAACTGTTTGACAAGGATGTATGAAATGAGGCAAAGCTATACTTAATCTTTCTGCCACATTTTTAGATATGATTTTGTACAACACATTGCAACAGGAGATTGGTCTAAAATCTTTTATATTAGTGGCATTAATTTTCTTAGGGACAAGAGATATTACCGTTGAATTTATGCTTCGCAATAGCTGTCTCCTCTGAAAAAAAGCTATAACTGCATCTTCTATGTCACTCCCTATAATACTCCAAGCTTTCTTGAAAAAAAAGTTATTATATCCATCAAAACCTAGAGCTTTGTAATCACTAATAGTATTAAGGACCTTTTGTATTTCTTTTCTTTGAACATTTACTATAAGGCTTCTCTTTATCTCTTCTAAGATTTCCATGGGAAATAACTCTATTAATTTTGCTTTTGATGGTTGAAGTTGGTTTGCCCTCTCTAACAAGTTTTGATAGTAACTTAGAATTTTGTTCTTTATCATTTCAAGATCTTCAATAAGTTACCCATCATCTATTTCCAGCTTGACAATGTGATGTTTTGCTTTCCTATTCATCATGCTTCTAAAAAAGACTTTACTGTTACAATCTCCCTCTTTCAGCCAAGTATTTCTTGATTTTTGCTTCAAAAGTATTTCTTCATGCTTGCTATGTATTAGTAACTTTTCTAACCACTCATTTTCTTCATTGCACAATTGGGCATTTGAAGGTCATCAAAAAGCTTTCCTTGTGCTATTTGTAGCTACTTCCTTGCTATCTCTATTTTCCGTGGTAATTCTCCAAATTCCTCTCTATTTAATTTTCTCAACTATTTTTTTATTTCCTTCAACTTTATCATTATTCTATACATTATAGTGCCCTCAACCTTTGTTGCCAAATATTCTTCATTATTGTCATAAATTAGGGTTGTCTTGCCAAAAGTTAAAAAATCTAAAGACACTTTTCTGTCTTGGTCTATTATTGCCCACCTTGATAATGCAAGGACTGTGGTCTGACAATCTAGGAGTACTAAATTCAATGGAGAAATCCGCATTACTTTGCAGCCATTTAGGGTTTACTAAACATCTATCCAATTTATTGCCTTTGAACCCTATTCCTTTACCTTTGTTTATCCATGATAGAAAAGGTCCTACAAAGTTTGGTTCTATAAGTTCTACATCACTTATGAACTTATTGAAATTTTCTATTCCTTCTATACATCTACTAGCTACACTGAGCCCTTTCATTTAAATCCTCGCTGTATTAAAATCTCCTACTAATTACCATTGATTATCCTTTCCATAATTGTTATAACATTATGTGAGATTACTCCAAAGATCCTTCCGTTCATTTGCTGCATTTGCTGCATAGATGGCAGATAAGTACCATACTTCATGCCCCTCTTCCACTTTACAATTCACTACTTGTTTAGAACTACTAAGCACTGTGATGTTGAGCTGTGGTTTTTTCCATACAATCCAAATCCTACAATTTTCATTATCTCTATAATTGTGGACAAAATCCCATTGGGGAAAAAGAGAATCTATTATCCATTGTGCTTTATCTTTTTTTATTTTATGTTCTAATAAAATGATAATGTCAACTTTAGTATTCTTGATAATTTCTTGTACCTCCTTTTGTTTAGGGCTTTTATTCATGCCCTTAACATTCTATGAGAATATGATCATTTGTTTGGGGGTATAGTATTTTCTCCTTTAACAACTTTAAAACCTACAATCTTGGTGCATCTTGCTTTATTTGGTTCCTGATGATTATTTATTAGCACACTAAACCTATTACTGGAGTTGTCCTTCTCACATGTATTCCTTTTATGGCTCCTTTTGTTTCCCCTTCTATTCACACTTGCTTTATTACTTTGTTCTAATTTGGCCTTTGGACTTATGGTGGACTCAACTTCACGTGTTGTTAAATTTGCAATCTTATCTCTTATATCCTTATGTCCTTGGTCCTCAAAAACTTAATCTTCATTACTTTTATCCAAATGTTCTTTATCCTCACATTCTTTATCATAGTTCTCCATTTGACTTAATGGCTTTTGTATTGGAACCCATATCTCTTTTATCTTCGTAACACACTCCTTATGTCCAAAGCAATCACATTTCTTGCATATCTTAGGTAACCAACAATACTCCACTCCTACCTCAAAAATAGCATCATTTCCTATGTCAATTTCAAATTAAGTTAGTAGAGAACACTTTGTATCTATTTCAACACTTTTGCATATGATATCCTTCGTCTATGTTTAGTAGCTTTATCCATGTATAGTGGCTTTCCAACAACACTAACTACATAGCTCATACCAATTTCATCCCATAGAGCATGTGGGACATTATGCAACTTTATCTAAATTGGAATTGAAGTGATTTTTCCTTTCTGCAATCTAATAGTATTATGTCATTTTTGCAGAAACATTGGTTTTCCTACCACATCACATATTCCAGCTTCTAATACTTTCTCCATCTTTTGTTTATCAGAAAACCTAAAGAAGAAGAAACCATTGTTTCTTGCAGAAATATCTACTAAACTTTGTTTTCCCCATTACTTTTCTACAATTCCTTTAACTACAGAAAATGGTAATTTTGAGCCTAAAATGAAACTCACAACACAATTTTCATAGAATTTACTTTATTCTTCAATAACTTCCTTAGGAGGAGCAACTTTAATTTTTCCATCATTTAATACCGATGTCTGGTATTTCATATGAGCATTTTGTGCTAATCCTCCTACTACAATCTTACTCCAAGATTCATGTTTTCCTTTATGTTTGAAACTCTCCTTAAAGATAATGTTGTTTGTTTCTTCTAGCTTCTCCTTTTTCTTCTTATTTCTTGGAGGCCCTTGAAATAAACTTTCTTGGATTTCTTGTTCAATTCTCACCTTTTCCTGTTGAGCTACATTTTCCTTGGTCATACTTTCTTTAGCCATGTTTCTATTTGCAAGGTTATTCATCTAGATTTCATTATTTTAACTTCTGCATCATTATTTTCTCCTAAAGATTTCCAACAATCTTCAAGTTTCCTTATTTTTCTTTTCTCTCTTATCTCAAGCTCTGTACTATTTGTGTCTATTCTTTAGAACACCTTGACCATCAGCAATTACCAACTTAATAATGAACTAATTTGATAGGTAAGATTTTGGTAACATGTACCAAAAGTTCATGATCTACTCAGTATACAAACCTGATAGATTTTGCCTTCTTCTACCGACAATCTACTTAAAATTCATTTTTCAAACCCTTTAGCTTAACTTAATAAAAACATGGCTTTTGATAGGTATACCTTCTCTTATCAATCCAAAACAAATATCTTAACTAAGCAATCAATAATTCAAACAATCACGGAATAGCACACCACAACAAATTTCCCACCTAACACTCACTACACCAACTTCTACTTCCAAGTTACAAATCCAATATAAAAATAAAAATAAACTAGAAAACACACAAACAAGAAATTCCCCACCAACACTCGTTATAGCAGAGTCTATTCTAGTTATAATCTAATAACTAGAGAAAAAATAAATAAAATATATATATATATATATATATTTTTTTTTTTTTTACCACTTAACTCATAGCCTAGGAAATCCGGCGATCAGCCATCAGGACCTTGTATGGACCTCTACGCGCCGTCACGCTCAGATCTGTCTCGCCCACGACCAGATCTACCTCTCGCCGCCGACCAGCTCTGCCTCCCGTCGCCGGCCACACCCGTAGCCGCTGATCTACCTCCCGATGAAGCGAAACCAAAAATGTTAATGGGATCTTGGGCAACGGCAAGACAGGGGACGATGGCAAGACGGGGATGGAACTGGAGTGGGGTTAGGACGATGGGATGACGGGGCTGGGGATGGGTCTGGGACGACGGCGACGGGGATGGTGATGGTGCTCTGAATTTTCTTGATGTGAAGAAAAAAATTACTTTGTTAAAAGGTTTTGTCTTGCTTCAAAGGACTTGTATAGGGCTTGGTTTACCATTCGCCTATTTGTCTACTTCAAGTTGATGGATTTAAGTCTAAACGAACCCTTAATCCTTTGTTTCCCATAAGTCACTGCCATTGAGCAAAATGGATTTTGGGTGCATAAAAGCATTTGTTGGTCCACAAAACGTATTAAAAGGAGAAAAGTCTTAACAAAACATATCCGAAGAGGGTTTAGAGTTGGCGGCTTAAATACTTTGAAGCGCCACCTTGATGCATCAGTTGAATTGGACAAACTAAATGAGAAGGCGAAGAAGTTTTGGGTAAGTGTAGTAATTTGGGATGATCATCGGGAATTTGATCTCAATGGCTCAAGCCCTATTCAAAAAGATGTAATGTTGAAGTGTCCGGTTTGATTGCGTTTTTCCCATACTGGTTGAATCAATGCTGCAAGACCCACAGTGCAATTATTTGTGCAACACATTAATTCTCAAGTGGTGGGTCTAATGAATCCCTGGCACGTAAGCATCCATCTATTCTTCCAAGCAGATTCTGTTGCGGCATGTTCTCGAGAAGCTAAGGTGTTCGACACAAGTGATTTCTCCTCCTCAGATGGAAGTCGAATTTCAACAAACGCAATCATCCTCATCTTGTTGCTTTATGGATTAACTTTCCAGGTATTCCTTTTGCTTTTTACAATCCCACATTACTGCAAGAAATTAATAATTCTCTAGGTAGATTCCTTAGAGGTTATGAAGGCACATTTAACATGATTCATACTATGGATGCGAGAATATGTGTGGTCATGGATATGTCCAAGACCTTCCACACTGTAATTCATCTGAACATCGTGTGGGTAGGTTTTGGTAGAAAATAAAATATGAAACCTAGATTGGTTTCTATTCCTTCTGCTGCCTGTAGGGTCATGAAGATAGTGTGCAGAAAGAAAGCACACCTAAATTTAAACCTAAAAGCTAATGTGAGAATAGGAGGAACTAGTTTTTAATTTAAACAACCCTTAAGCACGTATGTTAACAATATGAGACAATCTATATTGTTAACATGCCACCTCACCTTATCAATAAATATCAGCCACCAGTGGTCCAAAATAGGGGACAAAACCTTGCTATGATACCATGTTAAGATATTTAGAGATATTAGAAAGGTTAAGGTCCAATCAAAAACTAACTTAAGGAATGGAGGCCACAAGTCCCAAACCAAAAAGGATGAAATCTGCTATTAAGTTTAAATAAATGACATTTTCTCTAACCATTAAGTTTGGTTTGGGTTTGGGTTTGGGTTTTATGCCTTCTATTATCTTTTAATATTTTAACAAGTTTCAAATGGTGATTCCAAGAAACTTGTGCAAATAAATTGATTAAGGAATAATTATTGAATGATAGATCAAACCAATGAATATTTCATATGCTTAATTATTTATCAGTTATAAAATTTAATAGAATGACAAAAAAATAATCATTTTTTTGCTAAAATTTCTTGTGATTCATTTCATTCACTGAGCATTAAACTTTCATCTTGAAATAGTGTTTAATCTCAATTTAATCAAAATTGCTAGTTTATTTCTTTGTTTTTTCTTTCTAGTTATCTAAGTAGTACTTAACAAAGTTTTGTTGGAAAGAGGATGATCTCATTATGCATATTGTTTTCATAATATTGAACTACTAATCGAAACGCACAATTCCCTTTCTTGCGAATTCATTATTTGGTTATTTTGTTTTCAATATCCCGGAAACCATGATTTCCATGACGATGATAGTTGTAAAATAAAAGACAGTTTTTCTTGATTCGCCAAACCAGAATAACTTATAGTAATAATAGTGGTAATGGTGATGATAATATGTTGGAATTAATAAAGTTTTCCTTATATAAGTAAACATACATATACGCAAAATTATTAATTGCAGACAATTTTTCTGAAATAGTACATTGAATTGACAAAAATTTTAAACACCAACATTTTTCACGTGTACAATCTGTTTAAATAATCTAATTGTTTCTAACAATTTATTTCATGAATTGTTAAATTTGGTTTTTGGTGGTTTTCCCGGTTGGATTCCGAGGGGTTCATTTAGTTTTTAAGGGCCAGTCGAGCTTCCAGGGCCCTTTTATCCCTTCAGGCCCTTTGAGCTATTACAAATTGTAAGCTCCACTAACTTCTTTATTTTTTAAGTAAACAAACACCCTTGTTATTTTTTTGACTCTAGTAATTTATTTCCGTTTATTTTATCCATTTGTTTCAAGCCTAGAATTTCTTCCAGTAGCTATTAACAAGCAATTTCAAATGTTAAAAAAAAAAGGGCGCATGCGTCTAGTTATTTTTTTCAAAAAGTATTTTATTGTTTTAAAAGAATTATGGTTTGTTTGGAAAAACATGTAAATGGTAAGAGTCATACCTGTAAATCTGTTTAAAACCGGATAATAATGATAAATGATTTTTTTCTTAGAATATTACTCTTTTAGTATCTCCAATGTTAGTATAAAAAATACATAACATTCTATTACGAAGAATATTAGTATAATCCACTAGACAAAGATATTTATTTCTCTATTTGGTCCTCACATTGTCTATTTAGAAAACACAATTATACAAGAAAAGTGCTAAATTGTATTGTTTCATCCCCTGATTAATCTAATAAATTTAATTTCATTTAATTAATACCATTGAGTTGATTTTTCTAGTGGATTTAATTGGAAAATTCTAAGTGTTGTAGATTTTCTATTTTTCGGACGAAAAACAGTGTCTCTAAAAATCTCAGTGCCTAAACACAACTAATTATCTCTTTAATCTGAAGGCAGTTTTGTTTCTTAATTTTCAATGCATTTCGACATATTCAAAACTAATGTAGATGGAGTCCCACCAAGTCTATCAATTTGCATGACAAACAATCAACATATAAGGCAAGAAAAGGTAGGAAAATGTTAACTTTGTCAACAAAGTTGCTGAAAACCAAAAGCATTTGATTTTTTAATTTAAAAAGGTTGCATTCGCTTTTGATTGCAAAGCTGATTCTAAATTCATCCCTCATAGAGATCTAGTTATGAAGGTTTTTAACTGATGGATAAATATGGTTGCCACCATTTCCCAATAGGCAACTGTTTATTTCGGAAGACTAAGACTTGAAGCCTCCAGGTTTCACTCCACCTAATATTTGCATGCAAAGATTTCATTCCACCTCACACAATTTTCTTTATTCTTGCATGTAGAATCCAAATATCATTTACTTTGTTTTAAAAATCTCTTATAATTATATTCAATCCATATACAATAAGCTCAAGATAAAAAGAAGATTACTTCAATAATCTTATAGCCAAATATTTTTCATTTTTGCTTTGATTCTCCATTGTTGGCCTGTGATTACTGACTATCCTCGTAGGCAATTTAAAGCATTGTTATGTAATGACAGCAATAAGTTTTGGATTTCCTAATTGGGGGATTATATTTAGTATTCTTCAAAAACTCTCTGGGTCTTTACAAATGTCAGCACTTTCTTCATTTTCCAAGACAACACAACTCCATAAAAATGTATGCCTCTTTTATTATGGGATCCTCAGCCAGGACAACAACTCTCTCAAACGATCACTCAATCCAAATGTTGTATTTGCCTCTCCAAAAGAAAGTGTACTCTTTAACCTAAACACAGACAATATGTCAGGCCCCAAATTTTGATCGCAGCCCCATTTTGTCATTTTTTTCATAAATTTAATTGCATTAATTTATGAGAATGATGCACGCGAGATATGTAGACATAATTCATTTTATTGAATATTAAAATGACGTTACTGCATAAGCTCAAGGTGGGGATATCTATTTTGCGTCAAAAGTGAAAAACTGCCGCATGTCCAACCGTCTATCAAGCTAAAACTTGTTGAGTGCCTGTTTCTTTATCACATCTCCTGCTAAGTCCATCTCTGCTACAATAGGCTTGTTCTCAAAATGCCACTCCTATATAATAGTCACGATGCCTACTCTGGGAAAGATACTACGCAATGTACCATGGCATTTGAAACCGCGACGTCTCGAACTCTGTCAGATATTTGTAAACAAAGAATTTACATTGAACACAATGTAAATACAGGAAAATTGATTTGAGAGACCATAACTTCGACCCTCCTCAGAAACTACACTCCGGTGAACATGACGGTGGAGTGTTTTACATAAGGCTCTCGTCGTCTATCTTACAACAAGCCATCGATGCCCGTTTTACAACAGATTTAATTCTTAGTTACTGATGAAAGATAAAATACTTAAGCTGCCTTTGGCCGCGTGTTAACTGCTCCTCAATTATACTTTCGGTGTGAGTTTTTAAGATGGGCTCTTCTTTAGCCAACATCATCATTTTTTTGACTCATCATGGTGGTCTCTTTATCAGAAGTTCATGAGTGCTGGCATCTGGGGAACTCACTCTCCGAACGTGCGAAACTCATTCTTCAACATATCCCATTTCATTGTTAGACACTCATTACCCGTTACAAATTATTGATCGACAGACTTCAACAAAAGTAATGTAGCCCATTAAATCGTAATGAAGCCTATGATCTCTCCATCGTCGTATTGGCAGTACCATCTCCTTCCCGGTATTACAACAATTGATCAAAATCTGGATTTTACTTTTTTGTGATTATGCCGGAATCTCAGCGAACCGACCATACAGGTGGGGACAAGCGGACGGGGATGCTTCTTGACGAGTATAAATCTACGTGCAAAGAATGGATTCAAACAAATTCATATGAACGTTGATCTTATCTCAGCCACCAAAGGTTTCATATTACTGATAGGCACTTTAGAAGGTCGGTTTGGACCTCCTGGTTTGGTTGGTATATGTGAGCTGACCCTTTCTTAGCGCTGTTTTGAGTTTTCCTTTAAGGCTTTTAATGGTAATGTGAGTGGGAAATTTCTATTATGCCATAAAGCCAAAATAAATTTGATGTTTTCTTCATTTTGTTCTTTCTTCGTGATTTCTTATTGTCTTGAAGCCAATGCTTCAAGGAATCTTTCAACTGTGGTAGCTACTTGTGAGTGAATAAAGAAGTTAACCATCTTTTCCGGATGGTATACAATCTGTGGAAAGGCCTTGGAGATGATAACTTGAATGGGATCGCAATAAATGCAAGAATTGTTTTCTAACACCTCACTGAAAAGATTGTGTTGAAAGATGATATTCAATAGGCTACCTACTGTTTATAGTTAAGGATGACATGAAAAGTCATTATTTATCTATTGGAGAAGAGATGACGTGGTACCACATAGGCGTCATGTAAGCTTTGACTAGCCACTTTAGGTGGCTAGGTTTCCACTTCAATAAAGGTTGAAACCTTCTTAGAAACATGCAAAAAAGTAAAGCTCAAAATGGCAAAGGCAGCAAGATATCAATAATGAAAGCTTGGGAAAGAACTAGAGTAGAGCTAACTATTTGAGTGAAGAATCAATGAAGAAGAACTGTTGGACTTTTCCTACAAAAGAATATGCATAGGCTTGTATAGTTCTTGAGATTGTAGCATTATATGTTTAAGTTTTCCTTTCTTTGTATGATTGTTTTGGTATAATATTAGGTGTTAGATATCATTAAATGAAATGAAAAATTATTTAGTTACAATATATCTTTTTAAGCTCAAAATGACAATTAGAAAATTTTAACATTCGTGCAAAAATTTATTATATTTGATAAGCTACACTGCCTTAATTGATAAAATCTTGTCCTTTACATTTTTCTTCATCTTTGCAATAGTAGTTAAGCTATCTAGCTTTTACCGATAAATTATTTTTATAGCTTTTATTTCAAATGTGATACAATGTATTTTTTAAGAATACACTTAACAAGGTTATTGAAAAGCTTTTACTTTCAAGAGCCTTGATAATCCAATGTAATTCTCTTGTTGTTAACAAAATTTACATTGTTGATCAATTGAGTTATTCCATATAGCTATTCAATTTATTGTGATTAATTTATCTTTCATAATGACCCAACAAATAGAATTATGTTTTGAAATTCTTTTTTTCTATACTAGTCTTTACCCATTTAGTTTCTTCTCTAGTCTTTCTTAGTTTTGAATAGCTTTTAACAATGTTGTAATCTAATATAGTCACTAATTATGAGAGTTCACCTCTTATTTGTAAAATGTTTCTCCAACTCCAAGCTAGTGATCATTTTATCTTTACTTTCAAAACACTTCTTCTCCTATACTTTTTTGATATCACCCATCATGCCTATAAGTAGTTTGATTTATTGTGCATAAAAGGCTAGAAAAATTTGTCAATTGTTGCCTTATTCCAAATATGAATGTCTATTAATCTCACTCCTTAAGAAATTTTTGGATAATGAATTTCTGTTCAAGTTACATTTGCTATATATCTTCAAGTAGATTTACTTGCCTATAGAAAGAGTCTAATTCTTTTTCCAATTTCATATAGTGTTTATTTGGACAGTAAAAACATTTGTAACTAATATGTTTGCAGAAATAGTAGAACACTTTTTGGTAGTTATGATCTCTTTCTATAGTTGATATGATTTGCTTAGTTAAATATAGAATAAATTTCCATTGCTATTAATCTCCATTTCCCCTTCTTCCTGTTTAATCAATTTCATCATCCCAACATTCAAATGCAGAGATCAAAGTGGAAATAACAGGAAAATTCTAAAAACTTTAATAGTTTCTAATAACTTTATTTTGTATAGAGTTATTATGATTAGTTTAGGCATTATATATCATAGTATTTGTAAAATATGCTTGTATTTATTGGTGTTTATGCAAGTTTTGGTTGTTTATGGAGCAAACTCCAAAAGCAAAGAAATGAAGCAAAACCATGAAAGAAAAAGAAACAAAGAAAGGTAATTGTCAAGTGGGTCGTGCAAGTAGAAAATAGGAAATAAAAAAGAAAACAAAAATGGAGTGCGGGGGGCATATTATTAAGTAGGAGAGAGAGTTAGAGGGACAGTCCAGTGACTAGTTGGACATTGCCAAAAAATCAAAGGCCACGCACGTCAGTGTGGGACTCTGAGGACACCGGATGGTTGAGTGAAAGCCAACCATTGCATTATTTTCCAGTGAAGGTAGATGCTATCTAAGTATTTTCTAGCCAATCTGACCTATTTTCCTTTGATCCCAAGCATATTCAGCCGATCTATGTGAGTTTAACGCCAATCTATGCCCTAGACTTATCTACAACAAGTTTTTGACTACGAAAAATGGCAAACACTCTTTAGGTCTTTTTTGGTAGATTTATGCAATTTCTTGGCTTATTGGAGCGATTTATTGGTAGATTGGTGACCCAAGGCTTGTCTAGAGCACGTTTTTGACATTTTTTGTGAAGAGCAACGATGGCACGTGGAACTAGCATGTGACAACACATGGCAATGGTGTATGAAAGCACATTTCGACTCATTTTCTTCCCTTCTTCCTAATGTGCAGATTTGTGCAAACTTTTCTTGAATTGAAGATATTTTGGCGATAACTTTCATGTTTTTAATTTGAATAATGTTTTGTTCAATTTCTAGCATTTGTTTTTGTTTGTGTTAATATTATATTTTAGTTTGTTGTGTTAGAAATACGATGTAATATGATTACAACAATATGAATGTATGATTGTGATGTTTTATAAGATATTCTATGAATGTGAAGTTGTATGTTACTAAGCTTAATGTATTTGAATGATTAGTTACCACTTAGATGAGCTAATTTATATGTTAGAGACCAACAAGAAATGATATATAGTTACTTCTTGTAGTGTACAACCATAGATTAATATGGATAGATATATACCAGGTAGTTTGTGTGGCCTTAGGTATAAATTGAAATATTCATTAATCTTAATGTTCTTAGTTTATTAACTTCATGGGTAGAAATACAATGAATTAATGTACTAATTAGGTTTGTTATACCTAAACATAGGATAGTGAATAAATTAGAAAATTTTACCATCACATGAATAAAATTAATCTTGCTAGTATAAATAAACAATATTTGTACCTAATAATTAGGTAAATTTGGATGCTCTGACATATTTCATTAAGCAAGTTTAAGCTAAATTTAGTTAATTGGTCCATGTTTTATCCTTTCGATTTGCTAGATAAATTATGAAAGTTGTTCACCATTAATAATTAGTTAGCTTAGTAATTATTGGTCTTTGTAGAATGAAACTCATATTCATCATTATATTATTTGTTCAACACATACACTTGCGTATACAATTTTACCAAATAGTATCCTTAGAAAATATTAGAAAGATCATTGAATGATGTTTTCTATTTTTGCATAAAAAATAGGTTCAAATAAGGTAAAAAAGTTTTTTGAATTAATCTAAGGAAGAAAGAATTCATGGATAATGATAAATAGATAGCAATTGCTTTCATCCAAAATATTTTTGGTTCTTTTATGTATATAGTGTACATAAAACATATTTCATATTAAATGATATTTGTATAGTATGAGGAAGAAAAAATTAGAACCTGTGAATCTTGTTGATCAACTTTCTAGAAGTCTAGCTAGTTTTTTAACAAATCTTAAGATTGGATTTTTCACCATCTTCATGCAATTGTAATTGTGCTGATTAACATGAATACAATCTTGCTTAATGTTTTCATTATATTTGAAATTTTTGTTGGGTAAATGTAGCCCTTTAGGATTTTCTTTTATTGCGAATATTACATTACAATAATTATAACATGATTCCACACTACCAAGGAAGATATTGGGATTTTTGCTTATATGATAATGGGTCACCAACTTCCAAGTTATCTTTAATGGATAATGGATAATGGATAATAAACAGTTAAATAAAATATCACAACTAAGATTTTCTTTAGAAATCCTATAGAGGTACCATTAATTTGAGTCCATATATTACTCATGAAGTACAACACTATAATGGTCTAATGATTTGAGCATCATGTTTAGGGGCATATTATGAATGAGGTTTACAATAAAACAATGATTTCATACTATTAAAGAATATATTAGACAGTAAGCTTCTTAACATTTTATATAAAAATAATGTTATTTTCAATATCGTTGTTTTATTAAATATCTTAGATCCCAACATGAGCACAAAAAAAAAAAGAGCCCAAAAACAAAAGAGAAACATTTCCATTGACACAAGATACTTGAATTTTGTAAGCTAAGTATCATATCACTAATTAATGTTACCCATTCTTATATCCAAAAACAAACATCAAATGATGTAAAAATGTACTCATATGTATTTATTTCATCACTTAAGGCCCACGTAAATGAAAAGGGCTTCAAAACCTAGAGTTATTATCCATAAAATCTAATTTTATTGCCTATCATGCCATATCACTTGCCCTGAAACCACCAAAACAAAGTCAACAAGTGAGACAAGCTTGCTTTACATAAATTATGCAATAGGGGAAATGGGGAATAAGGTGTCGTGTGGTAGATAATAAAAAATGGTAATAAACTCATTATCATGATCCTAAAATTGTAAAGAAAGTTTCTAAATTGCTTTCTAACTTATCAAAATGGATTTAATGTATAGTTTTTCATAATTGTATTGGTATTCAAAGAAGATAGGTAATAGGAGATTGAGAACCTTTTTGCCAGCGTTAAAGCTTATTGATGCCAAATGTAGACATTTAATGCTTCTCCATGTGCCTTTCATAACAATCTAACAAGCATCTTGCAATATCTAAACCTTCAAGTTTCTTTTCCTCGACACAATGGATTACACATTTTTCCTTATACAACCAATGATAATTGATAATATGATTCTTGTATTTTGGACTATAAAAAAGGCACTTGAAGAGAACATTTATAATACAACTCTCCAGTTCTACTAGAATTGATTTGCCTTTACAGCTTTCTATTGCACGTTCAAGGCAATAATTGTTGTAATCCCCAGTTTGTTGAAGGTCAAAGCTAGCAGGAAATGACATGTGAGTGGAAAAGAAAGGTGTAGGGCCATTGGCAAACACTTTGGCAATTACAAGGATGAGCAACTCCATCATCACTAGCATAAGTTTGCTAATGGATTTTGTAGCCATTTTCCTTTGGAAATTCCAATTTCTTGTTGTCTAATAGAAAAATTACCTATACGGATTAGCTCTCTAACCTTTATTGCATTACATAACTTGAAATCATTCTACATAAAATAGCATTTAAAAGTATTAGTTTAAGATTGTTGGCTTTTGGAAGTGTGACAATAGGCCACTAAAATTATTTTAACCTTTAGCTTATGTTTTGGCTAAAGAGATATGACTTTCCTGGATTTTTCTAAGAAATTAATACTTGACTCCTATAAAAAGTCCATACAAGAAAAATTATTCAAAAAGAAAATGTGATGAGTTATGATATAGTTTAACAATGTATTTGTCATGTACGTCCAATCAAATTTGATATCAATAAATTTTACAAACATGTAGGAGCGAACTACAAATAAAATTACCACTGAAAACATGACATTTCATAGAAAGAGAAATGAATTAAAGAATAAGTAATTGGATTGTACCAATGAAGGGATACATGGTCCAAATTGACTTGCTGTGACAACTAAAGTTAATTAAATAACATCAAATACTTTTTTAATATCTTAAAGCAATTATTGACAATTATGATCTTTTGAAACATTATACAGATTGACTTGACAAACATTTGAAAGATCAAATCCTAGAATGCTTGATCCCATCCTTTGAAGCAACATGAATTGAGATTTCATGTCTGCTGGTACTTTATTTTCGGGTTTAGAACTCTGACAAAAATTATAGAACAAGATGTTGACCATGCGTTAAGTTGGCCAACAATGGAGCAGCGGTGATTTTTATGTTGCCAGCTGTGATGTAGAATCCTCTTGTATGAAAGAGTCTAAAGTGAAAGGTGGAGTTATGACATGAAGCCATTCGAGTTCAACATAAACTTTTTATCTTCCCTGAAAGGCACGGAAGGCAAAGTAGAATATATCTAAAACTACTGGACGTCCCAATACCTCCTTCATAAGTCACACAAATATTCAATGAAATGCTACAGTGTCTTAATGCTGGAATAATTAAGACGTAGCTTATTCAGCCGGCCTACATGCACAGACTAGAAATCACTATACAAATTGTAACATTAAGGATGAATACGAATATCATTAAAACTAATTCAATGTTGCAAATCATGCATAAGCACTAGGTGACAATAAAGGCAGCTGGTTTTAAGGCTTTTTACATCTTTAAAGATTGTATAGCTTTTAATTTTCATTGAAACAGTACAGAGGAAAGACTGCTTTTAGCATTTTGGCAGGATACAAGAAACATTACCACGTGGTGTAAAAAGTGAAAAGAAAAAAAAAAAAAACATGAGAGGAACCTGCAGTACTGACGCTGCAAGCATGTCTCATTTTGTGTCTTTCAGCTTCAGAGGAATGAAGCGTCTCAGCACTTGACCTTAAGTACACCGCAGCGATGTGAACATGGAGATCCTGAGATTCATGCTAAGAGTGTAGTTGTGTTACGACCCTAAAAACTAAAATCCTGCAATACTCACACAAGCCTGGGCTTTTGGAGTAGTGATAATAGAACGACAACAAATGGTAAAAGAGCATCTGCTTATGAGTTCACAGCCCAGAGATTTGGGAATAAACTTAGGCCTATGGGGCCCAAGGTGACCTTGCCGGGATAAGGCTAATGAGAAGTCGGGTCCGGGGTAACATTGTTCTTCTGCCCAATTAAAAGATTACTGTGGGCTTTTGAGACTAACCTTTCAAAAAAGGCAAACGTTTAGGCATATGAAGTCATGGAAATAAGTTTATGAGAATACCATATTTGGTCCACCTCTCCTGGCTCTTGAACTTTACTTAGATGATTGTACTCAACTCTAGGCATTGCCAAAATTACAATTGCACTTATGGCTTTTGAGTTTAAAAAATTCTCCATCAATAGAGATTTTGAATAACGAGTTGGATTTAAGTGCTTCACGGACCACTGACTTCAGTTTTGTGGCTTTTCATATTGGTTCGGATGGCAGATCCTACAAGATCCTATACTTGCATCCACAGAGCCCGCCGATTGAATTGTTGGTAAGTCTTATCTCTCTTTTTTCACTACAGTGTATTGCGTTGTTGTAATTAGGAAATCTTACCGTTGCGTGTTAGTTTAAGGTACTAAAACTCGCATTTGGGTCTATTTTACAAGGGGAGTATGTTACAACACGGGTTGGGCCAGCGCTGGCACCGTGAATACTACAGTGTTTCAACTGAGGAATCACTCCTTCCTCTGGAACAATTGGTTGTTGTTTATTGGAAGATGCGCAGTGGTGGCAAAGTGGAGTCTTTTGTTAATTTTTGTGGATCCACGAGCTTGACACTTGGCAAAGAAAAAGTAAAACACAAAAGGTTGAGGAGAGCGGAAAATACAAATAATGGAAGATCTCATGGTAGTAATCCTTTTCCCCAATTTCTTTGTGAATTTCAAGTGAATGGAGTTGCTCTAAAAGACCTTTTAACCTTTTCTATCCATAGAGTCCCTTCTGTTGGACCAAACGGATTTTGGGTGTACATAGACCGTCATTGGTTTTCTGAACTTGGGGTTTCGATTAAATCAAACAGCCCGGAAATGGAGGTAAAGGAGTGCGGGGCATGCTTGGTGCCACCTGGTGATACGAAGTTACATGAAGTTTTAAGTAAAATTTCTCCTCATGCTTTGGATTTAGAACTGGGTCTTGTGGACCCAATTATAGAAGTCCCTTCTTTAGTTAAAGTGATTCAAACTTGTTAGGGAATGCCATGAATTATGCTTTGGATGCTAGAAACCGATCCACCCTACCATACGCTAGCGAGTCACACAAGATTAAAGATGAAGGGTGGGTACCTAATGTGGACTCGTCTACGAGGTTTCTACGTCAAGCACTGCTTTCGTTGCTTGCACATCACAATGCGGACCTAGGGCACAAAAGCAATATGAACTCAAACCATGATTCCTGAAAATGTCGTTTGAACATTACTGAATACAAAGATCCCCGAAATCACGCTAAACAAGGAGTGGTGGGGATGGCAACTTCCAATTGACTTATTAGCTGCGTGTCTAAGAGCATTGATCCATGTCAAGATCATTGATGCCTGATGGAAGGTGTTGAAAATATATGTTATTCGATCGACACTGTACATATGAACAGTAATATAAGCCCATATGAACAGTAGTGAGATTAATTATTCCATTATTCCGTTGTACACAAACTCTGATGAATGAGAGGAGTTTCACAATTTCTTCTTCAAATGTTGTCTCACTTCTGTTTCCATTGATCTTTTAACATGATATCTATCCTCAGCAGGTCGACTTGCATCCTGCCTCACCCATGTTTCCGCGCAAAATTTCATCTACTTCTTGTTTTTGGTGACTTGTAATTCATTCGAGCATTTCATCAAACACATACCAGACCAACTATATGCATGGATCCCTGCAATAGTCCAGAGGTTCTGCGCCATGGCAAATGACCCCGACAACCATCTCGCCCTCGCCGCCGTTCACATGGCTGTTTTGGTGGTCCCGATGAAGAGGCTTTGGTTCAACCCAGTCATCCCTATTAAATACACCCCAACGAGCAAACTGGGGTTCTCATTGTATTAGAAAAGCTCCATGGAGTCGAGAACTATGCTAGTTGGAGCAGAGATATGACTTTGGCGCTACTGGGAAAGAACAAATTCGACATTGTCGACCCATCTGTGCCTCAACCTAAAGCCGACGACCCTTTGTTTCGTTACTGGAACCGTTGCAATGGAGTAGTTTTGAGTTGGCTTTTAACCTCTCTCACCCCAGACCTTTACAGATCATTCACCTATTCCACTGATGCCAGACATGTCTAGAACCACTTGCAAGATAAATTTCAGCAAGTGGGGACAAAGGAGCTTTGTAGGGTAAAATGAAATCTAGCCAGAGCTGATCAAGGTGGAGAGTCGGTGGACCAATACTTGTGCTGATTGAAGCGTCTATGGAGTCAGTTCGACTCCTTCATAGCCATATGCTACCCGAATCTCATCATCAACCCAGATTTTCAAAAATTTCAGGAAGATGGGAAGATTGTTGATTTCTTGAATGGGTTAGATGTGGCTTATTCAGCTGCCAGATCACAGATCCATAACACTAGGCCAATTTTGAGCCTTGCAGAAGCCATCGGGATGATCAGAGACGAGGAATCCGGCCGCTTAACCACCAAAAACGTCACCCGCGCCGACCATCTTGCCTTTGCAATGGAGTCGGGTCTGCATCTGGATCGAGGGTTGGGATTTGGGTTTGTCTTGCGTGGGCGTGCTAGGAACAGCAATCTACCTACTTGCTATGCGTAGAATGGCAAGACTCTAGGACTGCGGTTCCCCAATAGTTTGACGCGATTGATGCACCTACATAATCAGTAACTTCAATGGAAGAAACCCTCTTTAGATACACATTTTCTATAGAATCCCTCGTCATTCACTTTTATATCTAAGATTTGTCCAACCCCCTTTACAAATAACAGAAAGTAAAATATATAGTCGGCTTCAACAAAAACCGAATCTGCATAAAAAAGGCTAAAAAACTACTAAAAAAATTACCATCAAGGACTGTGGATGTGCTACGTGTTAAGAACGTGTGCGGTAGAGAGGTGCTCACTTTTCGTTGGAGCAGATGGTAGCGAGATAGCTGAGGACAGAATTTGCTGTCAAGTCCATCATGCTTTATCTCTAACATTGGATGTGATGCTGTCCGTTGGCAACAACGTTTCGAAGGCTTATATTTGATTTTTCGTGCGTAATACTTTGTAATAAGTGATATTAAAAGTTTTTTCAATTTAAAAGTCAGATTAAAAAGTTAATAGAATTTTATTATGTTATAAACATAATTCTAATATATTTTTCAATAATGATATGACTTATTACTTACCTCTTAACATACTCATTTATTATGATAATTAAATTATTGTACTATGATAAAAGATTTATTATTTAGTTTAAACAAGAATTCTAAAATTAGTAAAAAAATTTTATTTTATAAACCAAAATTTTAATAAATTATTTTGTGATGTGAAACTTATCACTTACATTTTAATGAATATGAAAAATATATCTAATATTTATGTCACTTTCAAAATCAAGATTTTTTTGATTGTGTAGTTAATGAAGATCAATAATGAATTTATTTATTTACTTATTTTTCTGGTTAGCGGCAAGCAACTTCCATTCACTTTCATAATCTTATCCATACACTTATTGGAGAATAGACTTTGAATGTGGTTCATATGTGGATCTCATAGCTGACCAACAATCGCTTACCAATCGTGTTGTTGATCCCAATTTATATCAAAGCTGCTAAGTTTTGAAAATACTACTTGATCATATGGTTTGAACTATAAAATCGACAATTATTTTCAAAAGGTCATATTTGATTCTTTTTAGATTTATTAAAATAATTTTCTGCTTTGGGGGAAATTATAGTAATTATTTGTACAATAAAAATTTAGAAAATGCCTAGATATTTTGTGATTAAAAAAAAAAGACTGTCCATTTTACACGGAAACCATGATAAAAACGAAGGAATTTGGATGAATCTTCAAGCAAAACTATATTTATTCTTGGTGATAAATTTAACATGGCTATAAAACTACAAGAATGATATAGTTCAAAATATTTACCGGAAAGAATGAAATAATTTTGTGGACTAATGGACAAAGATAGGAACCATATAAAAAAAGAAACGAACGATTGACAACAAGCATCAAGTACAGCCTTCACATGTTACATGACAAGAAAATTAAGTTTGGTGGGTTCTATGGTTCAATATGACTAAGTGAGCAAAAACATGAAAAGTGTAATAATGTAAAGCAACAAAATAGATATCGGTAAGATATGTGGGTATAAGAAAAACAAATATAGATAAAGACAAAAGATGAGACAAAGGCACAAAAGTGAGTATAATGGATTCCATGATCGCAGGGCCACTACCCTTGCTTCAACTACACAAGGCTGAACATGGCTTTTGTGCTATGATTGATTGGATTGAATTGGATTACATGAGACTTGCAGAGGCTTTTTGGTTGGTTGCCTTTCAATGTTACATATCCATGCCATTATATAGGCATTGGAGCTCCACTTATCACTTCTAAGTAACTACTAGGAAGTTTACATCAAGACTTTACATAAAGGTACAGTCAATTGTTTGCTCTTCACTCCTCCTCACTTTCTTCTTAGCTTTCCCATCCTTTATGGTAGGACTTTCCTCAAGTAACTTGTTACATGGTCCAAGCTACCTTTTACTTTATTCCTTGCCTCACCTTTCCACACGTTTGTACTTCCATTATAACATAATTTGTTGACTGGTGCATAGTTTCCAAACTATGGTAGTATATATTACAGGAGAACATGTACAACGTGTGTCAATTTATGCTCAACTAGCCTCTCAATCTGAGGTGTAAAGTATCTATGTGTTCCTTGTGTTGAGTCTTGTGCAAGCCTTGCTCCAGTGGCTTGTCTATCTAATACGACTAGCATAGCTATTGTGCAAAAGTGCCAATTACATTAGGTGGAACCCTATTGTAAGCCAATGGTCTCCATGCCTAATGTGTCAAAGCTTGCATGATGGACTTGTGCTATCTTGTCGGTGACTGAGATGTTTATTTTAACAACCTGTGGAATCATTTTCTTAACACAGCCAATTTATAATATCAAGGGTGAACTATGAGATAAATCGTTCATGTCTCAAAGAACTAATAAATACAACAATTTATTCAGAGATTTATTAAATAGTATTTAATAGTGACAACAATATGGGAAATTCTAATATTAATAATAATATCAGACGCCATATAAGTTTGTTCATAGTATACTAGTTATTCTCAGTATCTATTATTATTATTCGTCATATAAGTTTTTTAAATATCCGATGTAAAGTGAACATTGTTTGGTATTGCATTCGTACACACAGGGCATGCATGGTTAGGTGTTGCAATGTAGTGGGCTACTTTTGGTTATGGTAGGCAATGTTATGACTAACTTGGGATAAATTTTGGATTTTTCTGGATTGCATTTGAATGTGTTGGAACTATAATCTCTAGGAAATCGAAACATCAGGGAAGGGAGAAGATATCTAGGTAAACAAGAAGTTTTTCATTAGCTAATTTGTCTCATATGTACATGGAATATAAAAAAAAAAAAAAAGATGAAGACTTACATACAATGACATCATACATGATGTAATTGTTAAAGGTAGGTGTTGTTTCACATTGAAAGCATAAAGATGGGCCCTTAAATTTATAAATGATAAGATTTTTCATTTAATACCTTAAAATTTTGTAGTAATTCCCCACACTTTAATATGGTATCAAAGTTAGGGATAAGCTTTCACTTTATAATCTTTCATACTTTGAAATTGGGCTTTAATTCAAAGAATATTAAAGGTAGGTATTGTCTTATACTATAAATTCTTTTATTATGAAACAATACCTATATTTAACAGTAACTACGTCCATAAACTCTACAATTAAAATCTAACAAAATTACTTAAGAATAATAGAATTAAATAAATCAAAGTCCTAACTACATACAAGTTGGTGCATAACACATTATTATATAGTAACAAAATTTCCCAAGTACAAAGCCTCTTAACACTTTCTTTCCTAGTTATTAATTTGAAAGGAGTTTGTGACAAGATGTCCAGAGTGTTTTTGTGGCGAAGCGTTTATTGACTAGATAAAGCTCAATAACACTTTATTTTTTTGTTGGCTTTCTACTGGATTTTCATACCCAATTATGTTAGGAAGGCTCCTCTTAAATGATAATGCATCTCGTAAAAACTAGATGACAGGGATTCCATCGCAATGTTTTAACCGAGTGGGTTGATATTGACATTTCTTTTTTTTTTTCTTTTTATTAAAGTGGGTGGCATCCTAGATTTTATTTTTGTTTATGAATATGTAAGTTTATTCATAAAAAAAATAAAAGAATACAAAAGCTTAAGGGTTTACTCCAGCATTATAATTTATCTAGGCAAAAATAAAATTTGAAATTCTTTAGTAATGATATAATAAACATTTGTCTAAGAGAGTTTAATATTCCAAAGTACAGATGCTTTTCCATGAATTATTTTCTTGATTTTAGCCAATAAAATTGATATTTCAATAGTCTTATTTTGAAAACATCTTTCTTCGTGACATGTTAAGAAAGAAACTTTAAAAAGCTTTGCAGCCAAATCCTTTCCCTTAATTGTTTTAATCATTCATTGCAGTTTAAAATTCTAATCATTAATGTTCTTACAAAGGCCTTGTTGTGCTAGAATATTTATCCAATTCTAGCTAGTCAAAGTACATTGAAAAAACAAGTGTGATCTACTTTCATATTAAGAATCATAGAAATCATATATAGATCAATTGAATCGTGCCATCAAGAAATCACTTCTGCTATAGGAAGTTTTTTCCTGCATATTAGCCAACCAATGAAGTTATATTTGTTCATTCCTCCTATTCATATCAAATCATACTATTCAACCTCAATATTTATTTTGCATAATTCTTTATATGTTTCTTTATAATAATAGGAAAGTTTGGAGAGCATACAAGTGAAAATTTGTTGTAGCTTTAGAAGACCTCTCTAACTCCATGGGATATTTTCTTTGATATCACGCTATATAATTAAAATTCTACTGCATTTAGTACTATGAATTCATTTACTTCATAAGAATGAACTTGAACAAATAATGAAATTTAAGAGTGATCGCTCTAACAAAACCTTATTCTATACTTTAAGGTTTAGTAGTTCAAGTCCTCCTTCCTTTTCAGGTGAACAAATAAATTGTCAAGAAACCTTATGAGTTTTACGGTCTTTCAAATTTTCTACCTATAGAAAGTGCTTAATCTTCTTCCTAATCTCATAAATAGTCTATTTTGAGAGAAAAAAACATTTGTATCCAAAAGGTACATATAGAAATAAGAACTAATTTTTTCAATTGTAACTGTTCAACATAGCTTAGATGTCGCATTCTCCATCCATCAATTGTTGTTATGATTTTCTCTATAAAAACCTTATAATCATAGTAAGTAAGCCTTTTTGTAATACGAGAAATACCAAGATACCTAATAGGAGTTTTCCTTCCAAGAATGAAATGTGGTCTAGTATCAAAAGTTTTTCTTGTTTAATAAGCCTTGACAAAAATATCTAACATTTGCTAAGATTAAAATGTAAACTTGTGAATGTTGCAAAGTCCTCCAAAGCATTACCGAAACATAACATTGAATTAACATCCTATATGCAAAAAAAATAAGTTATCAACAAAGCAAAGATGAACGATTTTCTCCCTTATACAATGCCAATGATGTTTAAAAGTAGAAGTAAAAGTTTTCTCAATAATAATCTTATTAAAAATTTCCATGACAATAACAAATAAATAATGGAGCAAAGGATCTCCTTATCCTAATTTATTGGTGCCCTCAAAATAATGAACATGCTCATCATTGAAGTTCATAAAAAATCTAGTAGTATTAATGTATTGGCTAATAAAATCAAACAAAGTTTGAGAAGTATGAATAGCTTGAAGGACACCTAATACTGCATCTCACTTAACTATGTCATAAGCTTTTATAAAATCAATCTTAATGGCAACATGCTTATCTTTATCTCATTTGCAATAGTTATGAAGCAATTATTGACAGAACATAATATTTTTAGAGATTTGATGACTCTTAATCCAAGTAGTTTGGTTTTAGCTAATCACAACAAAGAGAATAAGGCTTATTATTTCTGCTAGTAGTTTAGAGATCACTCTATATAAAACATTACAGTAAGTAATTAGCCAAAAATGCTTCGTGTAACTTGGGTTGGAGATTCAAGAGTTGTCATGAAACCTACAACAGAAGTTTTCTCAATATTAATATTCAAATTGCCATTAAAAAAAGATAGTTTCGAGAGTTATGTCCATATCGATGCATTAGACATACCTAACCTTAACACTACTTAACCTGACAAGGTTAGGACTAGGATAGTCTCGGGAGCTAACATTGACATTGGCCGTCGAATTGTGGACTTTGGGTATTGTGATGAATAATTTTTTTTTAAAAGAAAGAAAAAGAAAAAAAAAAAAAACTCACGCACCCACAAAATGAGATAGAAGAGAGAGGTACAGAGAGCGCATGTTCCCAATTAACAACCAACAGTTTTGAATATGAGACATGAAATTCAAACAAGCTTGGTCCAAACAACGCATGTTCTCACTGAGCAAGGTGAATGGAAAGTGTGAAACACCTGTTCTGGGGCCCAAAGTTGTGGCCATTGAACTACTACCGCTTCTTGTCGGTATGACGACCAGACACGTGAAACGCGATATGTACTTCACTGCGATGTATTCCAGCCAGATAAATAATTTATAAACAAACATCCGTCGTCACACTAGTCTATCAGTTAAGTTCTGCCATCTCTTTCCCCTCTGCGAGACATGGCTGTGATCTTCGTTGTTCTCGTTACAGTAGTAACGTCAATATTGGCCTGGAGGATTCTGGATTGGATTTGGTTAAGGCCAAGATACCTGGAGAGGTGCCTGAGAGAGCAAGGGCTTGCAGGCAATTCCTTTCGGCTTTTCTACGGAGACTTGGAGGATATCTCTATGATGACCAAGCAAGCGAGGTCTAAACCCATAAGTCTCGACGATGATGCTCTGTCTCGTGTCATCCGCTTCGTCCATCACACACTGGAGAATTATGGTATGTCTGCAAGACCCTTTCCTGCTGTTTTTGTTCCACCTAAAACCAAATTCCATGGCTGAGTCAGTTTTAGAGTGTTACAGAAATATGTGCTAGAAGGAACTTTATAAAACCTGTAAAAGATGTACTCCTCCGTTCTCTAGCAGGCCCTGAAAAGTGGGGAAATTTTAGTTTTTTTGATCCTATGCTTAAAAGAGCTTCATGTTTTCTCTTATCACTCTACTTTACAACTAAAATTAGATTTCACATATTAGACAATTTTTGTTAAAAGTGGATATCATTTTACATTAGAAGTGAGAGGATAAATTATTGACATTTCTTCATTTGTTATTTTAAGATTTTAAGATAGACATTCACATTCTAATATGATATGAAGATAAAAAATAATTTTTTATTTTATAATCTTTATATAATATTTAAGTCAGTATATGCATAAGGAAAAATGTTAAAAGATAAGTATTATTTTATATTAGAAGTGAGAAGAAGGATCTTTAGCCTTTTAAGTAATGAGATTCTTCAATTTATTGTCTTAAAATTTTGAGACCCTTATACTCTAATACAATTGTGAGTCTTTTCCAAAGTCTCTTACTCGCTGAAGTGAAAATGAGGCTGATGCCAGTTTGCCCATTAAGAATGCCCATTCTTAGATGAAAAGTTTTTTTTCCTTTTCTGTTTGGTTCTCCTCGTGAATCTTGCCTAGATAATTCTGTGTGTGGATGTCATCAATAGATACGTCTCTATGTCTTCACATTGAAATCACTGAATCGGAGAATGCAGAAAATTCAGGGTATCACACTGGGAAACAAAATGTATGATCATCTAAAGAATTGCAACTTCTTTACGGATTTCTGACTTTCTTCTAACCTTCAAAAACGTATGCAGGTAAGAATTCTTTTATCTGGTTTGGTCTAACTCCGAGGGTGTTGATTACGGAGCCAGAACAAATAAAAGATGTATTCAATAGGATAGGAGAGTTTCGGAAGTCGCGTGTAACTCCACTTACGAACCTGCTTTCAACGGGACTTGTATCCTACGAGGATGAGAAATGGGCAAAGCACAGGAAGATTATCAATCCTGCATTCCGCATCGAGAAGTTGAAGGTTATTTGTTTCTATCAGCAGTTAAAAATATGTAGAATGTATTTTTTAAGGCCTTCCACCCAGCAATAGAAAATCAACAATTTTCACTCAAAAATCATTTTATGTTGAAACAAACAGAGCTTTCGAACCGGACTAGAATGGACTCAATTTCTGAAAGCCAATTTATGAAAGCTAAAACAAATCTTCTCTACGAGATTTGCTGATATTAGAATACGAATCCTAATTCAATTTTGAATTCTAATCCTTTAACCTTGCAAGGGGGCTAGATAACTACACATTGAATTTACTCAGCAAAGGAAAATGGTTTTTGTGTCATCTTTATTGATAATCCAATCGGTAATCCTTAATCTCTTTTAGAAGATGTACTGAAAAGCCATAATGCTAAGTACTCTGCTTTTGATCTTTTAAAGTGATCGCTACAGGAAATGTTGCGTGCATTTCACGAAAGTTGCAGTGATATAATTGGGCAATGGGAGAGGCTGATTGTTGAGGAGGGGTCCTGCGAAGTAGATGTGTGGCCTTATCTTGAAAACCTGTCGGGTGATGTTATTTCTCGAGCAGCATTTGGGAGTAGCTACATGGAAGGAAGAAGAATATTCCAACTCCAAAAAGAGCAAAAGAAACACCTTTTGAAGGCTGTGCAATCCATTTATGTTCCAGGATGGAGGTAGTATCTAAATTTTTTTAGCTTCAAATGAAGAGCAGAAAAATATACCAATTTTTTTTCTTTTTCGTTATGCTCTAGAACTTCTTGATGTAGACACTCTTAGGGTCCAATATTATGAGTTCTCATATCACAAAGTTAAAAATTCACACTATAATTCAGTGGGCTTAGGAAAGGCAGGGTTAAAGAACATCTCAAGAATTTTCTAAAATCTCTAAGCTATTTTAGCATTTCATTATTAATGTTGGGAATTTACTTAAATAGTTATTGAGTTTTAAATTTTTTAATATTTTTTTATTGTATGAGATTATTTCCTTTTGTCTAATTTATTAGGGATTTAGACACTTAAGAAAACCAAACGAAAAGAAATAATAAAAAAGCCTAGAAAATTAAAGATTTAATAACCATTTAGGTAAATTCTTCACATTAATTAGAAACCCTAAGATATCTTAGAGATTTTTTAGAATTCTTGAGATGTTCTTCAACCTTTCCCTTCATGGACCCATTGAATCATAGTGTGGATTTTCAACTCTTTGATGTGGGAACTCATAATATTGGGCCTTGGGATTGTTCACATAACTTCCATTCATGTTAAATTAACAAATAAAACAATAAAAATTGATTAAATAATAATATTTGCAAAATTTTTGCAAATTTTAGTGTTTACTCAATCTACCTAATTCAATTCATTTCTCATGGTTTCAGTCAAGAAAAAATCTTGTAGTTTCATTCGAAACCATTTCATCTTAATTTATAATCATAAACAAATTATTTAAAATATTAATGAAGAATAATAATATTTCACTTTCCTCTCTTAATGAAGATTTTTGTGATGTAGGTTCGTACCTACAAAACCAAACAACAGGATGAAGGAAATTAACAAAGAGGTTCAAACATTGCTAAAGGGAATCATCCACAAACAAGAAAGGGAAAGGAAGGCGGGAAATTCTGGCAATAATGATTTGTTAGGTATACTCTTGGAATCCAACTCAAGAGAACTGAAAGAAAAGAATACCGCAATGAATAAAACAGATGTAATCGAGGAATGTAAGTTATTTTACATTGCGGGGCAAGAGGGTGCCTCAGTTTTGCTTCTTTGGACAATGGTTTTGTTGAGCAAGTATTCAAATTGGCAAACACGTGCGAGAGAAGAGGTTTTGGAAATCTTCGGTAAAAACAAGCCAGACTTTGATGGCTTAAATCACTTGAAAGTTGTAAGTATTTCTTTCTTCTTCTTTTTTTTTTTTATGGCTTAAGATGTTTCGCTATTCTTTGTTATGTTGATTTACTTAGTTTCTTGACGTTTAAAATAGTGGCTTGACATTTAATTTTAATACTTAAACGTCCCTTTTGAACTAATGACATCCCCATTTTATCCATGACACAGGTTACCATGATATTGCATGAGGTGCTGAGGCTCTATCCACCGGTGCCTATAGTAAATCGAGTTATTGAAAAGGACATAAAGCTAAAAAATTTGATAATACCGGCTGGAGTGGAGGTTTCTCTACCAATAATGTTTGTCCACCGTGATTGTGAACTCTGGGGAGACGATGCAAAGCAGTTCAATCCAGAGAGGTTCTCAGAAGGTGTTTCAAAGGCAACGAAGGGCCAGCTATCGTTCTTCCCTTTTGCAGTGGGTCCTCGGATATGCATTGGACAAAACTTTGCTATGGTCGAAGCGAAAATGGCTTTGTCATTGATGTTGCAGCACTTCTTGTTTGAGATTTCTCCGTCCTATGCTCATGCCCCTTTTTCTGTTACAACTGTTCAACCTCAATTTGGTGCTCACATTATACTGCACAAACTGTAGTATCAAAATTTGGGTTTCCTGTAAACTGCACTATCAAAATCTACCTCCCGCAATGTCCCTGTTTAGAAAACAGGCCTCTTATGAGCCAATAAAATGTTATTTGCTTTTTTTTTTTCTACTTCAAAAAAAAAAAAGAAAAACCAACGTATGTAATATTAGGCCCGTGTTCATGGGACAGACAGGAAACCCACTTGGGTGAAGCGTCATGTGCAGGTCCTGATGTCATCCAATCTGGACTGTGAATATATGGTAGCAGGTGCGGTTTCTATATACAGTAAGCTATTGTTGATGCCAAGTCCAGCCGTGGCCTTCTCGTCGCCGTGTGAGTGACGTGCGAGTCAGGAGGATTGCGACGTTTTAGTCAATGCGCGGACTGAGATCTTCCGTGACTTGCGCATTGACGGGCATTTCGTGGATGACCTTCTTGCCTTTTGCTCCCACCACAAAGTAATGAAGAATTGTACGGAACTATTGCTTAACAACTTGACACTACTTATTATAACAGTCTCACTTAGATCATATCATACTCTAGTCCCACTTTTACTGTGTAAAGTTTGGGTTCATTAATATTCATAAAGGAAAATCATATATGAACTAAAATTTAACAAAAAAATATTGAAGAAACTTTTCATAATTGCATGTCAAATGGCCCTTACTTAGACTGCATAGGAAAGTGCTGAAAGAGTGCAATATACTCCTTTTATAGAAACATAAACTAATAGAAAATTGAGTCGTGGTGAAAGCTGTTTTAAAAGTCCGGGACGCATCCTTCGCATAGTTTTTAGATGATATGCTGCAGACGGGGGCAACATGGGAGAGAGTCAAGAAATTTTACGATATCACGCTTTGATATCATATTATAAATTTTACTCAAAAAGCTAATCAAAGGAGTATGATACCTGTTACGTTAAAACTTTATCACAAAACTCTTCTTTAGCAATGTGACATTATTTCGTACCATCGACAATTATAGGCAGGAAGCAAAAGGTTAGGTTAGTGTAGTTTATCAACCACTCAATTTGAGGGAGGAGGCACAAATTGTTATAAAGTGATTTTTAAAGCAAGATCAACGTAACGTAAAATTTTTCTCATTTAATGTGAATCTCAGAATTAAAATGGATTGTTAACTTCAGACGGAAAATATATCTTTTTTATAAACCATCTTGAATTGTGGGTTTTATATACAATATGTTATATCTCAAACTTGAAATTCTAAATTTAGATTACAATAGTATATATATTATATAATATTTTCTCCTTATAAAAAAAATTCAAATAAAATTTTTCTTACATTGTTTTGAACATTCATCTTGCTATTATTTTAATTTGTTATCTTTTTTATATATATTTAAATATATTTGTATCTTAAGAATTGATTTTAAGATAGGAAATTAAGACGATTCTAACATTGTATAAAAAGTTAAGTCCACTTTGTCAAGCGTAGATTGGATCTCATGGATTGAATCTGTCATGATTATTCCTTATCTAAGACGAGTGACGATGTTTAAATTATGGTCAATCCATAGCTAAGTAAACAAAACCCAATCGAACGGTGTACAGTTGCTAACGGGCCGGATCAAGAGCAGCTCTTTCCTTTCCTCAGTTATAATCAAATCGAACAGACCTCGCCGCCACAAATTTTGCTTTCGAGGATCCATTGTACCTTCATCGTTCAGTTGCCCAAGGAGTTTCTTTCGTCACATAGCATCTCAAAGGCCCCTTAGACTATGAAAAATGGATCCTAGAAATCAACATAAGGTTTTATGGCTATCAAATGACCAAGAAGAAGGGAAAAGAGGGAGGTGAATTATGCCTAAAACTTTTTTGTAATGGCTTCCTAATGTCTTAAGAATCTTCACACAAGATGCTAATAAACACTAAATAACTAAAGAGATGAAAAAATTTATAAACAAGTATGTACAACTGAGAAACAATTACATATATTACTCAAGAGGGAATCCGAGACCTCTACTGTTTACACATAAACTTTTTTCTACTTAATTCGATACCCTTCCTAAGGCCTCAGCCTCTTATTTATACTAATCAGTTAGCTTTAACAGAACTAACTTGACTACAATAGCTACGGTTATTGGAGGGTATTTAACAGAATTACCTGCGCCAGTTACAACTGTCTTTAACAGCTAACTAACAAGGCTTATAAGTTACAACTGCACAACTACTCAACTTAACAGAACAACTGATCTCCGTGTCATTTCTGCTGACTTATGCCTTATTAACTGAAGAAAAGAAAAACAACAGTGCATGCAGTGCCAAGAGCTTCGTTGGCACAGCATTGGAAGACGAACTACTTTGGAGTGTGTCGGAATGACGAAGGACGGCTAAATAGGAATTTGAGAGAGTGACCGGCATCCAGTGTGGAAACGTTCAAAAACTTTTAGTGCCAAGGATAGATTTTCTCTACTTTTTAAGCTTAGCGCACAAAAGCAATATGGATGAAAATATAATTCTAGGCATCAACATCCTAGAAATTTCCTTCTCTTTATCTACTTCTTCCAAATGTTAATTGTTAAAAATATTTTCTTAACATTAGTAGGAGTGAAAGTTCCTTAAAGCTTCATTTCAAGCAAGTCTCAACATCTTGATTTTTTTCCTCTTGAGCTACTTCGCCTTGTTAATTGTTGAAAATATCTTCTAAACATTGATAGACATGAAGATATCTAAGTCTCAACATCTTTCCTCTTGAACTACTTGTCAACATTAATAGACATGAAAATTCCTAAGCTTCAATATCTTGGAAATTTCTTCTTGAACTACTTCACATCTTTGATTGTAGAAAATATCTTCTTAACATTGGCAGTCATGAAAATTCCTGAAAGTTTCATTGAGGGCAAGCTTGGACTTCTTAGAAATTTTCTCATCTTAGGCAACTTCTTCATGACTTTAATCAACAAAAACATCTTTTAAGCATTGATATAAATGAAAGTTCCTAAAAAGTTAATTCAAGACAAGCCTTAAAATCTTGTAAATTTCATGTTTTCAAACTACTTCTTGAATAGGTTCAATATTGTTATATAAACATATGATAGAACAGGAATCTAACTACCTAACCAATACGGGAGGATCAACTTTTTGCAACTGTGAATGGTCCTTCTAATGTAGCGTAGTGACTTGGCACAAAGGCCCAATCAACGTCCACAACAGAGGAAATAAACATGGTGTGGTTGTATCCAAAAACTTCGGAATAATGAAAAGTTGCTACTTCCATTAATTAGTTACCAAGTCCGTGAGACCAGTGCTTTTCAAGGAGAAAGCAAAGAAAAAAAAAAGAAGCAAAAGTTGGATGAGCATGGGAATTCAAAATATAAAATATTTGATGGCAACAATCATGATCTTCTCTTTCTTTCTTTGTCATTTTATTAATATAGGATGAACCTCTATTAATATAGGATGAACCTCCCACATTCACAATGCACTATCTCTGTTTATTTACAGTTTTCCCTATCTTTATACTTGTTGCCGATGCCGGTGCTTGTAGTGAAGGCTAGTCTCTTGATTGTTAAGATTTCAGATTGCGGCCTTCCATGTGGGTTTTGCGGCACGTCTTTGTTCTTCAATGTACTGATTCGAGCTTTAGATTGTGAGTCGCTGATGTTGTGGACGTGGGTGTTTCTCTTGTTGACATAAGAGAAAACGCAGTAGTTGATGTTTTCAATCATCCATCAATAATTAAGGCCTCGTCTACTCTCCTTGTCCTCGAAAAGCAAAGTCCGTGGCGTTACATGGTTTTAGGACGTATTTTCCAGGTGATTTGTTTGCTATTAACTCAGTCATTGTTCTTAATTTTTGGCTAATAATTTTATTCTTTATTTATTTTGCAATGAGTTATAGTGACAGTAGCTTCTTCTTCTTTTTTTTTACCTTGTTATTCCATTTGCTACTTTAACTTCCTTAGTTGATGAGTTTTAAACACTGATGTACTACCAATGTGGCCTTGTAAGAAATTTTTTAATAGTGTAATGGAATTTAGTTAGGAAAAAAGGTATATATATAAAAGAGATTACATTGAACTATGTTTTAATCATATTAGATAATTATTTCCAGCTTTTAGGTTTTTGTAATTGAGTTGTAAATTGTTAGGTTCCTATATTAATCAAAATGGTGTAAAACTAATCCATTTTTCTTGGGAACAAGTTATAATAAGTTATGAACAACAATGAAGGTAACTAAACTTTACTTATACAACAACCTTTTGATTGTTTATGAATAACAACAAACGAGTACTAATTAATGTCAACTTTTGAACAATATCTTGATTGGAGGATGTAATTTTGGTTGGCACATTAATAGTCTCTAAGTGATTAGTTAAGTACAAAATATATAGCAATTTCTTTTTTGTTCTCCCTCCCTATTTTGATTGTCTTATGTTCATTTTTCATATGTTGTTGCATTATTTAACTAAACTAAATTAATCTCCATATTTTTTTTGGGTCATTGCAGATAATAATTGTTCATAGACTGCAATAAAACTTGGTGCATTCGCTACATTTAGGGTTGAGCTCACACATTTCTATGAAACACATTTAATTGTTGTCAACATTCAAATATTGGATCAACTGGGAGTTTTTTGTATGCGTATTGAAAAATATATATCACAAAGTCGTTTGGGCTTTGCAAATTTATTGTGTTTTCCCTTTCTTCTTGATTAGTAAATTAGCATTGTGGGTTGTGATGCACTAAGCATAATTTGATGCAGTCTTATTATCAGGACACAACAATGGACTCTGTCTTCTTTGTTTGGTGGAAGCAAACAGAGCAAACAATACTATGTTTGCGCGTCCTTTTCCTTGTAGCTTCTTTCTTTTCATTCCTATGATGTTATGATCTTAAAGTAATTGAACTCATCATGTCAACAGACTTAGGCCTTTTGGCTCAATAGCTAAGTTCGTAACATTTAATATTAAAGTCAAACCTCATATTTAGAGTTCATACTACGGAAAGGGTAACTTGCAAAAAGGACTACCTAGTGGAAAACGTCATGTGTTGAAGGGGTGCCTAAATGTATGGGGCTAGTATGAAGCACTCAGAGTGGGCCGCCGAGGTGTTGGCTATGGAGCAAGTAATTGAACTTGTGTCATGCCAACAGGTTTAGGCCTTTTGGCTCAATGGTATTTTAACTGTAGGTGTTGCACTGTAGAGAAATCAATAGCAGAAGATAAAGATGAATGCTCATTTTTTGAGATGCCAAACTCAACGAAGCTCCAGTGGGTTCTTGCTTAGAGAAATGAAGAAGCCAAACATCTTTTCCAAGGTTACAATGTGCGTGAAGGCTCTAGAGGTAATAAGGTGTATGTATGGTCATTATAATCAATGATTATTCCTTGCGTACAATCATTGGAAGACGATGTGGACGGTCCTCATTGCTAAATGAAGAAGTCTAACCACCTTGGCGGGATGGTTTATAATATGTGAAAAGGCTCTGGCGATAATAGCTTAAATGGCATGATGGTGAATTCAAGAACAGTTTCTTAACACTACCACCAATATTTTGACGGCTTTTGGATCACTAACATTTACACGTTAACTTACATGGTATCATGTTTATAAAATAAGCTCTTTAGTTTTATGATAGAAGTTAGTCTTGACTTTTGTCCATTTACTGTCATACAAATATGATGTTTTTGGATAATAGAGAGAGCTTGACGTGGCAGGCCCATAATGAAAGATGGGAGATGTGGCCGCCACGTTGGATGGCTTGCACGGCAGCACCTAAAGGACCCTTAGCCTGTTTCTTTCTAAAAATGAGAGAAACCCCGAGCAGATTAAAGAACAGAGGCAATTTGCTGCAACTTTAGCTCCAGATCCCGCTACATTTGTTGTATGGTTTTTTTCTTTAAGTTTATAATTGATTCATGTTGCTATAATTTGAGCTTCTAAACATTTTTCAGATTCATTAAAACAAGTTTCTAAAAACGTTCGTGTTTGCACGTAAAAATAAACAACAATAACTTTGAGGGATAGATTTTGTAGCGCTAGCAAGAGATGCCATCATCCCCCTTTAAGAATCAGTCTACTACATTAATTGTGGTTTTCCAAGCCTTTCAAAGTGAAACGTATTTGTGGGAGGTTGAATATTGTCCTAATAATCTCAGCAGAAATCTTGTAGTTCTTAAAGAATTATGATGCATTCTTTGCCTTTTATGATTGCAAGCGCAGCTTATGATCCAAGAAAGGAGATGGTGACGATGCTCACTTTTGGAGAGACAAGACTTGACAAGACTCCTGTTGAAGGAAGGTGGGTTTGCTCCCCCTGCTTTGATCGGTATTTATGGGCTGAGGTACTGCAAGAGGACAATTTATATTGTATCAAAGGAGGAAATAAACTTGATATTTCTTATTTGCTCTTTCGCATGATGATATCTTGTCGTCTTGCAATTAATGCATCAAGATATCTTTCAACACTGGTCGCTAATTGTGAGCAAATAAAGAGGTCAACCATCTTTTTCGAATGGTTTACAGGATGTGAAAGGGTTTTGGAGAAACAGAGAAATCACTAGCATATGTAATTTGTGTTACAAAACCATGGGCACTTCACATGCCAAAAAAACCACAAAAATAAAAATAGGTTTCATTCATCAAAGCTTGGTCGGCAAAATGGGCACTTAAAATTGTTCCAATGAATTGTATATGGAAATCCATATTTTTAAGCTAAGTAACACTGATAAGTTATTTTAATGGTTTCAATATTTGTTTGAATCTATGCTAATAATTTTTAGTCAACAAATCTTGTAAGCCTCATAATACTTTAGAGTTGTATCAAACAATGGGAAGTATGGACGATAACATTTTGATTTACAAAAAGACAAATTTTAGCATGTCATTTATCATACAATGCTTAGTATGCTGTTTAGAACACAATTATATAACACAAAATGGTAGATTCATTGATGTGCAAGAACGAGTTTTGATAACAGAAAATATCGTGTAGCCTTTATTAATAATAAAAAAAAACTTTTGTCCAAAAGAAATAAATAACAGGAATTATCTTTCCAATGCAATAGACTGGGCTTGGCAAAATGGCCGATATAGGAAAAAGACATGGTTTGGTTTGGTCCAAACTCTTGTCTTAAAGCTCTTGTTAGAATTCTAGTTCACGAGCTCTCCTTCACAACTTTATACTGTGTTTTGAACTCATTTATTTTCTGAGATTAATGTTGTGAAACTCCCAAAACTAGCACATCCCTATAATGGCACAAATATGAGCCGACCTGATTCAGAGAAATAAAATTCCTTTTAATTAATAAAAGAACTTTATGAAAACAACATATGAAGTCTGACAAGAGTTTGGTTTTATGGGATATACAATTAGAATTCCAACAACCTTTGTCTTATCTCATGGGAAGTAGAAAAACCGGAAAAGAACATAATTATCGATGGTCTTTGTTTTACATTAGGCGGCCAATTTCCCACCAACTAATTGCTTCAGGTTCCTAAGATCATATCAATGTTACTTTCAAGACTAGAAACGTATCCACCCTACCATACGCTAGCCGGTCAGACAATAGTGACAGATGAAGGGCCACTAGGTTGAAATTTGAGAGATGAGGGGTCGGCACCTAGTGTGGACTCTGCAAAGTTCCAAACTGAAGCACTGATTTTCGTTGCTTGCACATCACAATGAGGACCTAGCATAAAAAAGCAATATGAACGTAAGTTTCATTCAAGAATCCTGGAGCTTGATTCTTGAAAACATCTTAAACATTGATGAGTTGTGGGGATGGCAGCAATCTACCAAGCGTGAAGTTACCTTGCAGGCTACCCAGAAATTTGCCGTAACTTTCTAGGAAGGGAAATAAATGGAGATATTTCAAGATTAACGGCAACCAGTGAGTGATGCATTTCTAAGAAGTTTCATTTGATAAAGGACTAAGTCCTGAGTACAAATTCATTTTTCCAAACTCCCATCTAGACGTACACCCCTCTTATTTCTTATTTAGGGTGTTGGCAAGTTGGTAACCTCTTCTGTTTACATTCTATCCATTCAGCAATTCACGTGGTGGCTCCTCCCTTGTGATGGACCCCACCTTGGGCAGTTGACCCATTACGTGTAATGAGCACGTATTAGTGAGACAAGCCTTTTGGTGGGACAATCCACCGGAGTTCTTGGTAGCAACGTAGATGAGAGATGGACGGCTAGATTGGAATTTGAGAGAGCGGTCGGCACCTCGTGTGGAAGCGTGTACAAAGTTTCAACGCCAAGGACTAATATTCTTTGCATTTCACGGGCTTAGTGCAAAGAAGCAATTTGCATGGAAGTTACATTCAGGGCAAGTCTATGCACCTCGGAAATTTCCTCCTTTTGAACTACTTCTTTAAGATATTAATTATTGAAATACCTTCTAAAAATATTAATAGACATGAAAATTCTTGGAAGTTCATGCTAAACAATTGTGGTGAGAATGGATCTTCTGTTCAAAAAATTCGGCTGACGTCCATTCACAAAGTCGTAATGACCAAGCACTTTGTAACGTCAAACAACGTTGAATGAGAGAAAGCTAATTTTCACCTAATGTCTCGTCATGTCTTTCGTCCAAGCACTATTGGATGAATACATGATAGAATTTGGAATCTAGTTACCCTACCATACAAGAGGTCATAAAGGACTAACAAATGTATGAAGGTGGTGCTTTGAGACCATATTGGAACTCAAGAGGGCCAAGGCATAAAGCTTAGCCAATAGGTCTACATATAAAAGTAATAAACAATATTCATGAAAATGAAAATGAAAGAAATATTTGCTCTTATTTCATTCAAAAATGCCATTGTAACAATTAACTTAAGAGTTATTATTTTAAAAAAATAATATGATGTAAAGATTTTTTGTTTTTCAAGTCTATAACTTAATTAATCTTTTATTCTCGTTATTTTTTGTGCTTTCTTTGCAATAAAATATTATTTTTGGAAATGCTTAGTTAAATCTGGTAAGTAATGATCATATCTTAAAAGAGCTAAACCCACGGTGACTATGCATTCTTCATTTTCAGACCAAGTCATACATGCCCAAATTTTTTCTTAGTTGCAAATTCATCGTGAAGACCATTGGGCAAGATTATGATAAGTCGTGCAATTTAGAGATACGAAGTGGTTAAAAACAATTTCATTAAAATTATCATCTCAATTCTAGGTAACGAAAATAGAATTATTTTTTTATGTATAAAATTTATAGTAACTATGATTAGAATCATTTATTTTTAAATAAACATATTTTATTCACTAAAAACATTTTATTTAAGAAAAACCTCACCATGAACTTGAGGATAGAAGTGTTGTAAAGTTGAGGATAGACAATAAGTCACCGTAGGTGGAAAGGTCGTAGAGGACTGACAGATGGGTGAAGGTGGTGGTTAAAGATAGCCATATTGGAATTTGAGAAATTACAAAATGATTGAATGTAATGATTTTTGTTTACAAGTTTTTAAAATGTACCTAATCTTATTAACGTGATCATTTGGAGCTTTTTTTTGTAAATTAATGAGGCTATAATAATTCATGGCATTCGCTGACCATCCATGAGCAAATCAAGCGGCAAGGCACGGGAGAACCTTTCCTTTGTGCAGCTTCTCTTGTGTGAATTGCATTTGGAAAAAAGAAAAGAGCTAAAAAAGAGAACTAATTTTTGTTGAAGACTAATGTTGACACGTTTATTCTTTAAAAATGCCTATTAGCAAAGTGCCCTACAGTCAACATTACAGAGACATAGATTTCATGTCTATCAATTGTGGTTTATAATTGTGATTTTCTCGAGTGGTGGGAGGAATGCCACGTATATATTTCCTAACGACCACGAGTGAAGTTGATCAGCTTTTCTGATATTTTGGTTCCTAAAAATGAATCTTTGTAGCTCTTTTAATCATTCGCGATGACTTTGGATCAAATTTTCTCGCCCATTGGGATAACGCTGTCCAAATTTCCCCAGTTTTGATCTCATACGATCGTTGTTATACAACATTTTGTATAATAATGCCCGGTAGCATACTCTTTTTCGAAATCATTTAAAACAACAAAGTTTCATGGGCCTCTTATATTCCAGATAATTGCCAAAAGTTTTATCGATGCAAAGGAAAAAAGGGAAATATCCCATCTTATGTTATCCCTAGTAAAAAGTTTGAGAAACATCATAGTTTGTTGTATTGTTCAACATGGCAGCAGAGTTTGACTTGAGTTTGTAACCTTCAATACTACCAACAAAACAAAATCAAAGAAGTAACAAGTCTATAACAAAAGATACAAAAGAGATAATACTATAGTCAAAACATAAGTGGGAGAAATGAATTTAAAAAAAATAACTTAAATATAAAAAAGTCTAACGTAAACATAATAACATCATAAGTAATTTAAAAATTATGATCACAAGGCCTAAATGCCTTATTATATCTTTACACGAAACTCAATATATTTAAATAGTAATGTACTATTTCAAAATGTAAAAAGAGCTTATTGTCTTACAAACTAAAAATTCATACAATAATTTTTATGATAGTACGAAAATGCCTTAGATCCTATTTATAGAAGGGATTGTCAAGCTTTCTAATGTAAACAAAACAAGATAATATAAAGAACAAAGGTCAGCTTGGCACATTCTTCAAGTCGGCATCTTTATCATGTTATTAGCTCGGCACTTCCTTCTAGGATGGTAAAAGGCTCCATTGTTGATTCAAGTGTCATAAGCACGGATTATTCTCCTTAGTCCTTTAACCTCTTAGGTATTGTGGGCGACTTGATCCTGCAGCTGGACGTGACATTATTCCGTACGAGGCTTGTCCGTGTGCTGTCAAGGATTCAAAGCCTTCATCATTCCTTGTTGAAGGTGACATCATGTGCAGTGGACCTTTATCATTCCATGTTTGAACCTGGTAATGATTTATAAAGGTTGGCTTATCATCATCAAGGTCAGGCGGCTTCATCCTTCATCCCTCCGGATAATGCAATAGATTTGAATCTTTTTCTAACAAAAGTTACATGAAAATATTATAGTTGTAATAACAGCCTTTTCTTTAATCTTCTAAAGCGGTGATCATAATTTATTATCGTTTGAAGTTTTATACTTAGAATTCTTGTAAAGTTGAAAAATAGAAAATGAAGCATGAAGCACCAAATGACAGAACGTCTGCGATGGTTTTAAATTCAGTTTATCATTCAATTTCATTTGTCTTCTAAACAGATTAATGATTGGTTTTCTTCTTTATGCAAAGTGTACTTTTCCTTCATATCCTTTATCATATAATGGAGTCATACCGCAATGAAATACGAAGGGGCCTAGAAAGATCCTAAAGCAGCCGACAAGTTGGCGTCACAGTTAAAGCTAGTGATCACTTGGCTTATCTGCGGAAATAACCACGCTTTAGGCAAGCTTTGCTACAGAAATTGGACATCTCACAATGCTTCAGTATGGAAATATTGTCCGATGGCGTCCATCGGCACTCCAGGACTCCCTCCCGTTTCTTCTTCTCCTCCCTCTTCTTGCCCTTTATTCATCTTCTATAAGAAGCACATCTATCTCTCTAAAAGGCCTTATAAATGATAATCAAGACCAATTAAGCAAGGGAGGGCCACCACTGAGGCCGCCTAAGACCAAATCTATTTTGATGCCGTATAAGGAGTGAATTCATCTTTTCAAAAGATGTCGTAAAAAGTAGGAATACTGTTACTGATAAGGCCAAAAAACTTGACATTGGGACCGGTGTGGAATTGTCTCCAACGTCTTGTCAGTGGATGTACAACTTTTTCTTCGGTTTCCATGGGTATCTTCCAACATCTTCACAGTGGATGTACACGTTTTCCTCAGTTACTATGGCAAAGATACCTGCAAAAGTTTCACACCATCTACCTACTTTCTTTAAAGGCATCACTGTCTTTAGAGATGATGATGGCATTGCTGAAAAGCGGCCCTCAACGCATGAACCACGTTGGGAGTCCTCTGGTTTTGTGCCTCAAAATAAGGGCCTCCTTTTTGTTGCTTTCAAGGTGTAGGTTATATGCCTTAAACGTGCAACAAATGGGAAGATATTTTGAACATGTGATTTATTTCTCGGCTCCAAGACGATAGTTGAAAGATCATGCTAATATACATTTCAACTCATTTCAATGCTATAAATAGGATCACGAATACGTTGTAGGTATCATCAAATCTCACAAAGAAAGTTTCCCCTTCCCCTCCCATCTCTGTCCCTAGCTCTGTGATTCTTATTCTCCATGGCATTGTCTCCCAGACACTCCCTAGCCTTCTCCATTCCCCCAGTAGCTCCGAGCAAAATTCCACACAAACTGACCTCTTTCAAAACTGCTGAAATCAGTTGGAGCATCCCTCAAGATCACACATCCGATTCTACCCTTATAAGGCAACAGAAGGAGGGCATCAGACACGATACTGTAATTGTTGTCTGTTTATCGATATTCCTCCTTCTCAAGAGCTTGAAAGATTTCATTTTCTAATAGTGACAATCTTCATCTATTGCAGGGCTGTGTTGACGTCCAACATGAACAAATTAAAGAAGCATGCAGACATGAGCTGAAGAAAACAGGAGAAGATTCATTTGGAACTATATGCATGATTGATGCAGTTCAACGCCTGGGCGTTGACAACTACTTTAAGGAAGAAATTGAAGCAATTTTATATAGCCATTATGTAAAATACATCGCTCATGGTGACTGCGGTTATGAGCCTCATGAAACTGCTTTACGCTTTCGACTATTGAGACAACAGGGCTACTATGTGCCTGCCGGTGGGTATTGCTCTTTCCTTTACCACTATTGCAATTTAAGTTATATTAGAATTGATGATATTTATCCTTGTTCAACAGATGTATTTAACAAGTTCAAGAATAAGGAGGGAAAGCTCAAGAAAGAGCTGACTGAAGACATTAGTGGATTAATGGCTCTATATGAAGCTTCACAGCTAAGTATAGAAGGTGAAGACATGCTAGATGAACTTGGAAATTTCAGTGAACAGGTCTTGAATGCACGGCTTATACATCTTGACAACAACCAGCTCAGAGTTGTTGGGAGGACTTTGAGGAATCCTTATCACAAAAGTTTGCAAAGATTCATGGTGAAAAGCTTTTTAAGTGATTTTCCGAAGACAAACGGATGGACAAATGATCTACGACTATTGGCAAAAATGGATTTCAATATGGTCCAATCCATACAACAAAAGGAAATTTTTCAGATTTTCCAGTAAGTTTCATAGCTTCAATTTTTACATTCCTATTTCAAATATTATTCAACTCTAATGTCAATCTTTATCATTGTAGATGGTGGACAGATCTTGGTCTTTCTAAGAAGCTAAAGTTTGCTAGGGACCAACCACTCAAATGGTACATTTGTTCAATGATGTGTCTTATAGAGACAAACTTATCAGACGAGAGGGTTGAACTCACAAAATCCATTTCCCTCATCTACATAATAGACGACATTTTCGATATATATGGAACGGTTGAAGAACTCACTCTCTTCACAAAAGCTGTTAATGAGTATGCATCTACTAAAGGATTAATTTTCATTTTCCCTAGCAACCCCTACTCATTAATAAATTGTTGATCGCAGTTGGGATGTTGCTGCTTTGGATCAATTACCTGAGTACATGAAGATATGCTTCAAGGCTCTTTATGATATCACCAATGAAATTAGCTTTAAGACATATCAAAGGCATGGGTGGAACCCAATAGATTCTCTAAAAAAGGCGGTATGTACTGACAGCAATACCATCTGAAATGAAAAAGATTCCTTTGACTATAACCAAAGCATTTCATAAATGTTAAAAACATGCGCCTACATGATTGTTGCAGTGGGCCAGTTTGTGCAACGCCTTTCTAGTGGAGACAACATGGCTTTCATCTGGGCCCTCACCGAAGCCAGAGGAGTATTTGGAAAATGCTGTTATTAGTACTGGAGTACATGTGGTACTAGTTCACACCTTCTTTCTTTTGGGACAATGTATAACGATGGAATCTGTAATTCTTGTGGATAACATGCCAGCCATCATATCTTGTCCGGCCACAATTCTTCGGCTTTGGGATGACCTGGGGACTGCCATGGTAAGTGGATACCGTAACTTTATTTTTTTAAAAGCTATGGGAGGCGGGTGTGTGTAGTGGGTCCAAAAGTTACTTCAAAATGTGCCAAATGGTTCTATGTCAATCAATTGGCTCTGAAAGCTATTATGAAAAAGACTTTCAATGACAAAATAAGAACTCAGCCTAGCAAGTTGATATTTCTTATACAAGTAACTTACATGGCCATTCGCCATTTTTATGGTTCATGTAATTGCAGGATGAGGGTCAAGATGGCCGTGACGGATCATACATAGATTTTTACTTGAAAGAACACCAAGGCTCCTCAACTGAAGAGGCACGACAAAAGGTTGCCAGGATGATTTCAGGCGCATGGAAGCGCTTAAACAAAGAGTGCCTCTCTCCAAATCCATTTCCAGCAGCCTTTTCTAAGGCATCTCTTAATGTTGCAAGAATGGTTCCTTTGCTTTATAGTTATGACGACCAACATTGCCTTACAAGTCTCCAAGAGCATGTCAAATCCGTGCTTTATGAGAGCGTCTAAATCTTTTGGGAATACTTGGAAAAATTAAAAAGTAAGCTTTTGCTTATGTATTTCTACCATACTATGAATCTCACAAAATATTGATGGTTTTACTCTGCTTATTTTATTTCATTTAAGATGCAAAATTTGAATACTTCGGTAACTGGGAGAACTATCGAAAGAAACGGTTTTATTTGAATGGCTCGAAATTATCAATTTAGCCAAAAATGCAAGATAGTGCTGCATCCAGGATCAAGCAAACCTTCCTTCATTCATTAGATTTGAAGGTACTGCATCCAGGATCTGTAGGGACAAGTTGCATCGTGCTTTATCAGACTAGACCGTTCTTGGTTCCCAACACACGAAGCCATCGTACCCATGGTGGATGGACCAAGCTCACCTTCAAGTGGACCCAATTGTAGAAGTCCCTTCTTTAGTTGAAGTGATGTGAACTTGTTAGGGAAAGCCACGAATTATGTATCTAAATTCTCTCGTTAAAGGCCAGAAAGACTTTTTATGAAGAGAAGCAAAAATAGTAGGATTATGAAGAGTATTAAAAATGGATAATGGAAGAAGAAAAGAAAAAACAACGGTGAATGCAGTGCCAAAACCTTCGCTGCCTTGGCTAATCTTCTGAACTTGGGTTTTGACATAATCAAAGACTTACTGCTTTGGAGTGCGTCGGAATGGTGATCTGAGCAACGGGACCCCTCCGCGGCACTGGAACAGTCCACGTAAGAAAAAAAAACAAAAAAACAAAAAAACAAGGACTGCAAAAGGAATCTCCTCTAATCCCCTCTCCACCAATCATAGTCCTGTTCCCACGTGGGAGTTTGGACCCCCGACGAATCATGTCTATTAAAAATTTTATTGTTTAATTTTAAAATCGCCCTAATGAATTGATGAAAATCTTTTATAATTTAAAGAATTTTACATATACTTAACAATAGGGAATAATTCTACACATCCCTCACCGTAATGATAAATATCAAATTATTAATAATACTTTGTGGTGAACTCAAAATTTAGCCATATCCATAAAATTATTTAGAAAAAATTAAAATTTAATATTATATAAAAAAGTTCATTATCCAACTTAAAAAACTTGACTTTTGAATTATATCTTTGATTTCTTAACAATATTATATTTCTTCTATTTTTAATCAATAATTATCAATTTTAATCTATTTTCTTTCATAAATTCATCCATTTCGCTTAAGAATAGTAATTTTGGGATAAACAATAGAAGCAATAGATAAAAAGCAACTAGACTGGAATTTGAGAGTGCAATCGACATCTAGTGTGGCAACATCCACAAAGTTTCAATGTCAAGGATATACTTCTCTACTTTTCACGAGCTTAGTGCATAAAAGCAATATGCATGAAAGTCTAATTGAGGACAAGCATCAACCTACTAGAAATTCCCTTTCTCATAAATTACTTCTTCATGACTTTGATTATTAAAAATAACTTTTTACCATTGATATGCATGAAAAATCTTGGAAGTTTCATTTCAAGCAAGTCTCAACATCTTAAAAATTTTCTCCTCTTGAACTACACCTTTGTCACATTGATTGTTGAAAATATCTTCTTAACATGGATAGGCATGAAATTTCCTAGAAGTTTTCTTCAAGGCAAGCCTCAACATCTTAAAAGTTCCCCCCTCTGAAACTACTTCTTTATGACATTGATTATTGAAAATATCTTTTAACATCAATAGACACGAAAATTCCTAGAAGTCTCCTTCTATGTAAGCCTCAAAATCTTAAAAAATTTTATCCTCTTAAACTACTTCTTTCCAACATTGATTATTGAAAAATATCTTATAAACATTGATAGACATGAAAATCCTAGAAGTTTCATTTAGGACTAGCCTTAACATCTTAAAAGTTTGTTCTTCTAGAACTACTTCTTCTTGATATTGACTGTTAAAAATATCCTCTAAACATTGATAGACATGAAAATTTGTGGAAGTTTCATTTGGGACAAGCCACGACGTCTTGGAAGTTTCCACTCCTCAAACTAATTCTTTGCCAAGTTGATTGGTTGAAAATATCTTCAAAACATTGGTGGACGTAAAAATTCTTAAAAGTCCATGCTGAACATTGGGTAGTGAGAATGAATTTTCTGCAAATCTTTCCCTTAGTATCTTGTCATCTCTAACATCGTCTTGAATAGGTTCAACATTGTTCAATGAAAACATGTCAAAACAAGAGTCTAACCACCTGACCATATCCGGGAAGAACGACCATTCACATACTATGAATAGTCCTTTCCAATGCAATAGAGGGGGCTTCGTAGAAAGGCCTAATCAACATCCACAATAAAGGAACTAAACATGGCTTCGTTTGGTCCAAAAACTTGTCTAAAGTTCTTATTAGAATTCTAGTTTAGGGATTCTCATTTGCAACCCCGTACTATCTTATTCTCTAAGATTAATGTTGTAAAAATCTAAAAAACTAGCATATTTCTATAATGGCCCAAACCCAGATTCTTTCTTGGAATCAGATGAGGACAGTGGCCCTTCAAGACCAATATATTCATGCACGGACTCCTGTTGAAAATATAAAAAGGATACTTTTGGGTGCTTTAACCCACCTACAAAGAACAAAAGAAGTATAAATCTATGTTCAAGAAACGGTTTAAAGCAGATTCAAATGAACATTGATCGTATCAGAGGAGTGTGATTATTGAAGGGCAACACATTCAGGTCCTGCGAATCTCTGCTTTCAACACTACATCACGGATGATAACTCTATTTTTATAGAGTTATTTTATCTATTTTTTAGGCAATAAATAATACAATGCTTATGAGAAAATATTTGAACTCCTCTTAATTATTTAAATTTGTCTTGTTTTTGTAGCACAAGGAGGCAAGGAGAAAAGGAATGAACATGGAGAACCTGATGCTTATTGTGTGGCAAAATTGTAATATCAAGATCAAGAGAGTCAAGATGGGCTTGGGCTTTGGATAATTGTTATTAGATTTTCTATTGTTATTGGATTTTCTATTTAAATAAAAAACCCAGTCATGTTAGGAATTCAAGTCTCAATTAATTTAGGAGTTCAAAACCCAATTATTTTAGGTCTCTAAAACCCAATTGTTTTAGGTCTCTAAAACCCAATTCTACTAGGATAGGAGATAGGTCTAAACCTAAACCTTATTTAAGAGAAGAGAAGAGGCAAAAGGGGGAGGAGGAAATTGAGCACAACTCAAGAAAGAAGCCAAGAATTCAAGGTTTTCTTGAAGAGAAGACAAAAAGGGTGACAAACTTCTTGTTCTTGGATTCAAGATGCCTTCTTTATTTCTTATTACCATTCTTCTTCATTATTTCTTTATGTTTTAATTTATTTTTGTTAGAGCTACGATGTAACCTAATTATGATGGTATGAATCTTATGATTATTATGTTTTGCAAGATATTTTATTTATGTGAAGTTACATATTACGGAGTTTAATGCTTTTAGGTGATTAGCTACCACTTAGATGACTTGATTTGCATGTTAAAGACCGACAGGAAATAGCATGCAGTTGCTTCTTGTAATATGTAACCATAAATTAAATATGGATAGACATATACCATATTGTTTGTGTGGCTTTTGATGTAAACTGGGAATATTCATAGATCCTAATGCATTTGGTTTGTTTCAATTCACATATAGAGATATACTGAATTAATGAACTAAGTAGGTTTGCTATACCTAGACATAGGATAGTAAATAAATTAGGAAATTCCGCCATCACATAGATATTATCTCTCTTGCAAGCATAAATAATCAATATTAGTACATAGTAATTATGGTGAAGTCATATGCTCTAACATATTTCTTTTATTAAGTTTTCTTAGACTTAGTTAGTTAATCTATCATCCATCAATTTGGTTTGCTAGATAAATTCTAGGAGTTATTCACCGTTAGTAATTAGTTGGTCTAGTAATCACCAATCTCTGTGGGATGATATTTTTCTTATCATTATATTACTTGTTCGACATGTTCACTTGTATTTAGATTTCACCGAACAACGGACCTATGTCACATAAAAGCGATAAAGACTCCAGCGCAAGAATGTTGCAAAGGGGCTACCTTTCACACCACAAAGCATTACTGCTTTTCAAATCTCTGTCTAGCAGATGAATTGAGAAACTACCATCTTCCCAGAAGCAAAAAATCATCGTTGTGGCTTTTGGTTCTCTTATTCTCATAACTACAGCAACAAAACACTGCAAGAATATCCAGGAAGGAACAATTACATGATGCAAATTGATACAAAGGAAACAAAATTCTGTGTGAAATAAGGAACAAGCTTAAGCTGTAGAAGTGAATAACTATACAGCCTGCAATATGAAATAAGAATGTCCAAGAGAGGCAAAAAGATAGCGATGCCCATAGTTTATCCCTTGGGACTGTATTGGGCATTACTAGCTTGTAGTGAAATAACTTTAAGACTAATATAAACTGAAAAACTCAATTACAGTTTGAAGCTTTGATTATGGCTTATATATAAAAGTCAAAATATAAACAGAGAACTAGTTCAAGTAAAAGAACCACATCTTTGGTAGGACAATTCTTTAATTAATGAGTACCAAATTATTAAGAAATCATTTAAATGTATATAACGTTAATAACTTTAAAGATGCATTTAGACTCAGGTTGTTCTGTAAAATATAGCTCAAAGCACACAAGAAGGACCAGACACAAAAGGCATCAAAATCTCTACAGCTAACTTATCACTTGAATCACAGCTTCGGCATTTCAGAACTTCAGAACCATCTCAGGGGAGTTCATTGTCTTTGTATTATAATGTTACAGCATCATATCCCAATCCAAGTATGTGATATTTGCAAATAATGGCAAAATCTACATAACAAAATCAACTCCCACCTTTTTCCAATCTCCCAGGGAGAGATGATATCAAAGTTTTCCAAATATACACAGCTATGCTCTAGTTCTGTGGTAAAACCGACCCGCATCAGAACACCATACCATTTCATTGTAATCCAGCCCATTACATCGTAATAAAGCGTACGATCTCTCCATCATCATTTTGACAGTAACATCGCCTTCTAGGTATTACAATAATTGACCAACATCTGGATTTTACGTTTTTGTGATTATGTGGGAATCTCAGCCAACCGACCAAACAGGTGGTGTGCATAATGAAAGAGTTACATATTCGCTTGTGCTCACTGCAAAGAATCGCTTAAAGCAAATTCAAATGAACATGGATCTTATCTCAACCAGCAAAGGTTGTATATTATTGATAGGCAGTACATACAAATCCTATGAATCTTGTTTTTAACACCACAGCGTGGACCTATATCATATAAAAGCAATAATGATTTTAATGCAAGCATCCCGCAAATATCCTGCTTTCCACACCACAAATTCTTACTGTTTTTCAAATCTCTCCTGTATGGCTACGTTCACCTTTGGCTCGCCGAAGCCTGCCCGTGTCGAGAATCCCACAGTGAAGACCACTGCGTACAGAAACAATATGAACTCAAGTTCCATTGACCGCCGGCCCGTGGAAATTCCCCCCTGTTAAACCCCTTTGCGTAAAGTTGATTCATTTGAAGCTTTTTCTGAATGTTGTCGGAACTTATTCACATCCATCTCTTTTCTCCACCAATTTGTTGTCGATCAATTTCAAATCAGACAGACTTGTTCACCTCCTCGTCCATTGCACTCCTCATCAAAATCCAGCATTAGTATTAAGATCTCACCTAAAATGAAGGCACGTGGCAAACCAAGGTCAAAGAAGAGAAGTCACATAAGGGCAGCACCGGAATTGAACAAACTGGGAAAGAGAAGAAAAATTGGAAGTGAGGGAAAAGAGGGTATCGAACCAGACACTTGTGTTTTTCCATTGCTTCATATTTCCTGAGTGTGTAACTTAGCTGCTTTGGATTTCGCAGTGTAATCTAGTTTCTGTTTAAGTTGGTTGTGTTGTAGTAACTTTGTATTCTGTGCGTGCAAACTTGTGGCAGGAAGTTGTGTGTAATCAGGAGACTATAATCCGAATTCTGGGGAAAACTCTGCGGAATTTTCCTCCAATCTAAGGTGTTCTTCGTTGCTGTGCAATCCTTGTCCTAACAAGTAAAGATTTCTTTCTCGGAAGCCCTGCAAGCAGTGCCAACAACATCAACAAAATTTTCTACTTCCAAAATTTCGTCCGATGGAATCAACTATCACTTTGGGACCTGTTTCTTCTTCAATCCATTGAATATAGGATGTTTTCTTCAGCTTTCACGGGGAAGATACCCGCAATAATTTTGTAGACCATTTACATGCTGCTTTGAAGAGGAAAGGGATTATCAGTTTCAGAGACGATAAGAAACTAGAGATGGTAAAAGTTATTTCTCAAGAGCTCATGCAAGCAATACGAGATTCTGAATATGCAATTGTTGTGATCTCAAGGAGGTATGCTTTCTCCAATTGATGTTTGATGGAGTTAACCCAAATTATGGAATGCAAGTTAGAGACTGGGCTAAAAATATTGCCAATTTTCTACAACGTCGACCCGTCCGACGTTAGAAAGCAAAAAAGCAGTTTTGAGGAAGCGTTTGATAAGCATGAAAGGGACCCAAAGGTAACATGGAAAACTGTGGGTAATCTCTCTGGATGGCATATAGATAAAATGTATGATCATTGTGATTTGATATGCTAAATTTTGGCTTATCTTTCATGATTAGAATTACGAATGTTTTTTTTTTTTAAATAAAGTTTCAGTTTTGATTGAGATTGTTTTTCTTTACAACCTTAAGTCAATGATTATTAGTAGAAAGATACTCGAAGAGTCAAGACATGGCTCTCCAAACAGATTTGAGGGACTTGTTGGAATAGGCTCTCAAGTTGAGGAAATAATCTCCTTACTTTACATGGGATTGGAGGATTTTCATATTGTAGGAATTTGTGGGATGAAAGGAATTGGTAAAACAACTCTTACAAAAGTTGTTTATGACCGAGTATCTCCTCAATTCAAAGTTAGATGTTTTGTTGCTAATGTTAGAGAGGAGACCAAAAATCAAGGTTTAACCCATCTACAAATGCAAATTATTTATGAGATCCTTCAAGAAAGTGAAATTAAGATATGAAATACCTACAATGGAATTGAAGTGATAAAAAAGAGAGTGCGTGATAAAAATATTTTTATAGTTCTTGATGATGTTGATTTAGAAGACCAATTGAAGGTACTAGCAGGGAGCCAAGACTTGTTAAAACCATATGTGAGTGAAATTTATGAGCTTAAATAGCTAAGGACCAAGAAATCTTCAGAATTATTTAATTAGAAAGCCTTTAAGAAGGATCACCTACCGAAAACTACATGGAATTGTTTATAGATATTGTGAATTATGCTCAAGGTCTTCCTTTGACTCTTAAAGTTATTGGTTCATTTTTATATGGTAGACCACTATCAATATAGGAAGCTACTCAAGAAAAACTTTAAGTACATGTTGATCCAGACATTTGCAAGATACTTAAAATAACTAACGATGGATTGCATGATTATGAAAAATAATTATTTTTAGATATTGCTTATTTGTTCAAAGGACAATGCAATGGCAACATAATTAGAATGTTGAAAGCTCTTCATTCATATTTTGACATTGATATGAAAGTTCTTAAGGATAGATGTCTTATAAAGTATTCAAATGAATATTTTGAATTCCATATGCATGATTTGTTACAAAAAATGAGATAACAAATAGTTCATCAAGATTCTCCTGATGAACCTTGAAAACACAATAGATTGGGTTGTTTTGATTGTATCAATCACGTATCAAGGCACAATTCTATAAGTGATTCATTTTCCCCTTATGAGGGGAATAATATTTTAATGCAATTTTATGAATTATTTGTCAAACACTTCTATGACATTAATTTAGTTCTTTTTGCCTTATAGGCAATTGATACTATCAAATGAAGCATGAGATTTTAGTCTGGAGAAAAATGTATTGACAACATCATTGTTGGTGCATCAAATCATAAGTCCATTTACCCAAGGTTTTCTTTAAGATGCTCAAATCACCAAACTATTTATGCAAAACAAGAAGTAGTCAATAGACATGAAACATGTAGTTTTGAATCCTTTATTTGGATCTTGTTTTTTATAATAAATATTGAGTCTACATGATGACAATGTAAGGTTAGTGATAGTTCAAATTGTAAGTGGCTTGCAATGCAACCAATTGGCAAATGAAGGAACTTGTTACAACACCAAGCAAAAGTGAAGATCTTTTGTTTTTTCACAACAAAAGAAACACGATCATGTTATTACAATGTCATCGTCTTATGATATGATAGGCATGGCTTGCATTTGATCTTATATCACCAATCCCATGGCTTGGGCCTTGGTTCTCGCTTATTCTTGTTACTCTACTTGGAGTATGTTGTTGGTACCTACTCATTTAATTAATATATTGGTGTTTAATTGGCAAGTTTGATTCCAATTAAGAGCAAAATTTTGAATTAGACATTGGGTTACAATGTTCATGACATATCAAGGACTAATTCGTAGGAATTGTTTCATTGAATTGAGGTAAAAGGAAGCCTACCATAATTGTGTTTCATGTATGCAGTAACAAAATGCAGACATACTAGCTCTACATTTTCCATTTGTCTAAAACAAATAAGAATCTATGCCTTAACATCAATGATCCATGTCTATAAGATATCAATAGCAATGTTTCATAGCAATTCGTACCTCAACATTATGTTTAATAATTGCAAAAATTGAAAGATGATGAGAAACACTAAAAAACTAACCCAAGCAACACCAAAAAGTGATTTCAAATTGTGAACATCAACTTATACGTCTTCTCTTGTTTATATCTTGGGTGCCAAAAAAGTTTTATCTCAAGTTGGTTATCAAAGTGTAAAATAAAAATTAAACAACATTAAAAAGAACTTAGAATCAAAATAAGTGCAAAAAGATAATAAGAATTTATTTATATTTTAAATTTTTCAAAAATAGGAAAAACAAAACCTCTAAAAAATTGAGTTTAGAACTAAAACTATGGAAGTAAATAAAATCTCTACCAACAAATTCTATGAAATCAATAAATAGATGCATTATTCGGACTAGCACTAGTAAATAATTCTAAACTTGCTTGTGAAATTTCTATCTAGCAGTAGGTTTTTACCAGTTTCTCCTTCAAGTAATTAATATGGCAACCACGAGAAATATCTGCCCTTCTTCATTCTTAAGCAACTCCTATGTCGTTACTACACTGGCATGAATTCTTTTTCTCAATTGCAAGATATGAGTTTATAGCACTAAAAATTGAACTAAAGCACAATAAAAAAAGAGAAGAGAAGAAGTGCAATCTAACATGTCAGTAAAATAAAATAAAGTCTACTTGCAAAAGAGTGGGGAATAAAAACACAATCTCACAATCAATGACAATGTCTTTTGTCAACTGGAAACACAAACAAGAAACAGCACAAGCTTTTTGGCCTCCTTTTTATTTAGAACTCAAGTGGATATTGATCTAGCTGGTGATGCCAAAATCGCCATTTCCTGTAAAAATGCATTAGGCAAGTGATCACCGCTTCCGATGAATTTTGATAAGTCAAGTGCGAGCCCTTGAAGTGGTAAAAGCAGCAAACAATAAGAGGAGAGGTTATTCAGCTATTCTTTTTCTTTTGCCTTCGTCTTCAAGTCTCGAATCAGGGGGTGCTCTCGGTCTTTTAAGGCCAGAGTCTTCATCAGATCTGTTGCTTGAATTGGGCTTTTCTTTGTCCTCATCTTCGGTCTTCTCATCTAAGAAAGCCTCCAGTTGACCAATGAGACGCAGAGTTTCAAAAAAGGGAATGCTATCGTGTATTAACTCCCTTTCGCTACACACGTGGAAGAATCTAAGGATACATTTCTTCACTATTAAACCTGGGTAAATGCCAAAGAAAGTAGCTTCAAGGAAACTGAGTTGATTCAACCAATCTCCAAATAATGCAAGTGGAATATATGAAAGCCAATGAAATCCGTTTGGTGTCCATAACAGCCTCAATTCTTCCGTACTGATGCCATGAAGATGGAGTTTTGGCTCCGTTCCAGCTACGTTGCTTCCAAAAACACAACCAAGATGGGGAGGAAAAATGGTCGAAACCTTTTCATGGATTGCACTTTGATGCTCGGGAACGGTAAAGTAAGCACATAGTAAAAGTCCCATCCTACCACTGTCATCGTCGGGTAAATCAATTGTTAATGACGGCCCATTACTCCAATCACTAATCAAATGGCAGGCTGCTCTTGGACGAAAACACAAATTGAATACGGAGCATTGATCAAAGTCCTGTACAATGAACATATAGGAGGTACAATGTACATTAGTTTGGGAGAGGGAGAAAGAAAAGGATGATTGATAGTGTATGGAGCATATTTACAGCAAAAAAACACAATCATATTACTACAATGTCATTGTCCAATGAAATGATAGGCCTGGCCTGCATGTGGTCTAACATCAGAATCTCATGGCTCGGACCTTGGCTTTTTGCTTAACATTGTTGTTTACTCAGAGGATGTTGTTGATACCTACTCAATTTAATTAACACATTGATGGTTTCACTGGGGAGGTCAATTCTAATTAGCAGGAAAATTTAGAATTAGATATAGCGTTATGGTGTTCAAGACTCATTAAAGACTAATTAGCTAAAACTATTTCGTTGTATTGAGGTAAAAGAAAACCTATAGTAGCCATGGTCCATGAATGAAGAACAAAAGTGCATATATACCAACACTATTTGTTCCACCTGTCTAAAGCAAATAAGAATCTATGCCTCAATATCAATGGTCTATGTATGGAAGATGTCAATAGTAAGGTTTCATGGAAATTTATCCCAACATCCATTTAACAATAGTAAAAATTGAAAGATGATGATAAATATTAAGGAACTAACTCTAGCAACACCAAGAAGTAATTTCAAATTGTGAACGTTAATTTATATATCTTTTCTTTATGGTTTGGGTGTCAAATAAAGTTTTAGCACAAGTTAAATACCAAAATGTAAATAGAATTAAATTGCATTAAAAAATTTAGAATCAAACTAATTGGAAAGTGATATAAGAATTGAGTTATATTATAAATTTTTCAAAAAGAATTAAAAATCTAGACAATTGAGTTTAAAATTAAAAGCTAAGGAATTCAATAAAACCTCCTCCCACAAATTCTACTCTGTCAAACATTGTCAACGAAAAAAAAATCAGCAAACAGAAACACGAGTTAATCAACACAAAGGAAAAAAAAAAAAGGAAAAAAAATTTTATTGGAAGCTTGTCACGTCATCGGTGACGGACCGAGGGTGGCATATCTGCAATATGCACAGCATACCGTACGGATGAACACTCCCCGCCAAAGGTTCCTAAAGGGCACATTAGACTACAAGCACTGTAAACATACTATTTAAGGGAACTATGTCGCAAAGGGGAACCAACAGTGAGATAATAATAGCAATAAACAAGAAAGAGATTAAATAAATTTTACCCCGTCCTGCCGTTGCGTAGGAGAGACCTTTTCTTCCTCCTGGACCGGGCCAAAGATTGCCACTCGAGTAGAATTAATAGAATCATAAAAACATCGTGGATCCAAATCACCTTCAGAAATGTTACTCATCTCTCTAAAGAACTCTGCATCACCATAAAGATCTAGTAGCCGCCCCGCCATACACTCGAACTCCACATTCTCGCTAACTGAAGCAATTGAAACCCAGTAGCTCCGTTTACATGATTCTAGCCAGTCAAGTGGAACCTCTATGTGCACCCACATTCCGTTTGGGCCAACGTGAGAAATTTTAGGTAAACAAAAGACTAAGGTGTTTGGACTAGGTTTATCGCATCCAACTTCACAAACAAACTCGGGAAATATATGATTATCGCCTTTACAAACAATCATCAAAGCACATCCCTTCGGTCTAAGCGAACCCAAATCCCAATTCTTCAGATAAATTTTAATTGCTCTGCTGGAAATATTCTCTGTTGTGCTTCCCTTGTCGAACCACTTTGGGATTTCTGAAACTCGTATTGGGCCACATGTTACCTCAAATTCAAGATCAGGCCACTGTAAACAAAAGAATAAATAAACAAAAAGGGGGAAGACGTTAACTGCAGTAGTTTCATGCTATTAGGAAACAAGAATTTTTTATTTCCTAAGCCTGATACATATAGTACTTAAAAGGAGAGTAAAAAACTCACCTCGCTATCCTTCCATACAGGACTCTGTGAAGGCAGATATAGGACCTTAAGGTTTGGCATCGATACCAATATAGGCAAACGTAAAAGCGCGGACACCAACCTGTGATTTTAGAAAAACTGCATGCCGCCACGTGTCCCTCTTCTCATCAAATGCCTCCATGATTGGACAATTTCTTAATCCCAAAAAACACAACGTCAATGGAAACTTTGGCAATGATCGAAGAGATATGCAATCATCCAAATGAAGCCAATGGAGTACAGAAAGTTTACACAAACTCTCTGCCGGTAATTCCGTAAATTTGTTCCCTGATAATCGTAAAACCGAAAGTGAGGAACGGCAACCAAGGTTTTGAAGAATTCCTCCATCGGATATATTGCAATAACTCAAATCCAGGTCTAATAATGATCTAAAACTTGAGGATAAAGCCTCCGACAAATTTTCGATTTTGCTGCAGTGGCTCAAGGAAAGCTTTTGAAGGACTGAATGTTGACATAGGCTTTCAGGTAATTTTGTAAAATTGTTTTCGGATAGGTCTAGATATGAGAGTAAGGAACAATGACCAAGATCCTTAGGAATTTCTAGGAGATTGCAAGAACGCAAGTCCAATTTTGATAGAGATCTCAAATCCAGTTTTGACAAAGCCATCGGCCATCCTTTGATTTCACTACAATCACTCAAGGACAGCTTCTCAAGACGGAAAGTTTACCCAAGCTTTCTGGTAATTTTGTAAATTTGTTACTTGATAGGTCTAAACTCGAAAGGGAGGAACAGCAACCAAGATCCTCGGGAATTGCTCTGAGATTGCATTCACTCAAATTTAGTTCTAATAAAGAACTAAAACCTAAGAACAAATCTTTCAGCTTGTCTGGTGTTTCTGTGAATAAAGAGGAGGATAGACTTCGATGTGTATCAAATTTCTCTAATGACTGCAAACTCTTAAATGATAATGGTAACTGTCTTATGCCAAAGCAACTAATATTAAGATCCTTCAAAGATGACATATTGCCCTCAATTTTGGAAATCTCTGAAGTTTGAAACATGAAGCGAGATTAAGGACTTCAAGAGATATCAACCCAATCTTGTCTGAAAGTTTTTCAAGCTCACAACAACCTTGTAGCAGCAATTTCTTAAGCTTTACATGTCTTTCAATGGATGGGTGGACCTTTGACAAACGCCTACAATGTGAAAGGTCAAGTATTTCAAGGTTTGGGACTATGTTCAAGTTTGGCATCTCAATTAAGTTTTTTGAGCTGCTCAAGTTTATGTGCTTTAATTTTGAAAAGTTTTGTCGCAAATAAACAAATGGTTAAAAATAAAGTCAAAAGTAAAGTGAAAAAGAATAAAAATAAAAATAAAGAAAAGATGACATTCACATAAAACCAAAATATTACCTTTTGCCCATTCCACAGTTGTTCAATGCAACTATTTCTCAATATCAGTGCACCAAGATTTGTTGGATTGAAATTTGACTCATGGGGCAAAGAATTGAAAGGATAGTTACTCCATTCCACAATACGTAACTCAATGCTGAACTTGAATTTTGAAATATCATAAAGTTTTGGTAATATATTGTTTTGGAATCTTCTATAGACAAAAATTCTCAGCTTCTTCATTGTTGAGAAAGCTTTTGAGAGTTTTTCCTCATCTAGTAGCCCTAGATGGTGAAGGAAAATGCCTCTAACCTCATTAATTCCTAGAATCAAGGAAACTGAAATTAGTGCGATGAAAACACTAAACAAATATGAGGAAATTCTTAATATCAAATAAACTTGTATATGTTAGCATCTAAACTAATTCACTTACAGATTCAGTGTTTAGAATGGAAATGATGTCTTTAGGCTCCAACAATCTACTCTTCCCAGCAATATCATTACCCATTTGACATAACAGATCATGAATACATAATGTTTGGTTTTTTGAGAACTTTATGAGAGATAGACGTTCAAGATCTTTAAGAATGGTCTCGGAATGGTATCCCAAACATTTTAGCTCAAAGATAACTTCTTTTTTATACATCCAATTGTAGAAAACTACAATGTCTAAAAATGCTTGTTTTGTTGTTGGATTTTTTTGCTATCAAAAGTGACTTGAAGTTTCTTAGAAACATCAGGGTCAAGTTTTTCCGTTATTCGAGCATGGTAACTCTTCCATACACTCTCTTCTTCCCCGCATAAGTAGGAACCAAAAACGTCAAGCGCTAAAGGATGACCTTTCGCAACTTCTACGATTGGCTTGATCCATCTCTTAAACTTTTCTTTAGGATGACCATTTTTAAATGCTCTTGAACAGAAAAGTTGTGTAGCAGCATCCTCATTTAACTCCTCAACGTCATAAATATTGGCCTTATACAATTGTAACAAATGAGGGTTTTTGCTAGTTAGGATAATTCTGCTTCCGTCTTTAAACTAGTTCGAACTCCCAGCTAATGCATCTACTTGCTTACGTTCACACACGTCATCAAGTACAACCAAAACCTTTTTAGTTCTTAACCTGGTCTTCAAGGTTTTGGTTACTTGTTCATTAGTTCTTAATGAATCAGCTACTTCTTTGAGAATAATAGAAATAAGTTGTTTTTGTAAAACAGTGAAACTATTGTTGTCCTTTTCTCCATGGCCATAAATAAAGCAGCATTTTTCAAACTCATGTGAAGTTCTTAGATAAGTGTTTTCAGCTAGAGTTGTTTTTCCAATTCCGCTCATTCCACAAATTCCTATAAAGCGAACACCAGCCGATGTTAAAATAGCAAGGATCATCCTAGAAAAGCTACTTTTCAAGCAAAAGTGAGTGCATTTAAGTCAACTGGCAATGTGAGTTCATATTATCCGATTATTAGTTAGTTATTAGGTTGTTATTTACAACATCATTATCTGATTATTACTTAGGTATTTAAGTTGTTACTTAATCTAGAGATTTTTATTCTCTATGTTCATCTTTAATATGGTATCATAACATAATCTCTAGATTTCTCATTTCATCAACGTTTTGTTCTTCTTTAAACTATTGTACTTTGGGGTCTGGCAAATGAAATGAACTAAGTGAGCCAAGAACAACTCAAAGAAGGCATACAGCGGTGTACAATCAATGCTAATGACCAACTTCTACAACATCACAAACGAATTTTCAAAAGCTTTCAAGTTTTAAAAACATGCATTCAGACAGAAACCTGCACACGCTTCTACGCATATGCATGCATCTGAGACTTACTAAGGAGGATCAGCTGAGCAGGCTGATGGACGTGAAGAATGCAAATTCCGTTTCCTCCAGAGTACTGCGGAGCCCAAAACAAGAGTGATCTACGTTCTTTCACATCTTTTCCAACAGCAACGTGTATCACATCCTCACCCACACAAGATACTGTATCGTCTGAAATCTCAGTTCTAAGTGCCATTCCTCCCCGAATGCGTACACTCTTGAAAGGAAATCTCACAATTAGTCGCACAAATTGCAGGCGGAAGGCAAGACTCACAAGTCACCTCTGGTACGTCAACTAGTACTGGGAAGCCCTAACATCAATGTCCACATAGTGAAACGCCCTTCCATTTGGAAACTGATTCCTATTAATAAGAACTCACGCCGCGTCGTTCAGTTTTTTATATATTTCCAAATAATCTCTGCCTTTCACCATCTGTAGAGGGTGAAAGGGACTGCTTGTCTGGACTGTGATTGTGAGTAAACTAGAAGGAAATAGGACCGGCGGGGAGTTCGACAACTTAGAACTTCAAACTAAAAGGATAAGCATATACTTCTCTCGACACTGGTAGCTGTACCCTATAACAATTAGGTTGCGCCTGCCAGTGGGTTCTGCCAAGATAGGTCCACGAAGACCGAGCCTCGCAGGGATCACATTGGCTCGAAGCAGACTCCAGAAGACGGTGGTCCTTCCCGCAGACTGTGCCTGCGGACGCAGGAGGTCATGTGGGTACAAAAGTACCAGTTTTATGGTCAGAAAAAATGTAGTAAAGGGAGCAAAAGGTAAAGTGGGGTAGCTCTTAGTTCTGCTTTAGCGTAGGCAGCATGCTGTGCGAAATATGTTTTGTACTCGCTTGGAAGGAAAAAGAGACATAGGCCTATGATTCATGAAACCATCTCACATCAAGCTTTGGACAGCACGGCAGTGCAATCATAGTGCCCCATGTTACCGGCTAACATCAGGCCAAGACAAATGTGACAACCAAGCTGATAGGAATTCTATAGTCTTTGCATTTGAATGTATATATATATACATATTTAATATGATACCATAACTTACTATCTAGGCCATAAAAGACATTATACTGATAAAGTAGGTATCGCCTGAAATCTTTTGATATCAAGTTTAACATTTATATGAGTAGTACTTGTGGTATGTAACTCTAGTGACACCCAAGTTAGGCCAACAATTGCATCAAAGCAGACAAATATGGGCAAATTCAAACGCTTAGTCTTGTTGTTCCCTTCTTTAGATACCCAGAAACGCAAACCCAGCTGGTTCCTCACTGAATACAACCAAGATGTTACCCACCAAACAAGTTCAAAAGCAATTTCCAGGTTCTTGACTTTAAAGTGACATATTACCTAATCCATGATTTGAAAACCGAACGTGATATCCTGCAACAGTATTATCATTTCAGTAAACAGTCTATGTCCAGCATGTGCTCTGAATGCATCTACATCGCTTGTATTTCAAGGGATATAGTTACTTACTTCCCCTTTTTCTTTCTGCAGCAGTCAAATTTGGTAACATATTTCTCCCATCACATAAAATAACATATTTCTCGACATTTTACGAAAAAGAAGATGCTTCATTGATGCCAGTACGTCACCTTCACCACCCGTCAAGTGAATGCGATCATCTTTCTAACTTCGCTGAATAATAAAATGATTACTGACAAGAAATATTTCATGATATTTCTCGTAATATTCAAATTACAGTCCGTGCTCATATCCTAGAAAGATCTCATGATGTGGAAATAGCCCGTAACAGACCGTGGGTGCCTTTCAACTCGCTCTCAGCCGTCGGCCACTATTTATTGATAAAGATCAAGGGGCAATTTCGGCCTTAGTTTTCTTGTTCCAGCCTCCTCTTCCCTGGAGAAACATCTTCTCCGACTGAAATCCTTGTCATATGGAGACGTCACTAGCGCAGTAATTATTGGGAAAAAAAAAAAACCTTATCTAAGGTTGTAATTGGACACATCTAGAATTTTCATATGTCGGGCCCCTTATTCGTTAGAACTCAGTTGAAGATATCTCAAACTTCGGCAATCATTTAAGCTCAATTTTAATATTAATTAAAAAAGAGCTTAAAAGATTTCACGTGAATCATTGAAACAATGGTATAATTTTTTTTTTTAATAAGTAAAGGGGGAAGGGCTATGTATCAAATGTAAAATCTCTTTGATTTCAAGCAATGCCAACTACCAATTAAGCTGGATGTTGATTGATAATTCATAAAATTTTATATTATTGGAGTGATGTTGAAGATTTTTTCACAGCCAATGAAATTAAAATAAAATTCTCATGTAAAAATAAAATTCAGGATCATAAATTTGACATTTGTTTATTACAATTCTCTTATGGAAATTACACTACAATCCTTACCTGCATATTTGACATATTTTTACCCCCAACCAATTATAGAACCCCTCAAGCTGAAGCAACAAGCATGCACCACTTGCAACTTTGAGATGAAGGGAAGGGTAACTGATGGCATTTGTAGGAGAATAATGATCGGTTTATAGGTTTAAATCGCGTAATTGTCCACATAAAGAAGAAAGACTGCAAATAGTTGTCGGAAAAAAATCATGGGCAAAATTTGATAAGAATTGTAAAAAGGGAATGATTTTATGTTAACGTTGTATGTTATATAAATTTGAGATATGAGCTTGTTTAAAAATGTAGGTAAGAGTGGTTAATGACATTTATGAGAAAATAAGAGGTCTATCAATAACCAGTGGAGAACAAATGATGAACATTTTTGTGTATCATTTTAAAAAATTAATGGAAGCCCAATAAGGTGTTCACACGCCCAAACAGAATCTTGCAAACTTGGTGGGAATGGTGGGACAGCCTCAGGGAGGGATGGGTCGTTTTCCTAGCCTTTCTGAGGGCCAATTTCAAAAGTTGTTAGCATCTATGAATCAAGTGAACTTTGCTAATCTAGGTATCTATTCTAATAATGTGTCAAAAAAAAATTGATCTCCAAGAATGTAGTTGAACAGGTACTTTTGTTTTTTTTCATATGGCTGCACAAATATGTCCATTCCACCAAAATAATGGCTGGTTTTATCTCTAGTATCATTATCATGAACAACACAATGAAAATTTTAAGTAAAGCAGAGAAGCTGTGTATATATGTTGACTTGGGTTGTGTGGCCGTGCAAAGGTATTTAACTCCAAGAAAAAAGAGTAGGTTGAGAGTAAAAAAAAAAAAAAAGAATGGATGACCATTTGTACTTCAATTTTAGCCATGACCACTCCCCCTTCGAAAGAGTGATCCGAACCTTAACAATTTTTATTTTCTTGAATGATGCTTTTAATTAGACATCTTTTATGTGGATTGAACCGTCTAACATCAAAAGTTTTGTAAAGAATTTATCTTTGAATATAGACATGATTTAGCACCATCGGGTATCATACTTCATCATCATTTGCATTGTGTAAACACCATATCAGATGCATGATTCTGCAATTTTAACCCATTGCTAGTTAAGGTGAAGCTACAAATGGTTAGACATATGTAGTCACACGGCATCCCGTGAAGAGGGCCATTGCTTTGGGTTTGTGTCAGGAAACTTGTATTGTTCCCATCCATAAGCAAGTGCCAGACACTTGCAACGATGCGTAATGGACCAATAACTCGTGTTGGGAGTGTAGGAAGATAGCCTTTCAAGCCTTCAACCGAGGTTCCCAAATCTCTAATGCTATCAATCTCTGCCTACGAATTCTTTTTGTTTTTTGGGTCATTTTGGTGATATCCTGGAAAACGAAAAACTCTTTTCATACTTCGATTTCCAGCGCTTTCTTTCGACCTTTTATTTACAAACTAATGCATGTATTCGCCGAAGCCTTCCCCTTATTGAGAATTCCGTCATAAAGACCGTTGCGCACGGAATTCACTGCAGGCCTCCAAGAAATTCCCTCTTCTTAAACCCCACTTTCATAAAGCTGATTCTTTTGAAATATTTTCTGAATGTTGTTGTAATTTACGAACCATGGACAGATATGAATATCCTTCCAAGCGCCGGCTAAACAGTAAGCTGTGCTTTCCTGGAGGTGTGGGGATTAAATAGCACGTTGATTTCTTTCCAACCAAGTTGCAACATTTAAGACGTCGTGCCCTCGACAGCTACGTTAAAAAGGAGTGTGAGGGAAGGTAGGCAAGACTTTTGTGTCGAGTGTCTTTTCATTTTCTCTGAATACGTTCAGCCCTAAACTTGCGACAGCCCCACCGCAGGAGCAGCTCATAAAAAGGAACCGACAGACGTGTGGGATTCGAGTTAAAGGACAGAAAAAAACTGATCTTCAAGAACGCGGTTATGTGCTTTTGGATGACCTTAATTCCTAAAAAAGGATTTTTAATATTATATGGTTAATTTTGTCGATATAAGTCTGACCCATTATAAAGATTGCAGAGCCACACGGTATAAAAGGGCTTAGTTTTGATACCATGATGAATTGCAGGCCGACCTAGGAAAACTAGCATTAACAAGCGAGAGAAAAACCTGCAGCGGTGGTTCCCTCACCTCCAAATGTGGGACCGCCGTTTGTACAGTTCCTTTAAAAGTTATGTGCACGTGCATCCTTACTTCTCGTTAATGGGAGGAAAAGATGAGCTTGTATATTTATGAATATTTGCATTTCATGCCAAGGTACGGACATCCTAAGAATGGATCTTCAGTAAATAGACTGATTGGCTACCTACTCTAGAATAGTCAAGCCGATGTCTTTTCATTTCTGTAATTTTTATGAATGCGTTCAGTGTGTAAAGATGACAGAGCTGACAGACAAGTGAAGTTGGACCCTTGGCCAATGCGTTTACATTTAACAGTGAAGATGAAGATGGAAAAAATGAAATCTGCTTTTCATGCCAAGACACGGACATCTTGAAAATGGATCTTCTGTAGATGTACTTATTGGCTACCTACTCTGTAATAGTCAAGCCAACGTCTTTTCATTTCTTTTATTTTCAGGAATGCATCCAGTGTGTCAAGATGACAGAATAGGGACCTAGCTACCCCATTCCACGCGGGAAGGTCGTAAAGCATGACCGGCAGACGCGTGCAGTTGGACGTCAGCCAATGTGTTTTCATCTAGCAGTGAAGGAGCGGACGGAAGAAATTAACAGACTTCATAATGAAATGACTTGTCATTTCTTCTAACTTCATGAATACTGCTTTTTAAATCACTCCTGAAGACTTCTTAACCTCGCGAAAAATGACAAACTTCTTTCACACTTACATTTTTAGTGCTTTCTATTAACCGTTTCTTTGCCATGCATTATTCATTTCAAACCAAGGCATGTATGGCCAAGTTTACCTTTGGCTCGCCAACGCTTGCCCGTGTCGAGAATCCCATCGTGAAGACCATTGCGCACAGAAACAATATGAAAGCGAGTTCCATTACCTGCCGGCCCCATAGAAATTAAGTTTCTTCTTGCTAAACTGAATAATTTGATGAAATCTTGTATGTTTGGAACAAAAGTTTGTTTATTAATCAAACAAAACCAAAACTAATTACAAGATAAAACAAAGCCGTAAAGAAAAGAATTCTTAATATGCGACTATTATAAAAACATTATAATCTAAGAGATTATATATAAATAGAAGTAAGGTTTATACAAGAAAATCCTAATATCCTACAAAATAGAAAAAATAAATTGAGATCCTACAATATAGGAAAAATATATCATAGAGAGAAAATTGTCAATCTTCAACACCCCCTTCAAACTGAGAGTTGAAAGAAGTCCAAGACCCTAAGCTTGCTAAGGAGATGATAGTGTTGATTTGTCCATAAAGCTTTGGTCAAAATATCTGCAGGTTGGTTATCACTCACAACATGTGTTGTGTTGATTAAACCATGACGTATTTTTTTTCGAATAAAATGACCAGAAACATTTATATGCTTAGTCTTCCAATGAAATATTGGGTTTTCTGTCAATTTTTGCGTTGCCTCATTAGTACAATATAACAACACTGGCTGTGTAACATTAATTCTCATAACTTTTTAATAGACCAATCACCCAAACAATCTCACAAGTAGCGGTTGCCATGGCCCTATATTCGGCCTCTGTTGAAAAAAGAGTCACAACTGGTTGCTTTTTACTTTTCCAAGAAATTACTGAATGTCCAAGTGTAAGACAAAATTCAATAATGGATCGACGTGTCTAAGGCATTTTGCATAACTAACATCACAGAAAGCTTGTAAGAGAAAATCACCATCTGAAGGAAAGAATAAACCAAGCCCTATTGTTCCTTTAAGATACTTAACAATGTGAAGAGCTGCCTCCTAGTAAGATCATTTGGGAATATGCATGAACTGACTTAAGAGGTGCATTGGAAAAGCTATGTCAAGGTGTGTCATATTAAGATAATTCAACTTACCAATCAACTGCTGATAACTTAAGATGTTCTCAAATGGTGGATTACCTATTTGTGGACGAACTCACTCATCATATTTTAAGTTAGTGAATAAGACATTTGTCTCCATAAGATTTCCAACAGACTTTACAACTGATAGTCCCAATTCAAAAATCAATTCTAAGATATACTTACATTGACTAAGATGCATGCTATTTGAATCTCGAAGGATCTCAATCCCAAAAAAATACTTGAGTTCTCCTAAATCCTTGATTCGAAATGTAGAATGAAGATAAACTTGTAAAGTCTCAATTTTTTGTATATCATCACTAGTAATTAAAATGTCATCCATATATATGAGCACTAAAACAATATTACCATCTTGTCCTTTAGTGAAAAAAAAAATAGTCATACAATGACTGTTGATAGCCAACAGATACTAAAGCTTCTGTAAACTTCTCATTCCACTGTCGTGAAGCTTGCTTTAACCTATGTAAAGATTTCTTCAACCAACATACTTTGGACCCCTCTTCAAAAGGACTCCCAGGTGGTGATTTCATATATATTTCCTCATCTAAGTCTCCCTATAGAAATGCATTATGGACATCCATTTGTCGAATAGTTCATTTACGTTGTGAAGCAATAGATAATGCACTTCTAATTGTCACAGATTTTACTGTAGGAGAAAAAATCTCATGATAATCAATACCTTCTGTCTGACTATAACCCTTCGCTACTAGATGAGCCTTAAACCGCTCAACACTCCTATCAGCATGATACTTAATCTTGTATACCCATTTACATCCTACGGGTTTTCTCTGTAGTGGTAGGTCTACCAGTTCCCATGCTTCATTTGATTCTAATGCTTTCATTTCTTAATCCATGGCATCTCGCCATCTAGAATCCTTAATTGCCACATGGTAGAACAAGGGTTCTATCTTAGGTGAAATGGTTGCTATGAAGTGTTGATGTAGAATGGATAAAGGTATATAAGATACATAGTTAGAGATGGGGTACTATATGGATAGATTGACAACGTTGTTGCAGACATAATCTTGAGTCCATATGGGTGGCTTGGAAATTCTATTAGATCGTCTATTAAGTGATGGAGGAACTATAGGATCAGACATGGTTGGTAAGGAAGGATCATCCGTTGTCTCATCATCATAAGTGAAAACAAGAGGCGATGTAGAAGGAGGATATGAAATTTTCCAAGGTAGAATCATTGGGTTGGTTGCTTGATGTATTGGAAGTGGTAATATCTAGTGTAGCATGAGTGATAGTATCAGGAATGGGATTTGATTGTGTATGAGGGGTTACCTAAGCATTTAAATTAGGGTTAACTCTGATAACTTGTTGTGCAGGCTCCTCATCTTAAGATGACATCATAGGAAATTATGAAGAATGGGACCCAGTCTCTATGTTTATAAAAGGGAAAACAATTTCATGAAAATGAACATCACGACTCACAAAAAATTTCTTTTTCTTAATGTCATAGAGTTTATACCCTTTTTACCCAAAAGGGTATCCCATGAAAATACTAGAAATAGCTCGATGAGCAAATTTGTTTTTGTGCCTTATTACTGAAGCATAGCAAAGACAACCGAAGACTCGAAATCTTGAGAGGTTAGGAGCTTTCCCATGAATCACTTCATAAGAAGATTTCCCATGTAAGAATGAAGAAGGAATATGATTGATAATGTGTGTGACAGTAAGTATATACTCACCCCAAAGACATTTAGGCATATGATTTTAAAATTTTAATACTCGTGCAACATCTAATAAGTGGCGATGTTTACGTTTTACCACACCATTCTGTTGCGGAGTATATACACATGAGCTTTCATGCATAATACCCCGTGATGAAAACAACTTGTCACATAATAAATTAAAGAAATCGGTTGCATTATCAAGACAAATGCGTTTGATCTCAATGTTAAAATGATTCTTAATTGTATTTAAAAAAGTTCCAAATGTGATATTGTTTCAGTCTTATATTTCATGAGGAAAGTCCAAGTCCCTCATGAAAAATCATCAACAATGGTTAGAAAATATTTTGAACCATTATAATTTAGGGTATGATATGGTCTCCAAATATCCACATGGATTAAATCAAAAATATTTTTGACATTCTTAGTGCGAACAGTGAATGGATCATGTGTTTGCTTAGCAAAAGGACAAACTAAGCAATGAAAATTTGAAGATGGAAAATCTTTGAAATCATTCTAAAATTTAAATTTAGATGAAGACATGTGACCAAGTCTCAAATGCCATAAATGAAAACTAAGGTCATTGTGTGTTAAAGTAATTGAAAGGGTAGGTGTAATACTGGAAGATTGACTAATATGGTTATTCTTAAGGTGCAGAAAAAAATAAAGTTCATGTCACATTCTACTAATCCCTTTGATGTCACCTGTAGAGAGGTCTTGAAACATACATAAATCAGTATAGAAAACCACTAAATAGTTATTCTCAGCAATGAATTTAGCTACAGACAGTAAGTTATATTTGAAATCATGATAGTAAAGTACCGTGTGCAATTTTAAATTGTTGGCTAAGGTTATGGAACCAATGTGGGTGACCTAGGTTAGTTCTCTATTCGGCAATTTAACATATCTAGACTTAGACATGCATTTAACAGGAAATTCTAAACATTTACAATTAGCAGTAATATGATTACTAACCCCACTATTTATAATCCAAATATAAGGAAAAGATTCTGAAATACCTGTTCCATTAGCATGAGAGGTCCTACCATAGTCCTCTTTGATCAGATAGATAATATGGTCATACTGCTTTGGTGTGAAAGTACAATGACTATGCTCAACAGTGGCTAGATTAGTAGTAGCAAAATTCTTGTGACTTGAAGGATAGCTATTAAGCTTGTAATAAACATTCTTTTTATGCCCCAAAAGTTGACAATGCTTACATTGAGGCCCTTTAAGATAATAACAACTTTTCTTACGGTGCTCCTTGCGCCCACAATACTCACATTTAGGTTTATTAAAAATCCTACACAACATGGTAGTCATAAGGTGGTGATGCCATTTGTAATGGAGAATACGGCAAATAAAATCAAGCACATCAAGTGTTTGATAAAAGAATTGTGAGATACACAAAGCCAAAAAATTCTCCAAGAAAAATAATTGTTTAGCAAAGTATTCGAACCACAATAGCAAATCAAAATAGTCACAAAGCGCGGAAGCAAACGAGAAAATACTAAGATTTTAGTGCAGACAACAAAGTCAAAACCAATAAACAAATCACAATTCTTTCTGTTGAAGAGAAAGAAAATATCAAATAAAGGTTACACCTTTATGTCAAAATGAAAGAGAAAACCAAATAATGAGTTTCTGTTGCAACCAAATAAAGATTGCACCTTTTTGTCGAAATAGAGAAAAAATAACCCTTTTAGCTTTGTTGGAGAAAAGGACAAAATGATGACAAGATCAAGGAAACCAATGAGAGAACCAATTCTTTTGTTTAGTTAAAAAAAGAAAAAGATAAAAAAATTGGCAATACCAAGAAACCTAAACTAAGAATACCAAAAGGTTCAATTTTCTTACTAAACCAAGAATACCAAGAGAATTAAACCAAAATAATAAAACCTTACAAAGAGATAAAAGTCATTACCACACATTTTTCTTGAACTCAGAGAGAGAAAGCCGTTCTATTTATGCATACAGCTCGACAATGTGAACAAAAACTAAACAAAGAATTCAACAAAATCGTTGGCTCTCCATACTATGAAAAATTTGGTGAACTCTTGTATGTTTGGAACAAAAGTTTGTTTATTAATAAAACAAAACCTAAACTAGTTACAAGAGAAAACAAAATCGTAGAGAAAAGAATTTTTTAATGTGTGGCTATTATGAAAATATTATAACCTAAAAAGTTATATATAAATAGAAGTAAGGTTTATACAAAGAAATCCTAGTATCCTACAAAATAAAAAAAAATGTTGAAATTTTATAATTTAAAAAAATATATCATAAAAAAAAAATTGTCAATATTGGACGCAAACCTTTTTTCCATAAAGTTGGTTTTTTTAAGCTTTTCCCGAATGTTGTCAGAACTTACGCACTGTAGACAGATACGAAGATCGTTCGAATTTCGCGCTAAACAAAGTACTGTGCTTTCCCGGTAGATTTCTTTCCGACAAACTGTCAAAGGGACGATAATAAGGACCTCGGGGCCTGGACAGCCGCGTCAAACAACGTGGAAAAACGGGGAAAGCTAAGATTTTCACTAGTGTGAATAGGTCTTTTCATTTCTTTTATCTTCGAGAAGGAAAAGACAACCTGATTGGAATTCCAGAGAGGGGTTCAAAAAGCAATGTGAACTGCTGAATTTACTTATCCTCCAAACTTATTAGAAATTTCCTTCACCTCAAAAGGCAACGCCATCTGAACTTCTCCAAGCTTACTAGAAATTTCGTTCACTGCTTCTGCACCTCCATCTCTTCTCCCGTCGTTAGGGATTTCTTGCCGACCAATTTCAGGCAGACTTGTTTACATCGTTGTCCATTGCACTTCTCATCAAAATGCAGTATTAGAGATTTCTTTCTCGGAAGCCCTGCGAGCAGTACCAACAACATCAAGAGGCAGAACTCCTCGACCTGGCGGATCAGCGGGAGGATCAAACTGCAGTCGGATTGCGGGAAAAAAATGATATTTTAGCGGAGTAAATCTCCTTTCTTTTCTTTCTTATTTTTCATTAACTTTGTTAGGTGCTTCAGATTTAGTTAACTATATGGTAATTGTCTTCCGTGAATCATAGTTTGTTGGGTGCTCCAGATTACTAGTATTTTCTACTCTCAAAATTTCGTCCGATGGCATCAACTAGCACTCTGGGACCTGTTTCTTCTTCAACTCGTCGAATATAAGATGTTTTTCTTAGCTTTTACGGGAAAGATACCCGTAATAATTTTGTAGATCATTTACATGCAGCTTTGAAGGGAAAAGGTATTGTCGGTTTCAGAGACGACGAGAAACTGGAGAGGGGAAAAGTTATTTCTACAGAGCTCATGCAAGCAATACAAGATTCTCAATATGCAATTGTTGTGATCTCAAAGAATTATGCTTTCTCCAAATGGTGTTTGATTGAGTTAACTAAGATTATGAAATGTAAGTCAAAGACTGGGTTGAAGGTGTTGCCAATTTTCTACAACGTTGACCCGCCCGATGTCAGAAAGCAAAATGACAGTTTTGGGCAAGCGATTGATGAGCATGGTAAAGACCCCGACGTTGGAGAAGAGGAGATAAAAATGTGGAAAACCGCATTAAAAGATGTGGGCAACCTTGCTGGATGGCATATAAATAACAGGTATGATCATTGTGATTTAGTGTACTAAAAATTGGCTTAAATTTTTATGATTGGCATTACCAATTATAATTTACTTTCCTAGATGAAGTTTTAACATTGATTTTAAATTACTTTTCTTTACAGCCCTGAGTCAGCAGTTATTGAAGATATATGTCAAAAGATACATAATAAGTGGACACATTGCTTTTCAATAATATTAGAGGGACTCATTGGAATGAGCTCTCGCATTGAGAAAATGATCTCCTTACTCCATGTGGGATTGGATGATGTTTGTTTTATAGTAATTTGTGGAATGGGAGGCATTGGAAAAACAACACTGGCAAGAGTTATTTATGACCAAATGTCTCCTCAATTTGAAGCTAGTTGCTTTATTGCTAATATTAGAGAGGAGGCTATTAGTCGAGGTTTAATCCATTAACAAAAACAAATAATTTATAAGATTCTCGGAGAAAGTAGATTGGAGATATGGAATACTGATGATGGAATGAGAGTGATGTCAAGGAGATTATGTAAGAAAGATGTTTTTATAATTCTTGATGATGTGGATTCAAAAGACCAATTGGAGACATTATTAGGGAGGCATTATTGGTATAGTCCAAGGAGTAGAGTCATTGTAACAATTAGGGATTGTCATTTGTTGCAACAATTTGAAGATGTGGTTGAAATTTATGAGCAAATGGAGCTAAGTAATGATGAATCTTTAGAATTATTTAGTCAAAAAGCCTTTAAAAAGGATCACCCTACAAAAAACTTCATGAAATTGTTGGAAGATATTGTAGGCTATGCTCAAGGTCTACCTTTAGCTCTCAAAGTTTTTGGTTCCTATTTATGTGGTAGACCACTAGTCGCATGGGAAGCTGCTTGAAAGCAACTTAAGGAAACTCTCAATCCAAACATTTGCAAGAAACTTAAAATAAGCTATGATGGATTGAAGGATTCTCAAAAAGAATTGTTTTTAGATATTGTTTATTTGTTCAAAGGACAATATAGTAGTAAGGAAGTTGGTGTATAAAAAGCTTTTCATCCTTATTTTGACATTGATATTGAAGTTCTTAAAGATCGATATCTTATAAAGTATTCAAAAAGATATTTCAAATTTTGTACGCATGATTTGTTACGAGAAATGGGGCAACAAATAGTTTGTCAAAAGTCTCCTAATGAGCCTAAAAAATGGAGTAGATTGAACTCCTCTGATTGTATTTATCACATATCAAAGCATAATTTAGTAAGTGATTCTTTTTCACTTTATGAAGAAAATAATATTTTATTACAACTTTATGAATTATCTATCAAACATTTCTATGATAGTAATTTAATATTTTTTCTTTTTTGTAGGCAACTAATGCTATTGAAAAGATCGTCTTACAACCACCATTTGATAAGGACAAACAATTATCCTTTGAAGTCTTCTCAAGAATGACAAAATTAAAAGCATTTGTGATTAACAACAATTATGATACATCTTTTCTTGGTTGGTATGGCAATTATCTGGTGGAACGTAATGCCTCTTTTCCCCATCTACATTGGTGTGGCAATGCTTCAAAGTGTTCACTAAGTAATGAATTATGTTTTCTGCAATGGCCCGGCTATCCTTTACGGTCCTTGCCAACTAGTTTTCAACCAAAAAATCTTGTGGAGCTTAGAATGCCTTACAGCGGTATCAAAAGAGAATGGGGTGGATGGAAGGTAAGATTTGCCTTCTACAATTGTATTTTCTTTTTCTCATCCATTGATTTTTCCATCTTGATAATTTCAAGTATATTGACATGAGTTATTCGGTTGACTTGATTGAAATACTAGATCTTAGTGGAGTTCCAAACCTTGAGTCATTAAATCTTTGTAATTGTATTAACCAGCATAAGGTCCACGCATCTCTTGGATTTTTGAAACAGCTCCAAGAGTTGAACGTGGAAGGTTGTCAACGTCTTGAAAGATTCCTAGATGTGATAAGCTTGGAATCTCTTTGGCATCTTATTCTTGCTAGATGTTCAAGATTGAAGGCATTCCCAAACATTTAGGGTCATATGTCTTCTTTGAAGTATATGGATCTTATCGAAACTATGATTAAAGAGAGTTACCATCATCCTTTAACGAATTGTTATCTCTTGAGTATCTTAATTTTTGTGGTTCTTTAAGGTGTCAAAAAATCCCCCACATATGGTATACATATAACGGTGTAATGCATATTTTCTATTGGCCCCTTTGGAGGGATGGTGGGAGTTTTTTAAGAGGGCGAGCTTTAGATGTGGAGAGAAATGGCTCAATTCCTTGGTTTTTCATCCCTAATGTCTTCTCGAATCCCTTTAGGATTTTGGTCCTTGATTTGAGCTCTTTAAAAGAACTAGATCTAAGTCATCTCAATCTGACTAATGCAACTTTTCTTGTTCTTAGCTCTTTGTCTTCAATCAAATATCTAAATCTATCTCGAAACAAATTGACGACAATACCATATAGTATCTGTCAACTTCCCAACCTTGTTGCACTTCACTTGAGAGATTGTAAAAGTCTTCAACGATTGGAGTTGCTCTCATGCTTAAGATCCTTGAGAGAGTTAAATTTGGCTTATTGCAATCTATCATATGGTATGATTCCAAATAATCTTGGTTTTTTATCCTCACTCTATACTTTAAGTCTAAATGGGAACAAATTTAGAAAAATACCATATTTGTTCCAACTTTCCATGCTTTCTCATCTTTACTTGGATGATTGTGCCGAGCTTCAAGTATTACCGAAGTTACCATTAAACTTGCATAGGCTTAAGTTGAATAATTGTCCATTGCTGGAAATTTGTTGCCACAAGATGGACCTATTGACTTCAAATGGAAGCTTGTCCTACAATAATTGCTCTCTTATGGCCATTTATTTTGACTCTGATGGCAGACCCTACAAGATCCCACATGTGCATCAACCAAAGAAAATAGTGAGTTACTTATCTCCTTTTTAACATGAGAGTATTGGATTATTGAAATTAACAAATGCTACTATTACATGATAGCTTAAAGCATTACAATTCACATATTTTTTCTTATTTTACAGAACGGTTTTTATGGTGTCACGGTAGGCATTGCGCGGGCATCTGGAATCCCAGATTGGTTCAACCGGAGAATCACTAGTTCCTTTGGAACAATTGAACATTCCTTGCGATCAAATTGTCCTTCCTGGGAAGGTTGTGCTCTATTAATTCTTCATGAAGTTCATGAGCATGGAAGTTCTAATAATGGAACATTTGATGGCAACACTCGTACTCTTCCTCAATTTGTTGGTCAATTTCAATTAAATAAAGTTGGTATAAGAAAGTCCTTACTCCTTTGTGCCCCGGAAGTCCCTACTGTTGGGTTAAATTGTCTTTGGCTGTTTATAAGCCGATATTGGCTCCACGGTGGAGACAAGGTTGAAGGCTGCCTCGAGGGTTCAATTGAATCATGTAGCCTAAACGTGGAGGTGAGAGAGCGTAAGGCACGTTCTGTAAATTGGGAAGATTTCGTGGAGTTTTCTGAAGTTATCAATAGCATTTCTCCACGTGCTTTGGATTTTGACTATTGGCTTTACACTTGTGTTTCTAGCCGTATTAAATGAATTTATTCTCGGTGTGAGATTTGATTGGATGGCTATTGCCAGTGGGTTTCATTGTATCAGGTACAATTTACTCCAGCAATCCGGTGGTGTTCCAACTTTCTCTCACTTTACTTTTTATTTTATTGTTGTTTGAACTTTTTATCATCAATTTACTATCAATTCTTAGGGAAACATTAAATACAAGATAGAGGGAGAGATTGGGAGGTAAGCAATGAAATTTGGTTGGAGGAAAGGTTGATGATTATTTTGCTACTAAACTGGAACAACATTTTGCTAATAACGAGGATTGAAAAGGCCGTGCCCTCTCTCATGAATCCACATTGTTTATGACTAGTAATTTTTTGCTTAGCATAGATGTTTAGTGCTTTCAAACAAAATAAATATTTGAGTTGTTTGACTCATGCAAATATATTTTGTTTTCATATTTTTTCTTTGTTAAATGGGTTAGTTATGATTTATTTTGCTTAACTATTTGTTGGTTATAATGGAATATTTCTGAATTGGCTATTTTTTTTTTGTTTATAAGGCTTATAAGAAAATATGATTTTACCATTACACTAGCTGACCTTTTATAATTTGTGCACAAAAGCTTATGATTTAGTCATTTTCAATATCTAGACAAATTCTTAATATGCTTTATTGTTAAAATTGATTTTCAATGTACTTTGTTCGCATATCCTCTTCCTTGCCCCTTCTTGCTCAGTCTTATGATGGACCTTTACGTTCTCAAACCCCTTTTGCTGCATCACCCGTCCATCTCTGCTATGCTAAGTATGTCACTCACCACTAGAGCAATCCTTAAATTTGATAACATTGTGCAAGGACCAATGGTCAAGATAAAAGATAGAAGTCGATGTCCACGGGTTGCATTGGCATTTAGTGTTCATGGACAAAGTTTCTTGGAGTTTTTAATTTTCAAACTTTGACAATTGGTAAATGTGATGTTGAGCTCAAAATATTATATGAAACCTTATTAATTCTCGTCAGCACTAAAAAATTTAGTAAACCTAAAGCAGGTAGTGAGGCTGTAATTATTGATGGTCTTTGGATTTGACGAATGTGGGATGGGAATTTGTTAGGCACAATTTAACGAGATGTCAAGTACTTGTATCCAGGTTGATTGAGCAGCTGTTGGATTGATTTAATCGACGTTGTTAGATATTGACTTACATGCTACATCTTTGAATTTTCTTATTTATTTTTTATTCATTGCATGTTTGTTCAATTAATCTGTTAACTGTTTTTTTTTTGTTGTCTTAAATTAAATTATAGCACATAAAGTTACATGAGTTACCTTTACTTTTGAGTTGAGATGCGGAGATTACATTTAGAAAACTGGAATTGGTAAAGCAAGCTAGAAAATCCATAGTGTGAGTTGACATCCTTGAACTTGGACGAATTACTCTCTACACGGTTTGTCTCTTGCAATTGGAAGTTCTTATGGCCTGAGTTTGTGGTTTGGATACCCCTTTATGCTTGTTTTTGATCCATTTTATATGCCAACAAGGAACAAGGTGGGCTATTTAGATCTTTTTCCTGCATACCAATCTTGTCTGGACATGAGGCCTTTTGTTACGTGCTCCCCTTGTCTGACAAAAGCTATAGGGAGGAGTGATGGGTTGCAGAGGATTGTGTGGGTGAAGGTGTGCGGATCTGATCGCACAATTGTTTTAATTAAGCGTCATGGTGGGAGGAATAGGTAGTAGTGTCACCCATGCTTGCGTGTGTAAGTTTCTGTGGGTTACCTTTGAATTCCTCTGCCTAAGTAGTTAGAAAGGGTAGTATAAATAGGGAACAGAGGGTAAAAACGAAGGCAGGCTTCAGTACCCCACCTTGCTCGTAACCCGGGAGACTTTCTCTCCCTTTTGATCAATACAATCTCTGCAAGGTTTTATCTTTCTTTTCTTATGTTCATCACTCACCATTGGGAAAAAGATCGGCCACAACCCTTGGTTTTATGAGGATTTCCTCTAACCTAAGCCAGTGAAAAGATCCCTAACATATGCATGTCACACCTTTCTTGTTGATCCGATCTCTGCTCTTCCTCTTGAAAATGCAGATATTGGATGCAATTAAATCAAAGCTACTTTGCTGCATGTGCATCAGTGTATGTGGAAGGTAGTCCCGATCTTCTAAGACTCTCCAACGATAGAGACAGGAAAGGAATTTAAAGTTTGCAGCTCCATCTGAACTATCTAACAATGTGAAAAACATACTTGTAACTAATGGGTTTTGAACCTAAAAGTAAACAGAGTTTGCCATGTTGCTGTCCAAATGTGTCCATGCCACCAAGATGGTGACTTGTTTTTTCTCTATTATTATTATCTTGAACACGTGCAATCAAAATTTCAAGTGAAGTAGAAAAACAATATATATCTTGATTTGGGTTGTGTGGCCATGCAAAGGCATTTGACTCCATAAGAAAAGAGTAGGTTGGAGATCAAAGGTTGCATATCAATTGATTCATTAGGAATTCTTATGAGAGTCAAAGGAAAAAGGTGGATGACCATTTCTTCTTTGGCATTGGTCATGACAATTTCCCTTTAGCCTTTGGAAAAGTGATCTCAATATTTTAATTTTTTGTTGTCTTGAATGATGCTTTTTAATTAGACACCACTAATGTGGACTAAACCTTCTAACCTCAAAAGCTCTTCCTAGAGAATGTATCTTGGAACATAAACGTGATTTAGCATGATTGCATCATATTTAATCATTTGCATTGTGTAAACTTGCCTTGTCAAATGCATGATTCTGCAATTTGTATGCCATTTGATAGTGATCAAATTTCCGTTGGTAGCTTATATCTCAAGCTACCCACAGAGCTTATTCTATCTGTTTGTATTATTGCTTATCAGCATAAGCAATTCAACCATGGATGGAAGAAGACGAACATAGCATAATTGAACTTATGTTGAAATAAGTTACTGAACTTTTTAATGTCACACTACTCTTCTAGTTTCATTGTCTAAAATAATTTTGATGACAGCATGGGACGCATTTGGTAACAACAACAACTGAAAATTGATTTTGTTCTACAGCCAGCAACTATTTTTCTTTCACAAATTTTGTTACCTTCACTACTTTAGCTAACATATCACATTTGGAGTCTCAATTAAACCCAATAGACACCACAAGGTTTCATAGAATAAAACGTTCTATGCATGAACTCAAAGGATAAGTACAAGAAAAAGTATTTTTATTGTCTCTCTCTCTCTCTCTCTTTTTTTTTTGTTTTCCTTTTTCATGTTTAACTCTGAAAATATAAGATTTTCCCAATATATAATAGCCAAAAAGGTCTAAATGCAAACACTGAACGCATCTTTCAACCTAACCGCCAGAAAACCACTGCACATTTGGCTTCTACATTTACACTTCAATCCAGACTCGGCAATTTCATTGCCAGATTCTCCACCTTCAAGCTGGCCGTCAGCACAATCTGGCTTTTCCCACGGAGCAATTAAACTTGTCATCACGAAAATGAGTATATAGCTTTCTCACAACAACACATCCCAACAAGACACCCCTTGAATCCAAGGCATTCACCCACTGATCATGGCCGGAATTTCAACTTTATCTTATTCCAGTATCAGATTATCAAATACTTATACAAAAAAGAATGAGAAAAAGAGAGGGAAACATTATCTCCACAAAGAAGCATCAAGTATTAACATAGGCAATTAAAATCAAGGGTCATGCCATTGCCCTGAACTCAGTAAGCACTAGGGATTTGTTCTCAAAAGCTGTATAGGTCTCAATCTCACTTGAAGATTGAAAAATGAATCAATGCCTCTTAGAAGACTAAAAGAAATGACACAAAATCTGGGTATATGACACAAGCAATATCACCTTTGCTCCTGTAAGAACAATTTTTCCTAACACAAAAATAAGCAACACAATCTTCGGTTGTTTCATTCGATAGATCAATCTTAGGAACAACTCTGGCTCATATTGACAAGAAGAAAGAAACACAAGTCAATTGAAGATTCACCATTCTCTGATTCATGTCTATGCAATCTAGGACATATGTATGTATATGAGTGCAAAAATGCTAACATACATGTGCATGTTCACATGAAGTATTAGTATAAGATATAACATAAAAACCCTAAGAAAGGTTTAATATCAATACGTCTTTAGAGGACATTCTCCTCTTATTGCCACTTGAATGGTCAAAGCAGGGGAATGCCCTAAAGACTCTTTTTCTGATAAATACCTACAACAATTCACAAAAGAACACAGAATATGGCGCATCCATGCCATAACTCTTGGAGAAAAAAAAAAGACCCAATGATGGCTTTTACCTCTAAGAGAAAGAAGCGGAAAATTACTCCCAAGACAATTTTTTGCTTGGAAAGTACATGGTACAAAGTTCAAAGGAAGTTCTCACATTTAAGAGAAAGAACACAAGACACTATAATGGCACATTTTTCTGTTATGTATATGCTACAATTCAAGAAAAGAACTCGATAATTGCTATGGCGTATAAGCAAAAGAATGCAGAACATAGACAGCTCACTGCTAGCACTTACGCTTGAAAAGGCACCATGGGAATATGCAAGTCCTTCAAGCCTGATGGGGAATTTAACATCACAAGAACCAATCATGTGGGGAATTTAACATCGCAAGAACCAATTATGTTCTAAATCTAGAAATCCTACAACAGCAGAATGCCTCGTGTTAGACAAACCATAACAATTTGTGCCTAAGTGTGCATGTGTGCGCGCGTAAGCAAGAGAGAGTTACTACTGTTAACTTTGCAGGAAAACCAAGCTTCTGAATAATTCAAGCATACTGAAAAGTGCACATAACATGTAAATTAGGTAGAGAAAAAAAAGTAATAATAAAACAACACGACCACTCATTAAGATCTTTGCACTTCACACATTGAAAAGATGTTGAGTAGATGACAAACACTTTTTTCTTCTTAATTGTAAAATACGGAACTATTTATCTCTAATAACTTTGGTCTTGCATGGTTCCACCATCTAGTGAAACTGCGATTTCCAAACAGAACAAAATGCAGGTTGCAGGCCATTTTTCTACATCTCACAAATGGGCTATGTCAAAATCCCTACTTATGCAACTCCAACAATTTGACAAGGCATCCATTACCTTCCATGCCGCCAACCTAGATTGGTGTTCGCTGTTAGCTCCTATACAAACCTACGAATTATAATAACATGTCAGTATGCGCAAAATTATGTTTCTAAAAAACAAAAGCAACTAGAGATGCCAATTACATTTATCTGTTCAATGTACCAAGCTTTCATAGAGTATTTGAAATGAAAAACCAGCTAAAGTATTGAACTCATTTGATTATAGAAGGAACAAACATAAAGAAGTGAGCCTTACTCAGCCATAAACTTTGTGCCAGAATTTTACCATATAAGAAATTCTAACTAACTGACATCTTATCATTCTAGTCTAATTCCCTAGAGAGAGAGAAGACCAACATTTCAACAATAACAACAAAAATAAATCTTGATACATATAAAGAGACATGTTATAAGTAAGATAAAAATAGCACATGAAGAGACATGTTATAAGTAAGAAACTGGCAGATGATTTGGGGAAACTACCATCTTCCCAGAGGCAAAAATCAAAGTTATGGTCTTCAGCTCTTTTATTATCATAATTACAACAGCGAAATGCTGCAAGAACATCAAGAAAGCAACACTTAAATGATGCACATTGATGCTAAAGAAACAATATTCTATGTGAAATAAGGAACAAGGTTAAGTTGCAAAGTGAATAACTACACAGCCCGCCATATGAAACAAAAATGATCAAGAGAGGGAAAAAGAGAGCTATGACCACATTCTATACCTTGGGACTGTATTCAGCATTACTAGCTTGCAATGCAATAGCTTTAAGATCTAACTTGTAGTCCAAATTGGTAGTTGACACAATATTCTTGAATGGCAACAAGTAACTTGTTAATTTATAATGACTAAAATAAAAGGGAAACTGATTTATAATCTAAAGCTTTTTTTATATAGCTTATATATAAGAACTGAAATATGAAAAGACAACTAGTCCAAGAAAAAAAAACCATGCCCCTGGTGGCATAGTTCATTTAATCAATAAGTACCAAATTATTTGAAAACTGTTCAAAAGCATATGACATAAATAACTTCAAAGACACATTTAGACTCCTGCTTGTTCTGCAAAATATAGCCCAAAGCACACAACAAGGGCCAGAAACAAAAGCCATCAGAATCTCTGCAGCCAACCTATCGCTCAAATCACAGATCTGGCATTTCAAAACTTTAAAACCATACCATGGAAGTTCATTGTATTTGTATTACAATGCTGCAGGATCATATCCCATTACAAGTATGTGAATTTTTGCAACCAATGACAAAATTTACATAACAAAATCAACTCTCACCTTTTTCCTGTCTCACAGGGATGTTTTCCAAATATACACAGCCATGCTCTAGTTTTGCGGTGAAAACCGACCCGCACCACAACGGCATACTATTTCATTATTAGACACACAGTACCCATTACAAATTATTGATCAACGGACTTCAACAAAAGTAACCTAGCCCATTACATCGTACTAAAGCCTATGATCTCTCCATCGTCATATTGACTGTAGCGTCACCTTCCAGGTACGGCAAAAATTGACCAGCATCTGGACTTCACATTTTTGTGATTATGCCGGTATCTCAGGCAACTGACCAAACAGGTGGTATGCATAATGGAGTTACACATTCGTTGGTGCTCACTGCAAAGAATGACTTAAAGGCAAATTCAAATGAACATTGATCTTATCTCAACCAGCAAAGGTGGTATATTATTTATAGGCAGTACATCCAGATCCTGCGAATCTCTGCTTTTGACGCCACAGCGTGGACCTATATCACATAAAAGCAATAATGACTTTAATGCAAGCATGCCGCAAATGGCTTGCCTCCCACATCACAAATTCTTACCGCTTTTCAAATCTTTCCTGATAACTTATTTGGGCAATCTTCTTGATCTCGCGGAAAATGACAAACTTCTTTCGCACTTAGATTTTCAGTGCTTTCTATTAACCGTTTCTTTACCATGCATTACCCATTTTCAAACCAAGGCTGTATGGCTACGTTTACCTTTGGCTCGCCGAAGCATGCCCGGGTCGAGAATCCCACCATGAAGACCATAGCGCACAGAGACAAAATGAATGCAAGTTCCATTGACTGCCGGCCCCACGGAAATTTCATCCTGTTGAACCCCTTTTCAGAAAGTTGATTCTTTTGAGCTACTCTTAGCATTTCCTTTCTCCTTGTCTACTGTCGTTATTGTTTTATTGCTAGCTTTCAAATGGAATAGAACTTTAAGCAACTCTTTCCTCGAGGAGTTTCTTTACACTGGCAAGCATATTGTAGTTATGCTTGCCTGTGTCCATTTTCTTTCTAATTCTTTTTTTTTCCTCGGTATTTTTCTTGTCTTTTTTTTTTTTTAATTAAGCTTTTGTTTGCAATTCTTTTTCCTTTGCCAATATTTTACTAAATTGAATTTATCCTTATCTTGCAACAAAAGAAGATAAATTCTACACAAGAACACGTGCATTAACCTTTATGTTGAAGGACAAAGAATATTTGATTGTGTCCATAGTTTATTCACTTAATTTACAAATTGTTCAAATAGAAAATAAAATTGATATTGTTTTAGTAAACTTAAAGCATGTAGCAAGGTGGTAATTATTGATGGTCTTTACATTTGATGAATGCGGCATAAGAATCCATTAGGCATAGTTAAATGAGATGTCAAGTGCTTGTATCTGGAGTTTCACATTTGGCTGCCCAAATCTGTCAATTCTAGCAAAATGATGGCTGTTGTTATATCTATTATTGGAATGGATGACCATTTGTTCTTTGGCTTTAGCCATGACAATTCCCATTAAGTCTTTGAAAGAGTGATCCAAACCTTAATATTTTTTGTTGTCTTGAAGGATGCTTTTAATTAGACACCATTTATGTGGACTAAACTAATCTAACATCACAAGTTTTGTAAAGAATCTATCTTTGAACATAGACATGATTTAGCACCATTGTATCATACTTCATCATCATTTGCATTGTGTAAACAATGCATGATTCTGCAATTTTAACCCATTGCTTTAAGTTAATCTACACCGTTAATAGTTGAGGTGAAGCTACAAATGGTTAAAACATATGTGGTCATACGGGATCCAGCGAAGATTGCTGTTGCTTTGGGTTTGTGTCAGGAAATTCGTATTATTCCCATCCATAAGCAAGTGCCAGACACTTGTAACGATTTGTAACGAACCAATAACTTTTGTTGGAAGTGTAAGAAGATTGCCTTTCGGTCCTTCAATCGAACCTTCCAGGAAAGAACAAAAGAAAGTATAAATCGACGTGCAAAGAACGGCTTAAAGCCAATTCAGATGAGCATTGATCTAATCTTAAAAGAGCCCAAGTAACCAGCCTTCTAATCTCTGCTTTTAACTCTACAACGCGGACGTATATCACATAAAACAATAAAAGGCTAACGTAGGCATCCTGCACATCGGCTCCCAAAGCTCCACTGCTTTCAAATCTCTGCCTATGAATTCTATTTATTTTGGGTCATTTTCATGATATCGTGGAAAATGACGAACTCTTTCCATACCTCGATTCCCAGCGCTTTCTTTCGACCGTTTATTTACCAACCAATGCATGTATTCGCCGAAGCCTTGCCCTTATTGGCAAGTCCATCATAAAGACCATTGCGCACAGAATTCACTGCAGGCCTCCTGGAAATTTCCTCGTCTTAAATCCCATTTTCAAGAAGCTGAATGTTGCGGTAATTTACGGACTGTGGACCAATATGAATATCCTTCCAAGTCCCCGCTAAACAGTAAGTTGTGCTTTCCTGGAGGTATGGGGATTAAATATCATGTAGATTTCATTCAGACCAAGTTGCAACATCTTACACATCGTGCTCTCGACGGCTGCGTCAAAAAAGAGTGTAAGGGAAGGTCGGGAAGACTTTAGTGTTAAAGTGTCTTTTCAATTTCTCAATTATCTTCATGAATACGTTCATCCCTACTCTTACGACAGCCCTACCACAGGGAGCAGCTCATAAAAAAGAACGGACAGACGCGTGGAATTGGAGTCGAAGGACAGGCTGATTGGCACGTTAGCATTGCTATTCTATCTGCTTTTGCGATCACCACGGGAAACCCAAACAAGTGAAGATGCTTGAAAATTTATAAACATCTTTGTCCAAGTGAATTATTAGTGTATGTATTAAAAAAATTGATCTCCAAAAACGTGGTTATGTGCTTTTGGATGACCTTAATTCCCTAAATCAAAGGAAAGGGAAGATGAGGACATCTTTATGGACGTTGCTGAAAGATTTCCCGAAGCATGTAAAACCTGTATTTGTGCCGGTTGTGAGTAAGTGGTTTTGTGCTTATCAAGTGTGAGAACCGAGGAAGTACGAAAGTCAGAGCTGCTGCTGGTGAAACAAAGCAGAAGGAAGGGTGAAAAACGGGAGACTATTCGAAGCTTGTAAAGTACCTAAGAAAAATCAAGAGATAGTGATTATGTGACGACAGAGTTTAGGCCTGACATTAACGTACTTTTCTTGCTTGTATGTCTTTGTTTTGACTTTATAAGCAGGAATATGTCCTATCAACTATTTGGAACTAGAGTTGATACTTGTATGAAGATTGAAGTAAAATTGCTCAGCTACTTCATATTTATATTGATGATTTAACATGACATAAGATTATAATTTTTTATTCGTTAGAGCAAGTTGGTGAGAGATAACAGCTCAGATGCTTTCACTATTTTTTGTTGGGATCTCACCACTTTCAAACCCTCCCGGATGCGTTGACCAGTTGTGCTCTGCTCTCCTGGTCTGTCTCTCACCATTAAAACTCCTTGAATGCAGGGCAATCCTGAAATTTTATTTGAACATAGAAGGGCCAATGTTCCAGAAGTAAAAACATAGATACTAGTGCCGGAACAGATTGTCGGCAAGGGGAAAAAAGAACAGGGAGAAAACTGAGAGAACAAGGAGAGGAAAATTTCTGGCTTTTGGTTTTATTTCTGCTTGTTCATTTACAGCATGCTCTATCTTTATCGATATACAGTTTTCCCTGTGAGTGAAGAAATATTTGAACTGGTTGCCGTTGCCGGTGCTTGTAGTGAAGGTTGGTTTCTTCATTGATATGATTTCAGATTGCAGCCTTTCCAGTGGGTTTTGCGGCAACGTCTTGCTCTTCACTGGTACTGGTTGGAGCTTTGGATCTTAAGTGGCTGACGTGGAGGTGTTGTGTGACGTGGGTGTTTCTCATGTTGGTACGAGAGAGAACGTAGTAGTTGATGTTTTCAAGCATCAATATAAATATATATATCTATATATATATATTAATGAATTTTTTTAAAAAAGTCTACTTACTGCAGGTGTTACACTAAAGAATGTTCCCTTTTGAGATACCAAACCGTCGAGACTCTCTGTGGCTTCTTGCTAAGGGAGACGACGAAGGTGTTGAACTCATGATTTCATTGTTGAAAACATTTGCGACCTCATCTGCTCTTCATTGGTCCATGCAAAGCAAAACCTATTTTGGTACATATTTTTCAGATGATTTATTTGTTCGTAGCTCAATCATTGTGCTTCACTTTTGGCTAATAATTTTTTTTTTTTTTTTGGTGGGGGGAGTTGTGGTGGAGAGAATGAGTTATAGTGCCAGCGTGTGCTCATAGCATTTACAACTTTAACTTTCCTAATTGATGAGTTTTAAACACTGATATGGTATCAACGTGGCCTTGCAAGACATTTTGTTTAATAGTATGATGGAATTCAATTAGGAAAAATGGTAAAAATATGAAAGAGATTGCATTGAATAATGTTTTGATCATATAAGATAATTATCTCTAATCCATAGATTTTGGTAATTTAAAATCACAACCTCTTGATTGTTTTGATCATAAACAATGAAATATGTTTTGATCATGTAAATAACAACCTCTTGATTATTTGTTAGTGACAACAAGCCAAGTGAGTATTAATTAATATTAAGTTTTGAAAGCTATCTTAATTGGAGGATGTAATTTTGTTGGCACATTAATATCTCTAAGTGATTAGTTAGGCACAAAATGTACTTTTTTTTTTTTTTTGTGTAATCTTTCCCATGATGTTCAATGAGGAGAGGGACTCTATAGGTAGAAGTGAAACTCCTTTGTAGTGAGTTCCACAATGTGTAATGACACTTTAAATATTAGAATATTTTAGTTTATATTTATTTCAATTTAGACTCTTAATGGTTTAAATGAGTTACATATTCAATAACTTGAGTCCTTAGTCCCTCTTTCTCTCTCTCTCAAGGAACTCTTTTTTTTTTTTTTTTAAAACAATCTATAGCATATTGCAAATTTGTTAGCATAAGCCTCTTAATATTGTGGCACAACAAAGAGGGCTTCCCTCTCCCTCTCCTTGTTTTGGTTATTTTATGTTATGCTTCACTAATTTTTTTTTTAATGATTTTTGCACCGGAGGAACTTTTACTAAGTTCTCCATTTGCAGTTACTTTTGATTGCAAATTAAATTCTCATTTTCCTTTTTCATTTAAGTCCTTCATGCAAGTTCTAATTTTACTCTTTGATACCCAATGCATCCAAATATTTTATTTCCTTGTGCAGGACCAAAATGACATAAACTGCAATGACGTTTTTGTGCTGATGGCATGTATTCCCTACTGTTTTCCATCTTTCAATTTCCGTATGTGTGTTATTGCGGTCATACATTTTATAAACTTATTTATGAGATTGTTATTTTCTTTGAAATTTTTATCTGCATTGATACATTCTCTATGTTTTGTGATGTGTTATGATTGAGCAGGGAGGGGGTAAATTTTCGCTTGGAATTAGTTGGGTTTATAAGTGACAATTCCCTACACTGTTTGGATCTTGAAAGTTGTAAAAGGTTATTTGAACTATTGTTATAGGTCCAACTGCTTATGACTTTTATATAATTTGGGTAATTGTCTTGATGTCCAAGCTTTTTCTTACTTAGATTTTCAACTCTTCTTTTAATAATTTCTTCATTATGCACACTTTATTTTCAAACCATGACCTAAATGGCCAAGTTTTCTTTAGTTTCAGACAATTGTATTGTTAGAAAGATTTTTGAACATTTCAATAATTTAGGCATATCGGATAAATATGAAATCATTCTGGTTCATGCTAAATAGAGAATTCTACTTTCTAAAGTAGCATAGCTCATGTTAGAATAAGATAATTCTAACTCAAATTCAATTGAACATTAATGTTATCTTAAAAGAGCTAAACAGCCAACAAAATTTGTGACTCTGCATTCTTTATTTCAAAGCAAAGCATGCACTCTGTTAGTTTGTTGTGAGTCCTTGAGCTTGGAACTTTTGAAACTGGTAGATAAAATCAAAAGCTCAATGAGCATGAGAATTCAAATTACAACACATTTGATTGTGGCAATCGTGCTCTTCCCAATTTTCTTTGCCATTTTCGAGACAATAAGGTTGGTGCAAAAGCATCCTGACTCCTTTGTGCGCCTGAAGTCCCTTGCGTTGGACCAAATGCATTTTGGTGTATATAAAGCCTGATTGTTTTATGGAATGTAGGTTGGACAATGAAAAGAAGAGCGGCATTGTTGCTTCAATTGAATCATGCTACCTAAATGTGAAGGTGGAGTGGAAGGCTCATAATGTCTCTTTGGATTGGGATGAGATTATAAGTGACATTTCACCACGCCTTGGATTCTGAAACTTCAAAGAAATTACTTCATCAAGATTGCTGGGTCGAAGGCTCTATGCAATTTGTGAAATTTGCCGGAATGGTGAGGTTGACTCATACCAATATGATGTTGTACAATTAATCCAGATGTTTTGACTTTGTTGCTCTTTCTTTTTTATTTTTGTCAAAAAATAAAATACAACCAAAGCTATTCAAATAAATTATGCTGAACTAAATGGAAATACATGAAGATTTATTTGAAAAACCATGACCGTAGTCAAATAATCCTGCTACAGACTAGGATATAGGATAAAATATCATATATAAACTAAGTGTGCTGCCATTATTTGGTCTTAGCTATGATTTGGTTTTTGCCATGGTTTGGTCTTTGTGCACTTTCGGCTTCTTGGCTTCTTGTCTCCAACGCCTATCACGCCACACAGGTGAATTTCATGGCAAGCGAGCCTAATTCTTCAACAATTTCATTGTTTTATTGCTAATTCTTTACTTTCCACCTTACATGTAAGAAACATGTTTCTTGTACATGCATAAAATGACTCTTTAAGAAGCTTGGATAAAAAGATAGATTGAAATTCATGTGCTACAAGTTCAAGATAAGAAGCCAAGCTTTTGTGAAAGTGCACAGAGTGATGTTCTATTCTTTTCTATTCACATGTTCTCTTCCTTGCAGCTTTTCAATCTTTTAGCTTTTAAATTTGCTTAATGTGCTAATGGGATCAATATTTTGCTAAACCTTAATAATCATTGTAGCATTGAAACATTTAATGTGCTGAAATTCTCATAAAAGTTTCTACCAAAGATGCTAATTTTTCATAATTGAATAAATATCTGTTAAGTTGTTTGGCAAAGATGACAACTATTCTCAAAAGAAATAAATTCTTATGAAGACATGATGCTATCATAATAACCCCACCAAATTTTTTTATAGAATTCATTAAGAGGTACGATGCAGTGTTTGCATCAATATCTATTACATTTGTTCGGTTATTTGGTTTAATATATTTGTTATGATGATTTAATTAGGTCAATCAACATGCAATATTTTAATAACCTTATACCCTGCTTTTGTTATGGAGTTTAGCCCACTTCCGTCAGTTCAACTAGCCCGTGAAAAGCCGCCCAGCCCGGTTGTGCGAAAGGCGGGAAAGGAGCAAGAAAGGTCGTGCGGCAGAAACAAAAGAACGAAGAGTTTTCTTCACCTGGACAAAAACGCAGAAAAAAGTGAAATGTAAATTTCTGTAGCCTCTCTCTGCCTGCTGGAAATTTGAATGTTCTGACAAGGGGGGATGGCTGTAGGTTAGGAAGACGTCGGATTTTTCAACTCTGATTGTACTGATTTGGCTTCCGGTTGTTATGTAATATATGAGATTATGGGGTGTATAAGAAATTTGTTGATTAAGAGAACCTTTTAGTAGGTTGCTAAAGGAGGTGGGTTGGGTGATGTAGGCTTGTTCACATAAAATTGATATGTTTTTCATTCTGTGGCTTGAAATCTGTGTAACTGTTGTTATACGGCTCGCGAGTCTGTCCTGCATCTAGTATATTTGGATTTTTGCTTACTACTGCCCATTAATTTTCGATTATGTTTCCTTCCAAAAATGATTTATATCAAGTATAAAAATCAGTTTACTTACATTCTAGCTGTCTCAAAAAAAGACGTCCTTGTGTGTTCTCTGCAGATCTTGTTTTGTGTTGTTTCTGGCTTAATGTTGGTGATTGATACATCTAATTTGTCATAAACAATCTGGAGGAAGTCGAGAGCTGTTAAGCGAAATGAAGAATTCAATTGTTTCGACCTCATCGTATAAATATTTGTAAAGCTTTAGATATAATTGATCATCCTTATTTTGTTTCGATTGACAGAACTTTAATAAGTTTAAAAGAACACTTATGGAAGTGTAACTTTTGCAACATGTTTTGCCGCGTTGGACAGCTCGCACGGCAGCACCTAAATGAGCCTTGGCCTATTACTCACCAGCAGTAACAAGTCTAGGCATCTTGTAAATTTCCTTTGGACCACCTATTTTCAAAATATCTTCTCAAAATTTCTGGAAGTTCATTATGAACAATGTGTGGTGCAAATGAATTTTCTATAGACTTTTTAGGCCAACATCCAATTAGACAATCTTATTGATCCTTGACTCTGTATCAAACAATGTAAAATGAGAAGGCATATTTTCATTTAGTGTCTGGTCATTTCATGCATCTTTTTTCTGAATAGGTTCAACTTTGTTCAATAGAACAAGAACCTAGTTAACCCACCGTAGGTGGAAAGGCCATAAAGGACTGACAAAAAAGTGAAGGTGATGATGGTTAAAGATAAGCCATATTGGCCATCATATGATAACATTTTAGAGACATTTAAGATACAAAAATGACTAATAAAAGACTAGCACATAATTAGAAGCCAATCTTTTATTGTTGTCTCATTTTAAAGTCATTGAAAGCTAGTTGAGTAGCTTAGATCTATGAATACTCAACTTGTTTGAACCTTATCAAAAAAAATAAATTATGGATTAAATTGAGACTTCTAACTTATTGTTACTGTCCGCAACTAAAAAATTTACTCATGTTATTACTTTGTCACAATGATAATTTTTTTTGAAAAAATCTTTTGAAGACAACTTGCTAATGTGTTACACTCGTCAAACAAGAGTAGGAGAGGCCTTCTTAAGTTTCCTTTGCCCTGAAGGTCGCGCAAATTTCTGCATGTTTAACTCTTTTTGAAAAATCTTCTGGCTGATCACGCCCTTTGGGAAAGATCCTTCGAAATTATGCTAGGCAACATCGCGGAAAGGTTCAGAAGGTCTTGTTGACTTCGTACTAACAGACGCGTAGAGTTGGCGTTGAAAGGTAGCCAGATCGGAACTTGAGAGCCAACACGGAACCTTCCGTATGGTTGCAGGGCAATTATTTGCTTTTGCGCGACCTTTCAAAAGAAGAGCGGTCCCAGCTTTTGACAAAATGCATTAATATGAACGCAACTTTCTTCTCCGGCACGTTAGAGATTTCGTTGACAGCTCCTCTAAATTTGTAAAAACCTAAAGAAAGTGGGGATGAATGGTGCTTGGAAATTCATGCTAAAACTGTGAGATATGCCTCTAACGGTGGTGGGAATACCCTATACATCTCTTGGTAGCCATGTCTACTATGAGAGGAAGTACATATCAACCGTTTTGCTTGGCTAAGTAAATTTTGGGAGCTTATGCCCAAAAAATGGTTTCCAATAGTGCAGTCATGTCGCTGTTGGATGATCTAGTTCTTGTGCTTGTTAGAATAATCAGGCTTGTTGCCATTTAAAACGATTCTGCATTTTAGTTGTAGTCTTTTGGAGTATCTTTTTAAATAAGGGCTTGCACGTAGATATAACATTTTTAATAATATTATCTACCTTCTATTTTCTAATTATTAACCATCTATTTTATTAACCTTCCCAGCCTTCTTTTTATAAATTCATCCATCTCGCTTAACGGCAGTACTTCTAGGATGGCTGAATTGGAATTTGAGAGAGTCGTCAACACCCAGTGTGGAAACGTCTAAAAATTCTCGACATTGAAGACAGATTTTCGTTGCTTTCCACAAGCCTAGTGGTCAGAAGAAATATGCATGGAAGTTTCATGCAAAGCAGGTCTCAGCATCCTCGAAGTTTCCTTTGAACCACCTCTTTCCAAAATATCGTTTGACATGGAAATTCCGAGAAGTTCATACTCAACGATGTGTGGTGCGGATGGTTTCCTACAGATTTTTTCTGCAACTGCCATTGAATTAGATAGTCTTATTAACCACACACTCTATAATAGTGGCATCAAATAACGTCCACTAAAAGAAAGCTGATTTTCGTTTATATCTTGTCATTTCATGTATATTCGAGAACGCATTCAAATTTTTTCAAATGGAAATCTTGTAAAATATCTATCAAACTGGATCTTTTGACATAGTGACCGCAATATGGTATCAGAACATCTCCACCTCTCATGTTCAAGTCCTTGCTTGTAAGTTTATTATTGCACAGGCACCACCAACTGACTTTATGGGGACTCAAGGTGAGCTTGTTCGGGTTAAAACTTGGTCTCTTCTAAATTCGTGATGATTGAAATGAACAAAAATGGTTCTAAATTTATGCTAAATATTAAGACATGCTTGGCCAAGTAGACATTGGGTGTATACCAAAGAATTAGTTTCCAGGAATGCAATTGCTTTGATTTTGAATTTTAGTTGTAGTCTCTTGATACTATCTTGTCAAATAAAGACTTGTTCCTAGATGGACATTGGATGAAGTAATAATTGGTTATATAATATGTCAAACAAAGGATCTCAAGTATTTAAATAGATGAAAATAAAAAATAACAGATTAAACAATTTAAAGGTTCATTTACACTTTATCCTTAATTTTGATTCCATAATAATGGCCCTCCTTTTGATTTATTTTCGAGTCAAGTGTCGCCAAACCTGTTCCATTTCTCATTTTTTGTAAAAGAATCAAAAGAAGATGCAACTCATGTAGCCCATAAATTGCAGCGCCTTTCCTTCTAGTAATTTTCTCCACATCTTTTCTTTGTTTTTTCCTCCCACAAAACATATAGCTGAGCTGCTGGTTGAATCAGTAAAGCTTGTTAGCAGTGAGGATTAGCACCGTTGTTTAGTCTTCAACGTGTCAGTAGAAATACTCCAATGTTGAAGCAGCTACTTACACAAAGAAGTGTTTATAAAATGTAAATTATTATCATATTATCGCTTTAATCAGTAGAAAAATAAATATTCCGAGTGAAGGTTGCTACCCTTTTCTATTCTCTTTCCTTTAATTAATAAAAAAAATAACTATTCCAAGTCAAAGTCTCCCTCTTTTCTATTCCCTTCTAGTTAATCAATAGAAAAATAACTATTCCAAGTCAAAGTCTCCTCCTTCACTTTCTTCTTAGTCTTTTTCTCCTTTTTCTTGACGTTTTTCACAGCTGCGTCCAATCATTGCACCTTAGTGGTTCCGTCTCCACTTGATGCCTGCGATTTATTTTTAAATGGTCAATATTACGGTCACCGAGTCACGGGACAAAAAAGGAAAAGTAAAAAGTAAAAGATGAAATGTGTAAATAACTTGAAGTCACTAACACGGCGAGGACTAGAAAGATCTTTGAAATCACTAATACCTGACACAAGATATCTAAACATGACCAATGTTTTTGCTCACAGCTAACAAGCTTGAAATTTTTTTATCACCCTGCATAGTGCTCTTTCTTTTGTGCTTGAATGCGAAAGCATGATGTATTTTATTCTGTTCTGAGCGTATGAAAATTGTTCTTCTTTTTGTCTCTAAGCGCTAGAAAAATTATACTTCCATAGCCGTTTTTGGAGGGAGAAAGAAACAAAGATAGGAAGGGAAAAAATTGGAAGCTAAGAGGCCTGCAATTTATCATTGGACGGTTAATTCCACACGAATCGCATCTTTCACCGTTGATAGCCAGCATCTAATCTAAGAAACAAACAAAAGAAAGGGTGCCACCTTTTTAAAAAAAAAAATTACAATTTTATATTTTAGCTTCATGATTGAGTCTCGGTGCGGAGATTTTTGTGTTCTATGAAGGTGGGGACCATTCAAGGACATCGGGGCATAAGCAAAAGACTCGACTTTACCTAACACTGGAGACACAGAACAGGCAAGTCATGGCCTTCAATGAAATACTTTTGCAATACCAAATGCTATTTGGGGTTGTGATTTTTACAGCAATAGCGATTTCAGAATCCAATCAGAGGTGCATCAACAAATGCGGCTCGCTTGATATCCCCTTTCCATTTGGTACAAAGGAGGGTTGTTACCTGGATCCATCTTTTCTCATCAATTGTAGCAAGTCCAAGTCTCCAAAACCATTTTTGTCCAACACGACAATAGAGGTCCTCGACATCTCTTTGGATGGTGAACTGCGAGGGTCAATCCCCGCAGCTCGTTATTGCGCCGAGGGGCCAAGTTATGACGAATTTCCTGGTTTTGAATTACTAAAGTTTCCTTTCTCACATACGAGGAACAAGTTCATTGGAGTGGGTTGTGACACTCTCGCGGTTTTCAACGGCGTCAATACAGAGAAGGATTATTATAATGCCTGCTTGTCATTGTGTGCCGAGATTGATGAAGTGGTTGATGGGTCTTGCAACGGCACCGCCACCGGCTGTTGCCAGGTTCCTATCAGAGAAGGAACTACGGATTTTTATGTATCTCTTATCAACATGACCAGCTCCCCCAGAATACACAGTTTTAGTCCATGTAAATTTGGTTTTCTAGTAGAAGAAGGAGCATACAACTTTTCACGCCTGGATCTTAAGAATTTACAGGGCAGAGAGACTTTTCCTGTGGTGCTTGATTGGGCAGTTGGAAATAAGACATGCATAGAGGCTCCGAAAAATAAGACTAGCTATGCATGTAAGGCAGATAATAGTGAATGTTTTAACTCCACCAATGGTCCTGGGTATCGTTGTCGTTGCCAGAGAGGTTTCGAAGGAAACCCATACGTCCCTGATGGTTGTCAAGGTAATAAAGTATACTTGGTTGTTCTTAGTTTTATTTCTTTTTCTCTTTTAGCGGAGTTTAGTAGGTTGGTTCGTTATTTGCAGGTAAAGTATACAATTAGTAGTCGGTTCTAATGCGCTGCACTGATTTTCAGATAAGAATGAGTGCTCCAATTTAACAGTCTGCGTCCCCGGAGAAAAATGCAAAAATACTGTGGGGAGTTTCATTTGTTCCTGTCCCAGGGGGCACAAAGGTGATGGGAAGACAGATGGAACTGGGTGCGGCCCTAAAGGCAGCGATTTCAGCGCTACTTCAATTGCACTGTGTAAGTCTATAAAATTGCACTATAGTTTCCGAGACCTGTTGTTCCTTTATTTTCCATCGCCTGACAATTTATGTAGTCCATAACATAACCTGGCTTACCAATCTGCATAATTAGTCGACCCATTCTTTTGCCTTCTGAGTTTTTTCGAACACTTTTTTTGGGAAAGACTTCAAGCATTATCGCCTTATAAAAGAAATTTTTAATACTACCACGCTTTCTCTAGTCTATAAACACCCTTCACAGTAACATTCACAAGCTTCTTGGCCACTTAAATTGAGAGCCTGCTTTAATACCAGTTGTTAAGACTTTCATGTTTTATTACTACACCAAAAGTAACTGTTGTTAGTGAATAGACATCATATTCTGTAAATACCCTCAGTAGCAATGAACATTGACTTATTGGTCATTTAGCACGAGCGCACACACATATCACCCTCAACAATTGGTCGGTAGCAACGGGGAAAGTTGCAACATACTATGACACCACTTATTAGAACTTTCATATATTAATTTTCATCAAAATCAATTATGGTTAATCCCGTGAATATCCTATTCTTTAAACACCCTCACCGCAACATTTGTAGGCTTATTTGCCACTTAGCGCACACGTACACTGTCAAGCCCAAACACTTTCGTCCTCAACAGTTTGGTTAAATCAGCCTTCCTTCACTTTGCGCAGAAATTGAGGGACATCAACTTCATCCCTACAAAATTAAAAACAAAAACAAAAAAATGTTTACACATTTAACAAAAAGATAACAAAAATTACTTAATATTTTTGTTATCGGATCACTCTACTTAATATCTGAAATGGTAGTTCCGCTACTACTAAGATCCTTTAATGTTGGCTCGTCAACTATGATAGGGTAGTCTAAAACTTTCTACAATGGTCCAAAAAGAGAAGTTGATGCAAGGAATGGTAAATACAATCTTTTGTTAAATGATGTTTTAATTGAATTGACGCAATGAAAATAATAAAGGCTGAAGAGTTAAGCATCTTAAGATAAGAGAATCTGGATTTCACTAGGAAAATATAAAATATATCAATAATAATATGGAATCTAGTAACAAAATATTACAGAATCACTGTTAAACATAACGCCCCAAATTCACATACAAAAACAAAAGCCATCCACCAAGTTATAGTCACATTAGCAAATTAGTCATCAACTGTTAAAAAGATATGTCACAAAATACATGATATAGTCTTAGACTACTGAAATCCACTTTTTTTTTCATCTTTGATTTGTTCCTTTAATTCTAATGTCAAATTTGCTAAGCCAAAATGTGTTACATCGAATGACACATTATCTTTCAAACCTCTTTATAGTCCTTTTGTTTTTTCTTTTATATGAAACTTGAGAATAACCAAAATTTAAGAATAATATGATAGAATCAACACATTGAAAAACTATTTAAGCTCAAAAAGGGTTAAAACCATTTGAAAAGGTTTTGAAGTCTAACCTTTCTGAAAGAAGGGTTAAAACTCTAGGGTAATTCTATGTATTTTACTTTATTTTTAAGTTTACTCTTAATCACATTTGAAAAAACTATCAATTGGAGGCTTGTGCTTCCTTGTTATATTGTGATCTAGATCTTGATTGAGTCATATTTATATTTCACATATGCAATACAAGTGTTTTAAGTTTTATGTGTAACAAAAGCAAAGATATTGATTTTGGTCCAAATGTGTTGAACATTCGTAGGCTCTACCGTAGGCCTTCTAATTCTACTCATTGGAGGTTTTTGCATTGATTATGGATTGAAAAGAAGACAACTCATCAAACTTAGGAAGAAATTATTCCAGCAAAATGGTGGCTCAATTTTACAACAACAACTTTTAAGTTACAATGGATCTATAGAACCAATACAAATCTTCAATATAGAAGAACTTGAAAGGGCAACAAAAGACCATGACCAGAGCATGGTTCTTGGCCAAGGTGGTACTGGAATTGTTTATAAAGGGATTCTACCAAGTAATAAAGTTGTAGCTATTAAAAAGTCCAAAGTTTTTGACCAAAGCCAAGTTAAGCAACTCATAAATGAGATATTTTTACTTAGTCAAATCAATCATCGGAATGTGGTTAAGCTCTTAGGTTGTTGTCTCGAAAATGAAGTACCTTTGCTAGTTTATGAATTTATTACAAATGGGACCCTTTTTCACCACATTCACAAAGAAGATCTCTCATCCTCTTTTTTATGGGAAAAACGTTTGAAAATAGCAATAGAAGTTGCAGGAGCACTTGCATACTTACATTCAGAAGCTTTTATGCCAATTGTTCATAGAGATGTAAAATCAACAAACATACTTTTAGATGAGAATCTCATAGCAAAAGTGGCTGATTTTGGAGCTTCAAGGTTAATTTCTGTCAACAATAAACAAACATCCACTTTGGTGTAAGGAACTTATGGATACTTGGATCCAGAGTCATTTCAAACTGGTGAACTAACTGAAAAAAGTGATGTTTATAGTTTTGGTGTTGTTTTGGCAGAATTGTTGACAGGTAAGAATGTGATTTTTCGAGATAGGACAGGAAATGAGAAAAAGCTTGCTGTGCACTTTGTTTTTGCAATAAAAGAGGATCAATTACTTCAAATTCTTGACACTCGTATTACAAATGAGAGTAATATTGATGAAGTAAAAGAAGTTGCTAATCTTGTAAAAGAATGCTTAAGTGTAAAGGGGGAGGATAGGCCTTCTATGAGGGAAGTGGCAATGGAGTTAGAGGGTTTGAGAATTACAAAAAGGTATCTGTGGGGAAAGGCTGATATGTCTGTAGAGGAAACTGAACACTTGGTCACTAAACCTGCACACTCTTTTGGGATTGATGTTGGCCCTAGCTATTCTTCTTCAAGTGTTGCTGGTGGGCATCATAGCCTAATAAACAATGAATTGAAAGAACTCGACGACGGTAGATAATTAGCTCGCCCCTGGTAGAAATTTGCTGTTAAAATCGGCGTCGCTTCTCTTCCGTTAATTGCTTTTTTTTTTCTTGACCACCATTTGTTGGCTTATGTGTGACAAATTAAGCTGGGAAAATCTACTTTCACCAGCAAATTATGTGTGTATGTGTTCTTCGTATCATAGGTCAACCAAGGAAATACTTGTTGTGCGTTAAGAAGTGTTGTTAGTGCTGGCCCATCTGTGTAAGAAAGCTACTTAAGTACCGCCTGTCTTGAAATAAAGATGTGATTTGCGTGGTTTGAGTTGTTCTGCACAAACATTTATACGATATTGTTAAAATTCTGTCCAAGTGTTTTGCAATGGCAGTTCTGTTACCTCTGCATTGGTTTTGGTTCCAATAAACAAAGTCTGCATCACAATTATTAATGCACTTGAAGTTTCTACTACAGTTAGGTTGACCAAATGAGGGACTAATGGGGGTACACGTAAAAGGTGAATAGGGAAAGAGTACAATTTAACTCAGGTGATTTGGATGTCACTAAAAATATAGTTAAAAATCATTAAATAAATATTCTTTAAATAAAGATTGATGAAATCAAAAGCCAAAACTTTTTTTTAATCAAAATACATATTTAAATCCTAATCTTATGGGTATACTAAATAATTAAATAATAATTCCAAATCCTTAATTAAAAAATATTTTATATATTTAGTTTGAAAAAATAGCTTCTAAAGTAACGAATAAATAAACTGACATGTACATTAACCATGATCAACTCCCCTCCAATAAGAATAGCTTCCTCCTACCTTATGTATGTTGAATTTTCCTACTCCTTCAATTTCTTCGACGTGAAGCCATTTCTGTTTTTGGTAAGATAAATTCCGTTAGAACTAGCAAAAAGAGGGAAAGAATATTGTCATATTTCAAAAGTTTCAATGTTAGCGTGGGGAAAAATCACTTCAATAAGAATGATAATTACTTTCAAAGCTGGAGACCTATCTACGCTTCCATACGCTGGTGGGTCACACAAAAGTGACAAATGAAGGGCGGACAGGTTGGAATTTGGTGAAGGGGTCGGCACCCATTGTGGATTCATCCGCAAAGTTTCTACGTCAAGCACAGATTTTCACTTCTTGCACATCTGCACAGAAGCAATATAAACGGATTTTTCATTCAAAGCACGCATTACACTAATCAAGAGTTTGATCAACTGTTGCACAAGACTTTTAATTTTTGTGAAATTCTGTTCTTTTTTTTTTCTCTCTCTCTTTTCTTTTGATGGCCACACACTTAGAAAAAAACTTATATTTTTCCTTTTAAATTTTAGGACCACATTATCTTAATAGAACCTAATAATAAGTCCTAAATATGGGTTGGACCAACCCAATAGATTTTTCCTTGGTCCGTCTCTCACCATAGAAGGTCCTCGAATGCAGGCCACCCTGAAATTTTATATTACGGTGAAAGGGCCATGTTCAAGAAAATTCATGCAAGTGGATGTTTTCATTGATAAATTAGTAGTATTTTCAACGCTTGTTTTTTTATTGCAGGTGTTGCACTATGGAGAAATCAATAGCAGAAGATAAAGATGGGATACCAAACCCTACAAGACTCCAATGGCTGCTTGCTCAGAGAAATGAAGAAGCCAAACAACTTGACTGCGTGGTGTATAATGTGGTGAAGGCTCTGAAAGTGGTTGCTCAAATGTGACAGTGGTGAATGTAAGAATTGTTTCCCAACGTTTTAATTGGAATTGCTTCTTTATTGAACAGTTTTCTGCTTTGTTTTTCCTCGCATGGTTTGAACATTAGAACCTGTGAGAAATTATTTGGTCAATCATTCCATGTCTTTGGCCCTATTAAATGTGTGAAATCCGGCTCATCTACTAGCACTTTAGAGCGCCTCGGAATGGTGATCTGAGCAACGGGACCCCACCGCGTAATGGATCAGTCCACGTTTCTAAACAAGGACTGCGTATGGAATCTCCTCTAATCCCGTCTCCACCAATCATCGTCCTCCCACGTGGGAGTTTGTAACCCACATTTCTACAAGTCATGTCTGTTAAAAATTATATTGTTTAACTTTAAAATCAACTCAATGAAACCTTTTATAACTTAAAAGAATTTTTCTTACTCATGCTAAGCTATGTAGAATGATTTTACACATCCTTCACTATAATGAATAAATACCAAATAATTAATAATTGTAAACTCAGAATTTAGTTATATACATAGAGATATTAAGCTATGTAGGACAATTTTACACATCCTTCACTATAATGAATAAATATCAAATCATTAATAATGATTTATGGTGAACTCAAAATTTAGCTATATACATAGAGATATTGAGAAAAAAATTAAATTTTAATATCATGTTAAGAAGTTTATTATCTAACTTAAAAATTAATATAATACTTCTAGAATAGAAGAAAGAAGGGATAGATAAAGGATGACTACATAGGAATTTGAGAGAGTGATGGGCATCCAGGGTGGAAACATCCAAAAAGTTTCACCATCAAGGATAGATTTTTTCTACTTTTTGAGCTTAGTGCCAAAAAGCAATATGCATGAAAGTATAATCTTTGGCAAAACTCAACATCCTAGAAATTTCCTTCTCTTGATCTACTTCTTTTTTATGTTAATTGTTGAAAACATCTTCTTAACATTGATAAGAATGAGACTTCCTCAAAGTTTCATTTCAAGCAAGTCTCATCATCTTAAAAATTTCTTCCTCTTGAACTATTTATTCACATAATTGATTGTTGAAAATATCTTCTAAACATTGATAACCATGAAAATATTTGAACATCAACATATTGGAAATTTTCTTTTCTTGAACTACTTGTGAATGTTAATAGCAATGAATATTCTTGAAAGTTTCGTTCAAGACAAGCCTCAACATCTTAAAATTTTTTGCATCTTTGACAACTTCACAATGTTAGTTGATGAAAATATCTTCTAAACATTGATAAACATGAAAATTCCTAGAGATTTCATTTAGGACAAGCCTCAACATCTTGGAAATTTCTTCTTCTCAACCTACTTCTTAATGAAGTTGAGTCTTGAAAATGTCTTTTCTAAACATTGATGCATGTAAAAATTTATAGAAGTTCGTGTTGAACAATGTGTGATGAGAATTAAATTTTTGTACATTTTTTCTGGCCAACATCTAATCAGAAAGTCTTATTGCCCAGGCACTTTGAATTAGTGGCGTCAAACAACACTGAATGACAGAAAGCTAATTTTCACTCAATATCTTTTTATCTCTTACATCTTCTTGAATAAGGTTCAACCCTGTTTTATGAAAATCTGGTAGAACAGGAATCTAACGACCCGATCACATGCGGGAGGAAGAACTATTCGCAATCATGAATAGTCCTTCCAATGCAATAGAGTGGGCTTGGCAAAAAGGCCCAATCAGCATCCACAGTGGAGGAAATAAACATGGTTTAGCTGCGTCCAAAAACTTTTTCTAATATTCTTTTTGGAATTCTAGTTCATGGATTTTTTGAGATGCCAAACTCAGCAAAGCTCCAGTCGGTTCTTGCTCAGAGAAATGAAGAAGCCAAACATCTTTTGCAAGGTTAGAATGTGCGTGAAGGCTATGAGGTAGTAAGGTGAATGTATGGTCATTATAATCAATGATTATTCCTTGCGTATAATCATTGGAAGACGATGTGGACGGTCCTCACTGCTAAGAGACCGAACCTGGCAAGACCCCGGTGGGTGCTTGCTAAGCTAAATGAAGAAGTCTAAGCACCCTGGAGGGATGGTTTATAATATGCGAAAAGGCTCTCGCGATAATAGCTTAAATGGCATGATGGTGAATTCAAGAACAGTTTCTTAACACTATACTGAAAATGTGGTGAACAGTTTCTTAACAATGGGAAGTATGGACGATAACATTTTGATTTACAAAAAGACAAATTTTAGCATGTCATTTATCATACAATGCTTAGTATGCTGTTTAGAACACAATTATATAACACAAAATGGTAGATTCATTGATGTGCAAGAACGAGTTTTGATAACAGAAAATATCGTGTAGCCTTTATTAATAATAAAAAAAACTTTTGTCCAAAAGAAATAAATAACAGGAATTATCTTTCCAATGCAATAGACTGGGCTTGGCAAAATGGCCGATACAGGAAAAAGACATGGTTTGGTTTGGTCCAAACTCTTGTCTTAAAGCTCTTGTTAGAATTCTAGTTCACGAGCTCTCCTTCACAACTTTATACTGTGTTTTGAACTCATTTATTTTCTGAGATTAATGTTGTGAAACTCCCAAAACTAGCACATCCCTATAATGGCACAAATATGAGCCGACCTGATTCAGAGAAATAAAATTCCTTTTAATTAATAAAAGAACTTTATGAAAACAACATATGAAGTCTGACAAGAGTTTGGTTTTATGGGATATACAATTAGAATTCCAACAACCTTTGTCTTATCTCATGGGAAGTAGAAAAACCGGAAAAGAACATAATTATCGATGGTCTTTGTTTTACATTAGGCGGCCAATTTCCCACCAACTAATTGCTTCAGGTCCCTAAGATCATATCAATGTTACTTTCAAGACTAGAAACGTATCCACCCTACCATACGCTAGCCGGTCAGACAATAGTGACAGATGAAGGGCCACTAGGTTGAAATTTGAGAGATGAGGGGTCGGCACCTAGTGTGGACTCTGCAAAGTTCCAAACTGAAGCACTGATTTTCGTTGCTTGCACATCACAATGAGGACCTAGCATAAAAAAGCAATATGAACGTAAGTTTCATTCAAGAATCCTGGAGCTTGATTCTTGAAAACATCTTAAACATTGATGAGTTGTGGGGATGGCAGCAATCTACCAAGCGTGAAGTTACCTTGCAGGCTACCCAGAAATTTGCCGTAACTTTCTAGGAAGGGAAATAAATGGAGATATTTCAAGATTAACGGCAACCAGTGAGTGATGCATTTCTAACAAGTTTCATTTGATAAAGGACTAAGTCCTGAGTACAAATTCATTTTTCCAAACTCCCATCTAGACGTACACCCCTCTTATTTAGGATGTTGGCAAGTTGGTAACTTCTTTTGTTTACATTCTCTCCATTCAGCAATTCACGCCATGAATTATTTTAGTGAGATATGCCTTTTGGTGGGACAATCCACAGGATTTCTTGGTAGCAACATAGATGAGAGATGGACGGCTAGATCGGAATTTGAGAGAGCGGTCGGCACCGAGTGTGGAAGCGTCTACAAAGTTTCAACGTCAAGGACTAATATTCTTTGCATTTCACAGGCTTAGTTCACAGAAGCAATTTGCATGGAAGTTACATTCAGGGCAAGTCTATGCACCTCGGAAATTTCCTCCTTTTGAACTGCTTTAAGATATTAATTATTGAAAATAACTTCTAAAAATATTAATAGACATGAAAATTCTTAAAAGTTCATGCTAAACAATTGTAGTGAGAATGGATTTTCTGTTAAAAAAAATTCGGCTGACGTCCGTTCACAAAGTCCTAATGACCATGCACTTTATAACGTCAAACAACGTTGAATGAAAGAAAGCTAATTTTCACCTAATGTCTCCTGTCTTACGTCCTAGCACTGTTGGATGAAAACATGACAGAATAGGAATCTAGCTACCCCACCATACACGAGAAGGTCATAAAGGACTCACAAATGCATGAAGGTGGTGCTTTGGGACAACCACACTGGAACTCGAGAAGGGTCAGGCATAAAGATAAGCCAACAGGTGTACATATAAAAATAATAAACATATTCATAAAAATGAAAATGAAAGAAATATTTGCTCTTATTTCATTCAAAAATGCCATTATAACAATTAACTTAAGAGTTATTATTTTAAAAAATAATATGATGTGAAGATTTTTTTGTTTTTAAAGTCTTTAAGATCTTGTTGAAGTGACCATTTTGTGCTTTCTTTGCAATCAAAGAAGACAACCCAAAATTCAAATATCATTGAATGTTGTTTTTGGAAATACTTAGTTAAATCTGGAAAGTAATGATCTTATCTTAAAAGAGCTAAACCCACGTTGACTATGCATTCTTCATTTTCAAACCAAGTCATACACGCCCAAATTTTTTTATTAGTTGCAAATTCATCGTGATGACCATTGGGCAAGATTATGATAAGTTGTGCAATTTAGAGATACGAAGTGGTTAAAAACAATTTCATTAAAATTATCATCTCAATTCTAGGTAACGAAAATAGAATTATTTTTTGATGCATAAAATTTATGGTAACTATGATTAGAATCATTTATTTTTAAATTAACATATTTTATTCATTGAAAGCTTTTTATTTGAGAAAAACCTCACCATGAACTTGAGGATCGAAGTGTTGTAAAGTTGAGGATAGACAATAAGTCACCGTAGGTCCAAAGGTCGTAGAGGACTGACAAATGGGTGAAGGTGGTGGTTAAAGACAGCCATATTGGAATTTGAGAAATTACAGAATGATTGAATGTAATGATTTTTGTTTACAAGTTTTTAAAATGTACCTAATCTTATTAACGTGATCATTTGGAGCTTTTTTAGTAAACTAAATGAGGCTATAATAATTCATGGCATTCGCTGACCATCCATGAGCAAATCAAGCGGCAAGGCTCGGGAGAACCTTTCCTTTGTGCAGCTTCTCTTGTGTGAATTGCATTTGGAAAAAAGAAAAGAGCTAAAAAAGAGAACTAATTTTTGTTGAAGACTAATGTTGACACGTTTATTCTTTAAAAAACCCTATTAGCAAAGTGCCCGACTGTCAACGCTACAGAGACATGGATTTCATGTCTATCAATTGTGGTTTCTAATTGTGATTTTCCCGAGTGGTGGGAGGAATGCCACGTATATATTTCCTAACGAGGACGAGTGAAGTTGATCAGCTTTTCTGATATTTTGGCTCCTAAAAATGAACCTTTGTAGCTATCATTTGCGATGACTGTGGATCAAATTTTCTCGCCCATTGGGATAACGCTGTTCAAACTTCCCCAGTTTTGATCTCATACGATCGTTGTAACACAACATTTTGTATGATAATTCTCGGTAGAATACTGTTTTTCGAAATCATTAAAAAGAAAAAAAAAAAAAAAAGCAGACACGCTTTGTTTTTTTCTTCACTCCGATTCACTGGCCTCTCATATTCCAGATAATTGCCAAAAGTTTTATCGATGCAAAAGGTAAAAAGGGAAATATCCGATCTTATGTTATCCCTAATAAAAAGTTACATGTTAAAGCTAGTGATCATTTTTGCGTGTCTGCGGAAATAACCACGCTTTAGGCAAGCTTTGCTACAGAAATTGAACATCTCACAAGCTTTGCCTCCATTGGCACTCCAGGACTGCCTCCCGTTTCTTCTCCTCCTCCTCCTTCTTCTTCCTTGCCTTCTTTGTCTCCACAAAAGATGTACGACGTTTTCCTCAGTTTCTACGGCAAAGATACCCGCCAAAGTTTCACAGACCATCTACATACTACTTCAAAGAAAAAAGGGATCACTGTCTTTAGAGATGATGATGGCACTGCTGAAAAGCCACCCTAACTCGTGAACCACGCTGGGGGTCCCCTGGTTTTGTGCCTCAAAAGTCTAACGGGCCTCCTTTTTTGTTGCTTTCAAGGTGTAGGTTATATGCCTTCGACGTGCAACAAATGGGAAGATATTTTGAACACGTGATTTACTTCTCGGCTCCAAGACGATGGTAAATGTAGTTGAAAGATCATGCTACTATACCTTTCAACTCATTTCAATGCTATAAATAAGATAACGAATACGTCGTAGGTATCATCAAATCTCACAAAGAAAATTTCCTCTTCCCTTCCCGTCTCAGTCGCTAGCTCTGTGATTCCTATTCTCCATGGCATTGTCTCCCAGACACTCCTTAGCCTTCTCCACTCCCCCAGTAGGTCCGAGCAAAATTCCACACAAACTGACCTCTTTCAAAACTGCTGAATACAGTTGGAGCATCCCTCAAGATCACACATCTGATTCTACCCTCATAGGGCAACATAAGGAGGGCATCAGACACGATATTGTAATTGTTGTCTGTTTATCGATATTCCTCCTTCGCAAGAGCTTGAAAGATTTCATTTTCTAATAGTGACAATCTTATTCTACTGCAGGGTTGTGTTGATGTCCAACACGAACAAATTAAAGAAGTATGCAGACATGAGCTGAAAAAAACAGGAGAAGATTCATTTGGAAGTATATGCATGATTGAAGTAGTTCAACGCCTGGGCATTGACAATTACTTTAAGGAAGAAATTGAAACAATTTTAGATAGCCATTATGTAAAATACATTGCTCAAGGTGACTGTGGTTATGAGCTTCATGAAACTGCTCTACGCTTTCGACTATTGAGACAATAGGGCTACTATGTGCCTGCCGGTGGGTATTGCTCTCCTTTACCACTATTGCAATTTAAGTTATATTAGAATTGATGATATTTATCCTTGTCCAACAGATGTATTTAACAAGTTCAAGAATAAGGAGGGAAAGCTCAAGAAAGAGCTGACTGAAGACATTAATGGATTAATGGCTCTATATGAAGCTTCACAGCTAAGTATAGAAGGTGAAGACATGCTAGATGAACTTGGAAATTTCAGTGAACAGGTCCTGAATGCATGGCTTATACATCTTGACAACAACCAACTCATAGTTGTTGGGAAGACTTTGAGGAATCCTTATCACAAAAGTTTACAAAGATTCATGGTGACAAGCTTTTTAAGTGATTTTCCGGGGACAAATGGATGGACAAATGATCTACAACTATTAGCAAAAATGGATTTCAATATGGTCCAATCCATACAACAAAAGGAAATTTTTCAGATTTTTCAGTAAGTTTCATGGCTTCAATTTTTACATTCTCATTTTGAATATTATTCAACTCTAATGTCAAGCTTTATCATTGTAGATGGTGGACCGATCTTGGTTTGTCTAAGAAGCTAAAGTTTGCTAGGGACCAACCACTCAAATGGTACATTTGTTCAATGGTGTGTCTTATAGAGCCAAACTTATCAAACAAAAGGGTTGAACTCACAAAATCCATTTCCCTCATCTACATAATAGACGACATTTTTGATATATATGGAACGGTTGAGGAAGTCACTCTCTTCACAAAAGCTGTTAATAAGTATGCATTTATTAAATGATTAATTTTCACTTTCCCTAGCAACCCCTATTCATCAATAAATTGTTAATTGCAATTGGGATGTTTCTGCCCTGGATCAATCACCTGAGTACATGGCGATATGCTTCAGGGCTCTTTATGATATCACCAATGAAATTAGCTCTAAGATATATCAAAGGCATGGGTGGAACCCAATAAATTCTTTGAAAAAGGCGGTATGTACCGACAACAATATCATCTTAAATGAAAAAGATTCCTTCGACTATAACCAAAGCACTTACATAAATGTTAAAAACATGCACCTACATAATTGTTGCAGTGGGCCAGTTTGTGCAACGCCTTTCTAGTAGAGACAACATGGCTTTCATCTAGGCCTTCACCGAAGACAGAAGAGTATTTGGAAAATGCTGTTATTAGTACTGGAGTACATGTGGTACTAGTTCACACCTTCTTTCTTTTGGGACAATTTATAACGATGGAATCTGTAATTCTTGTGGATAACATGCCAGCCATCATATCTTCTCCGGCCACAATTCTTCGGCTTTGGGATGACCTGGGGACTGCCATGGTAAGTGGCTACCGTAACTTTATTTTTTTAAAAATCAATGGGAGGCGGGTGTGTGTAGTGGGTCCAAAAGTTACTTCAAAATGTGCCAAATGGTTCTATGTCAATCAATTGGCTCTGAAAGTTATTATGAAAAAGACTTTCTATGACAAAATAAGAACTCAGCCTAGCAAGTTGATATTTCTTATACAAGTAACTTACATGGCAATTCGCCATTTTTATGGTTCATGTAACTGCAGGATGAGGGTCAAGATGGCCGTGACGGATCATACATAGATTTTTACTTGAAAGAACACCGAGGCTCCTCAACTGAAGAGGCACGACAAAAGGTTGCCAAGATGATTTCAGGCGCATGGAAGCGCTTAAACAAAGAGTGCCTCTCTCCAAATCCATTTCCCGCAGCCTTTTCTAAGGCATCTCTTAATGTTGCAAGAATGGTTCCCTTGCTTTATAGTTATGACGACCAACATTGCCTTACAAGTCTCCAGGAGCATGTCAAATCCGTGCTTTATGAGAGCGTCTAAATCTTTTGGGAATACTTGGAAAAATTAAAAAGTAAGCTTTTGCTTATGTATTTCTACCATACTATGAATCTCACAAAATATTGATGGTTCTACTCTGCTTATTTTATTTCATTTAAGATGCAAAATTTGAATACTTCGGTAACTGGGAGAACTATAGAAAGAAACGGTTTTATTTGAATTGCTCGAAATTATCAATTTAGCCAAAAATGCAAGATAGTGCTGCATCCAGGATCGAGCAAACCTTCCTTCATTCATTAGATTTGAAGGTACTGCACCCAGGATCTGCAGGGACAAGTTGCATTGTGCTTTATCAGACTAGACCATTCTTGGTTCCCAACACACGAAGCCATCGTACCCATGGTGGATGGACCAAGCTCACCTTCAAGTGGACCCAATTGTACAAGTCCCTTCTTTAGTTGAAGTGATGTGAACTTGTTAGGGAAAGCCACGAATTATGTATCTAAATTCTCTCGTTAAAGGCCAGAAAGACTTTTTATGAAGAGAAGCAAAAATAGTAGGATTATGAAGAGTATTAAGAATGGATAATGGAAGAAGAAAAGAAAAAACAACGGTGAATGCAGTGCCAAAAGCTTCGCTGCCTTGGCTAATCTTCTGAACTTGGGTTTTGACATAATCAAAGACGTACTGCTTCGGAGTGAGTCGGAATGGTGATCTGAGCAACGGGACCCCACCGCGGCACTGGAACAGTCCACGTAAGAAAAAAAAACAAAAAAACAAAAAAACAAGGACTGCAAAAGGAATCTCCTCTAATCCCCTCTCCACCAATCATAGTCCTGTTCCCACGTGGGAGTTTGGACCCCAAACGAATCATGTCTATTAAAAATTTTATTGTTTAATTTTAAAATCGCCCTAATGAATTGATGAAAATCTTTTACAATTTAAAGAATTTTACATATACTTAACAATAGGGAATAATTCTACACATCCCTCACCGTAATGATAAATATCAAATTATTAATAATACTTTGTGGTGAACTCAAAATTTAGCCATATCCATAAAATTATTTAGAAAAAATTAAAATTTAATATTATATTAAAAAGTTCATTATCCAACTTAAAAAACTTGACTTTTGAATTATATCTTTGATTTCTTAACAATATTATATTTCCTCTATTTTTAATCAATAATTATCAATTTTAATCTATTTTCTTTCATAAATTCATCCATTTCGCTTAAGAATAGTAATTTTGAGATAAACAATAGAAACAATAGATAAAAAACAACTAGACTCGAATTTGAGAGTGCAATTGGCATCTAGTGTGGCAACATCCACAAAGTTTCAATGTCAAGGATATACTTCTCTACTTTTCATGAGCTTAGTGCATAAAAACAATATGCATAGAAGTCTAATTGAGGACAAGTATCAACTTACTAGAAATTTCCTTCTCATAAATTACTTCTTCACAATTTTGATTATTAAAAATAACTTTTTACCATTGATATGCATGAAAAATCTTGGAAGTTTCATTCCAAGCAAGTCTCAACATCTTAAAAATTTTCTCCTCTTGAACTACACCTTTGTAACATTGATTGTTGAAAATATCTTCTTAACTTGGATAGGCATGAAATTTCCTAGAAGTCTTCTTCAAGGCAAGCCTCAACATCTTAAAAGTTCCCCCCTCTGAAACTACTTCTTTATGACATTGATTATTGAAAATATCTTTTAACATCAACAGACACGAAAATTCCTAGAAGTCTCCTTCTATGTAAGCCTCAACATCTTAAAAAATTTTATCCTCTTAAACTACTTCTTTCCAACATTGATTATTGAAAAATATCTTATAAACATTGATAGACATGAAAATCCTAAAAGTTTCATTTAGGACTAGCCTTAACATCTTAAAAGTTTGTTCTTCTAGAACTACTTCTTCTTGATATTGACTGTTAAAAATATCTTCTAAACATTGATAGACATGAAAATTTGTGGAAGTTTCATTTGGGACAAGCCACGATGTCTTGGAAGTTTCCACTCCTCAAACTAATTCTTTGCCAAGTTGATTGGTTGAAAATATCTTCAAAACATTGGTGGACGTAAAAATTCTTAAAAGTCCATGCTGAACATTGGGTAATGAGAATGAATTTTCTGCAAATCTTTTCTAGCCAACATCCAATAAGTGAGTTTTATTGAACAAAGGAAAGCTAATTTTCCCTTAGTATCTTGTCATCTCTAACATCGTCTTGAATAGGTTCAACATTGTTCAATGAAAACATGTCAAAACAAGAGTCTAACCACCTGACCATATCCGGGAAGAACGACCATTCACATACTATGAATAGTCCTTTCCAATGCAATAGAGGGGGCTTCGTAGAAAGGCCTAATCAACATCCACAATAAAGGAACTAAACATGGCTTCGTTTGGTCCAAAAACTTGTCTAAAGTTCTTATTAGAATTCTAGTTTAGGGATTCTCATTTGCAACCCCGTACTCTCTTATTCTCTAAGATTAATGTTGTAAAAATCTAAAAAACTAGCATATTTCTATAATGGCCCAAACCCAGATTCTTTCTTGGAATCAGATGAGGACAGTGGCCCTTCAAGACCAATATATTCATGCACGAACTCCTGTTGAAAATATAAGAAGGATGCTTTTGGGTGCTTTAACCCACCTACGAAGAACAAAAGAAGTATAAATCTATGTGCAAGAAACGGTTTAAAGCAAATTCAAATGAACATTGATCGTATCAGAGGAGTGTGATTATCGAAGGGCAACACATTCAGGTCCTGCGAATCTCTGCTTTCAACACTACAACACGGACCTATGTCACATAAAAGCGATAAAGAATCCAGCGCAAGAATGTTGCGAAGGGGCTGCCTTTCACACCACAAAGCATTACTGCTTTTCAAATCTCTGTCTAGCAGATGAATTGAGAAACTACCATCTTCCCAGAAGCAAAAAATCATCGCTGTGGCTTTTGGTTCTCTTATTCTCATAACTACAGCAGCAAAACACTGCAAGAATATCCAGGAAGGAACAATTACATGATGCAAATTGATACAAAGGAAACAAAATTCTGTGTGAAATAAGGAACAAGCTTAAGCTATAGAAGTGAATAACTATACAGCCTGCAATATGAAACAAGAATGTCCAAGAGAGGCAAAAAGATAGCGATGCCCACAGTTTATACCTTGAGACTGTATTGGGCATTACTAGCTTGTAGTGAAATAACTTTAAGACTAATATAAACTGAAAAACTCAATTACAGTTTGAAGCTTTGATTATGGCTTATATATAAAAGTCAAAATATAAACAGAGAACTAGTTCAAATAAAAGAACCACATCTTTGGTAGAACAATTCTTAATTAATGAGTACCAAATTATTAAGAAATCATTTAAATGTATATAACGTTAATAACTTTAAAGATGCATTTAGACTTCAGGTTGTTCTGGAAAATATAGCTCAAAGCACACAAGAAGGACCAGACACAAAAGGCATCAAAATCTCTACAGCTAACTTATCACTTGAATCACAGCTTCGACATTTCAGAACTTCAGAACCATCTCAGGGGAGTTCATTGTCTTTGTATTATAATGTTACAGCATCATATCCCAATCCAAGTATGTGATATTTGCAAATAATGGCAAAATCTACATAACAAAATCAACTCCCACCTTTTTCCAATCTCCCAGGGAGAGATGATATCAAAGTTTTCCAAATATACACAGCTATGCTCTAGTTCTGTGGTAAAACCGACCCGCATCAGAACACCATACCATTTCATTGTAATCCAGCCCATTACATCGTAATAAAGCGTATGATCTCTCCATCATCATTTTGACAGTAACATCGCCTTCTAGGTATTACAATAATTGACCAACATCTGGATTTTACGTTTTTGTGATTATGTGGGAATCTCAGCCAACCGACCAAACAGGTGGTGTGCATAATGAAAGAGTTACATATTCGCTTGTGCTCACTGCAAAGAATGGCTTAAAGCAAATTCAAATGAACATGGATCTTATCTCAACCAGCAAAGGTTGTATATTATTGATAGGCAGTACATACAAATCCTATGAATCTTGTTTTTAACACCACAGCGTGGACCTATATCATATAAAAGCAATAATGATTTTAATGCAAAGCATCCCGCAAATATCCCGCTTTCCACACCACAAATTCTTACTGTTTTTCAAATCTCTCCTGTATGGCTACGTTCACCTTTGGCTCGCCGAAGCCTGCCCGTGTCGAGAATCCCACAGTGAAGACCACTGCGTACAGAAACAATATGAACTCAAGTTCCATTGACCGCCGGCCCGTGGAAATTCCCCCCTGTTAAACCCCTTTGCGTAAAGTTGATTCATTTGAAGCTTTTTCTGAATGTTGTCGGAACTTATTCACATCCATCTCTTTTCTCCACCAATTTGTTGTCGATCAATTTCAAATCAGACAGACTTGTTCACCTCCTCGTCCATTGCACTCCTCATCAAAATCCAGCATTAGTATTAAGATCTCACCTAAAATGAAGGCACGTGGCAAACCAAGGTCAAAGAAGAGAAGTCACATAAGGGCAGCACCGGAATTGAACAAACTGGGAAAGAGAAGAAAAATTGGAAGTGAGGGAAAAGAGGGTATCGAACCAGACACTTGTGTTTTTCCATTGCTTCATATTTCCTGAGTGTGTAACTTAGCTGCTTTGGATTTCGCAGTGTAATCTAGTTTCTGTTTAAGTTGGTTGTGTTGTAGTAACTTTGTATTCTGTGCGTGCAAACTTGTGGCAGGAAGTTGTGTGTAATCAGGAGACTATAATCCGAATTCTGGGGAAAACTCTGCGGAATTTTCCTCCAATCTAAGGTGTTCTTCGTTGCTGTGCAATCCTTGTCCTAACAAGTAAAGATTTCTTTCTCGGAAGCCCTGCAAGCAGTGCCAACAACATCAACAAAATTTTCTACTTCCAAAATTTCGTCCGATGGAATCAACTATCACTTTGGGACCTGTTTCTTCTTCAATCCATTGAATATAGGATGTTTTCTTCAGCTTTCACGGGGAAGATACCCGCAATAATTTTGTAGACCATTTACATGCTGCTTTGAAGAGGAAAGGGATTATCAGTTTCAGAGACGATAAGAAACTAGAGATGGTAAAAGTTATTTCTCAAGAGCTCATGCAAGCAATACGAGATTCTGAATATGCAATTGTTGTGATCTCAAGGAGGTATGCTTTCTCCAATTGATGTTTGATGGAGTTAACCCAAATTATGGAATGCAAGTTAGAGACTGGGCTAAAAATATTGCCAATTTTCTACAACGTCGACCCGTCCGACGTTAGAAAGCAAAAAAGCAGTTTTGAGGAAGCGTTTGATAAGCATGAAAGGGACCCAAAGGTAACATGGAAAACTGTGGGTAATCTCTCTGGATGGCATATAGATAAAATGTATGATCATTGTGATTTGATATGCTAAATTTTGGCTTATCTTTCATGATTAGAATTACGAATGTTTTTTTTTTTTAAATAAAGTTTCAGTTTTGATTGAGATTGTTTTTCTTTACAACCTTAAGTCAATGATTATTAGTAGAAAGATACTCGAAGAGTCAAGACATGGCTCTCCAAACAGATTTGAGGGACTTGTTGGAATAGGCTCTCAAGTTGAGGAAATAATCTCCTTACTTTACATGGGATTGGAGGATTTTCATATTGTAGGAATTTGTGGGATGAAAGGAATTGGTAAAACAACTCTTACAAAAGTTGTTTATGACCGAGTATCTCCTCAATTCAAAGTTAGATGTTTTGTTGCTAATGTTAGAGAGGAGACCAAAAATCAAGGTTTAACCCATCTACAAATGCAAATTATTTATGAGATCCTTCAAGAAAGTGAAATTAAGATATGAAATACCTACAATGGAATTGAAGTGATAAAAAAGAGAGTGCGTGATAAAAATATTTTTATAGTTCTTGATGATGTTGATTTAGAAGACCAATTGAAGGTACTAGCAGGGAGCCAAGACTTGTTAAAACCATATGTGAGTGAAATTTATGAGCTTAAATAGCTAAGGACCAAGAAATCTTCAGAATTATTTAATTAGAAAGCCTTTAAGAAGGATCATCCTACCGAAAACTACATGGAATTGTTTATAGATATTGTGAATTATGCTCAAGGTCTTCCTTTGACTCTTGAAGTTATTGGTTCATTTTTATATGGTAGACCACTATCAATATAGGAAGCTACTCAAGAAAAACTTTAAGTACATGTTGATCCAGACATTTGCAAGATACTTAAAATAACTAACGATAGATTGCATGATTATGAAAAATAATTATTTTTAGATATTGCTTATTTGTTCAAAGGACAATGCAATGGCAACACAATTAGAATGTTGAAAGCTCTTCATTCATATTTTGACATTGATATGAAAGTTCTTAAGGATAGATGTCTTATAAAGTATTCAAATGAATATTTTGAATTCCATATGCATGATTTGTTACAAAAAATGGGATAACAAATAGTTCATCAAAATTCTCCTGATGAACCTAGAAAACACAATAGATTGGGTTGTTTTGATTGTATCAATCACGTATCAAGGCACAATTCTATAAGTGATTCATTTTCCCCTTATGAGGGGAATAATATTTTAATGCAATTTTATGAATTATTTGTCAAACATTTCTATGACATTAATTTAGTTCTTTTTGCCTTATAGGCAATTGATACTATCAAATGAAGCATGAGATTTTAGTTTGGAGAAAAATGTATTGGCAACATCATTGTTGGTGCATCAAATCATAAGTCCATTTACCCAAGGTTTTCTTTAAGATGTTCAAATCACCAAACTATTTATGCAAAACAAGAAGTAGTCAATAGACATGAAACATGTAGTTTTGAATCCTTTATTTGGATCTTGTTTTTTATAATAAATATTGAGTCTACATGATGACAATGTAAGGTTAGTGATAGTTTCAAATTGTAAGTGGCTTGCAATGCAACCAATTGGCAAATGAAGGAACTTGTTACAACACTAAGCAAAAGTGAAGATCTTTTGTTTTTTCACAACAAAAGAAACACGATCATGTTATTACAATGTCATCGTCTTATGATATGATAGGCATGGCTTGCATTTGATCTTATATCACCAATCCCATGGCTTGGGCCTTGGTTCTCGCTTATTCTTGTTACTCTACTTGGAGTATGTTGTTGGTACCTACTCATTTAATTAATATATTGGTGTTTAATTGGCAAGTTTGATTCCAATTAAGAGAAAAATTTTGAATTAGACATTGGGTTACAATGTTCATGACATATCAAGGACTAATTCGTAGGAATTGTTTCATTGAATTGAGGTAAAAGGAAGCCTACCATAATTGTGTTCATGTCTACAATAACAAAATGCAGACATACTAGCTCTACATTTTCCGTTTGTCTAAAACAAATAAGAATCTATGCCTTAACATCAATGATCCATGTCTATAAGATATCAATAGCAATGTTTCATAGCAATTCGTACCTCAACATTATGTTTAATAATTGCAAAAATTGAAAGATGATGAGAAACACTAAGAAACTAACCCAAGCAACACCAAAAAGTGATTTCAAATTGTGAACATCAACTTATACGTCTTCTCTTGTTTATATCTTGGGTGCCAAAAAAGTTTTATCTCAAGTTGGTTATCAAAGTGTAAAATAAAAATTAAACAACATTAAAAAGAACTTAGAATCAAAATAAGTGCAAAAAGATAATAAGAATTTATTTATATTTTAAATTTTTCAAAAATAGGAAAAACAAAACCTCTAAAAAATTGAGTTTAGAACTAAAACTATGGAAGTAAATAAAATCTCTACCAACAAATTCTATGAAATCAATAAATAGATGCATTATTCGGACTAGCACTAGTAAATAATTCTAAACTTGCTTGTGAAATTTCTATCTAGCAGTAGGTTTTTACCAGTTTCTCCTTCAAGTAATTAATATGGCAACCACGAGAAATATCTGCCCTTCTTCATTCTTAAGCAACTCCTATGTCGTTACTACACTGGCATGAATTCTTTTTCTCAATTGCAAGATATGAGTTTATAGCACTAAAAATTGAACTAAAGCACAATAAAAAAAGAGAAGGGAAGAAGTGCAATCTAACATGTCAGTAAAATAAAAGAAAGTCTACTTGCAAAAGAGTGGGGAATAAAAACACAATCTCACAATCAATGACAATGTCTTTTGTCAACTGGAAACACAAACAAGAAACAGCACAAGCTTTTTGGCCTCCTTTTTATTTAGAACTCAAGTGGATATTGATCTAGCTGGTGATGCCAAAATCGCCATTTCCTGTAAAAATGCATTAGGCAAGTGATCACCGCTTCCGATGAATTTTGATAAGTCAAGTGCGAGCCCTTGAAGTGGTAAAAGCAGCAAACAATAAGAGGAGAGGTTATTCAGCTATTCTTTTTCTTTTGCCTTCGTCTTCAAGTCTCGAATCAGGGGGTGCTCTCGGTCTTTTAAGGCCAGAGTCTTCATCAGATCTGTTGCTTGAATTGGGCTTTTCTTTGTCCTCATCTTCGGTCTTCTCATCTAAGAAAGCCTCCAGTTGACCAATGAGACGCAGAGTTTCAAAAAAGGGAATGCTATCGTGTATTAACTCCCTTTCGCTACACACGTGGAAGAATCTAAGGATACATTTCTTCACTATTAAACCTGAGTAATTGCTAGAGAAAGTAGCTTCAAGGCAACTGCGTTGATTCAACCAACGTCCAAATAATGCAAGTGGAATATATGAAAGCCAATGAAATCCGTTTGGTGTCCATAACAGCCTCAATTCTTCTGTGCTGATGCCATGAAGATGGACTTTTGGCTTCGTTCCAGCTACGTTGCTTCCTAAAACACAGCGAAGATGGTGAGGACGACTGCTCCAAAACGGTCTAAAGAGTGCTTTTTGATCCTCGGGAACGGTAAAATGAGCACATAGTAAAAGTCCCATCCTACCACTGTCATTGTCGGGTACATCAATTGTTAGTGACGGCCCATTACTCCAATCACTAATCAAATGGCAGGCTGCTCTTGGACGAAAACACAAAGTGAATACCAAGCGTCGATCAAAGTCCTGTAGAATGAACATATAGGAGGTACAATGTACATTAGTTTGGGAGAGGGAGAAAGAAAAGCATGGTTGGTAGTGTATTGGATCATATTTACAGCAAAAAAACACAATCATGTTACTACAATGTCATTGTCCAATGAAATGATAGGCCTGGCCTGCATGTGGTCTAACATCAGAATCTCATGGCTCGGACCTTGGCTTTTTGCTTAACATTGTTGTTTACTCAGAGGATGTTGTTGATACCTACTCAATTTAATTAACACATTGATGGTTTCACTGGGGAGGTCAATTCTAATTAGCAGGAAAATTTAGAATTAGATATTGTGTTGCATTGTTCAAGACACATTAAGGACTAATTAGCTAAAACTATTTCGTTGTATTGAGGTAAAAGAAAACCTATAGTAGCCATGGTCCATGAATGAAGAACAAAAGTGCATATATACCAACACTATTTGTTCCACCTGTCTAAAGCAAATAAGAATCTATGCCTCAATATCAATGGTCTATGTTTGGAAGATGTCAATAGTAAGATTTCATAGAAATTTATCCCAACATCCATTTAACAATAGTAAAAATTGAAAGATGATGATAAATATTAAGGAACTAACTCTAGCAACACCAAGAAGTAATTTCAAATTGTGAACGTTAATTTATACATCTTTTCTTTATGGTTTGGGTGTCAAATAAAGTTTTAGCACAAGTTAAATACCAAAATGTAAATAGAATTAAATTGCATTAAAAAATTTAGAATCAAACTAATTGGAAAGTGATATAAGAATTGAGTTATATTATAAATTTTTCAAAAAGAATTAAAAATCTAGACAATTGAGTTTAAAATTAAAAGCTAAGGAATTCAATAAAACCTCCTCCCACAAATTCTACTCTGTCAAACATTGTCAACGAAAAAAAAATCAGCAAACAGAAACACGAGTTAATCAACACAAAGGAAAAAAAAAAAAAGGAAAAAAAATTTTATTGGAAGCTTGTCACGTCATCGGTGACGGACCGAGGGTGGCATATCTGCAATATGCACAGCATACCGTACGGATGAACACTCCCCGCCAAAGGTTCCTAAAGGGCACACTAGACTACAAGCACTGTAAACATACTATTTAAGGGAACTATGTTGCAAAGGGCAACCAACAGTGAGATAATAATAGCAATAAACAAGAAAGAGATTAAATAAATTTTACCCCGTCCTGCCGTTGCGTAGGAGAGACCTTTTCTTCCTCCTGGACCGGGCCAAAGATTGCCACTCGAGTAGAATTAATAGAATCATAAAAACATCGTGGATCCAAATCACCTTCAGAAATGTTACTCATCTCTCTAAAGAACTCTGCATCACCATAAAGATCTAGTAGCCGCCCCGCCATACACTCGAACTCCACATTCTCGCTAACTGAAGCAATTGAAACCCAGTAGCTCCGTTTACATGATTCTAGCCAGTCAAGTGGAACCTCTATGTGCACCCACATTCCGTTTGGGCCAACGTGAGAAATTTTAGGTAAACAAAAGACTAAGGTGTTTGGACTAGGTTTATCGCATCCAACTTCACAAACAAACTCAGGAAATATATGATTTCCGCCTTTACAAACAATCAACAAAGCACATCCCTTCGGTCCATGCGAACCCAAATCCCAATTCTTCAGATAAATTTTAATTGCTCTGCTGGAAATATTCTCTGTTGTGCTTCCCTTGTCGAACCACTTTGGGATTTCTGAAACTCGTATTGGGCCACATGTTACCTCAAATTCAAGATCAGGCCACTGTAAACAAAAGAATAAATAAACAAAAAGGGGGAAGACGTTAACTGCAGTAGTTTCATGCTATTAGGAAACAAGAATTTTTTATTTCCTAAGCCTGATACATATAGTACTTAAAAGGAGAGTAAAAAACTCACCTCGCTATCCTTCCATACAGGACTCTGTGAAGGCAGATATAGGACCTTAAGGTTTGGCATCGAAACCAATATAGGCAAACGTAAAAGCGCGGACACCAACCTGTGATTTTAGAAAAACTGCACGCCGCCACGTGTCCCTCTTCTCATCAAATGCCTCCATGCTTGGACAATTTCCTAATCCCAAATAACCCAACGTCAATGGCAACTTTGGCAATGATCGAAGAGAGATGCAATTATCCAAATGAAGCCAACGGAGTTTCTGTAAATTTGTTCCCTGATAATCTTAAATACGAAAGTGAGGAACGGCAACCAAGGTTTTGAAGAATTCCGCCATGGGATATATTGCAATAACTCAAATCCAGGTCTAATAATGATCTAAAACCTGAGGATAAAGCCTCCGACAAATTTTCGATTTTACTGCAGTGGCTCAAGGAAAGCTTTTGAAGGACTGAATGTTGACATAGGCTTTCAGGTAATTTTTTAAAATTGTTGTAGGATAGGTCTAGATCTGAGAGTAAGGAACAATGACCAATATCCTTAGGAATTTCTAGGAGATTGCAAGAATGCAAGTCCAATTTTGACACAGATCTCAAATCCAGTTTTGACAAAGGGTGGGCCTTTGACAAACGCTCACAAAATGAAAGGTCAAGTATTTCAAGGTTTGGGATGATGGTCAAATATGGCATCTCAATCAACATTTTTGAGTTACTCAAGTTTATGTGCTTTAATTTTGAAAAGTCTTGTTGCAAATAAACAAATGGTTAAGACTAAAGTGAAAAATAGAGTGAAGAAGAGTAAAAATAAAAACAAGAAAAGATTACATTCACATAAAACCAAAATATTACCTTTTGCCCATTCCACAGTAGTTCAATGCAACTATATTGCAATATTAGTGCACCAAGATTTGTTGGATTAAAATTTGACTCATTGGGCGAGTAACTGAAAGGATAGTTATTCCATTCCACAATATGTAACTCGGTGTTGAACTTGAATTTTGAAATATCATAACATTTTTGTAATGTATCATTGTCTTTGAATCCATGATAGACAAAAATTCTCAACTTCTTCATTGTTGAGAAAGCTTTTGAGAGTTTTTCCTTATCTAGTAGCCCTAGTTGGTGAAGGAAAATGCCTTTCACCTCATTAATTTCCTATAATCAAGGAAATTGAAATTAGTGCAATGAAAACACAAAACAAATATGAGGAAATTCTTAATATCAAATAAACTTGTATATGTTAGCATCTAAACTAATTCACTTACAGATTCCATATTTAGAATGAAAATAACGTCTTCAGGCTTTAACAATCTACTCTTCCCAGCAATTTCATTACCCATTTGACATAACAGATCATGAATACATAACATTTGTTTTTTTGAAAACCTTATGAGAGATAGGCGCTTAAGATCTTTAAGAATAGTCTTAGAATGGTATCCCAAACATTTTGGTTGAAAGATAACTTCTTTTTTAGACTTCCAATTGTAGAAAACTACAATGTCTAAAAATGCTTATTTTGTTGCTAAATCTTTCAGGCTATCAAAAGTGATTTGAAGTTTCTCAAAAACATTAGGGTCAAGTTTTTCTGTTATTTGAGCATGGTAACTCTTCCATACACTCTCTTCTTCCTCACGTAAGTAGGAACCAAAAACATCTGGGTGTTAAAGGATGACCTTTCGCAACTTCTACAATTGGCTTGACCCATCTCGTAAACTTTTCTTCAGGATGACCATCTTTAAATGCTCTTGAACAAAAAAGTTGTGTAGCAGCATCCTCATTTAACTCCTCAACATCATAAATATTGGCCTTATACAATTGTAGCAAATGACGGTCTTTGCTAGTTAGGATAATTCTGCTTCCTTCTTTAAACCAGTTGGGACTCTCGGCTAATGCATTTACTTGCTTACATTTACACACGTTGTCAAGTACAACCAAAACCTTTTGAGTTCTTAGCCTGGTCTTCAAGACTTTGGTTACTTCTTCATCAGTTTTTAACGAATTAGCTGCTTCTTCTTTGAGAATAACAGAAATAAGTTGTTTTTGTAAATCAGTGATACTATTGTTGTCCTTTTCTCCGATGCCAGAAATAAAGCAACATTTTTCAAACTTATGTGAAGTTATTTGATAAGTGATATCAGCTAGAGTTGTTTTACCAATTCTGCTCATTCCACAAATTCCTATAAAGCGAATACCAGCAGATCTTAAATCAAGTAATTCTATGATTTGCTTCAATGGAGATTTTATTCCAACAACGAACTTGTCAATGCCTAAAACAGATAATTCCTTGGTATCAAGTACTTCTTGGATATCTTTGCCAATAAGGGACTCATCAATGCCTATTAAGTTACACATCAAGTGCTTATATATCTTCCTACTGATTCCTTCAACTATTTCTGCTTCGTAACTATTAGAAAAATACTAGCTTAGAGCAAAATACAACAAATCAAAAATTGTTCTTGTTCAATTTCCTACGGAAGGAAATAAAATTTATTATACTAATTCGTAAGAGTCAGTAAAGTTAGTGTGAGTAATTACAATAGTGAAAATACCTGTCTTGCACATGCCATCCGGAGACACCGCCCACTTTCTTCAAGGCAACTCTGTACGATTCCAGGAGTCTTTGGCGGAGTCCAAAGAGTAGTCACCTATTTCATTCAAAATAGTTTTCCTATTTTCCCAATTGGAGTCATCTTTAAGTTTAGTGAAGGCCTCTCCAAAAGCCCCCTCCAGTTTTCGTACGTCGGAGGGAATCACATGATAGAAAACAGGGAAAACAGTAAGTCGTCCCATTTCCCTGAGTTTCATGATCAAGGCCAGCTCAAACAAACACGATTCTGACCCACCAAAGTTCTCTGAGATGACAATGATCGCGTATTGAGATTCTTCTAATGCGTTCTTGAGACCTGGATGGATTTCTTGTCCAGGTAGTTCTCTATCATCTCTAAAGACCATAATCCCCAACCTCGTCAAAGCGGCATACAGATGATCTGTAAAACCATGTCGGGTGTCCGGGCCGCGAAAACTGAGATAAACCTCGTACTTCTGCTGATGATTTGAAGAAGAAAAAGATGATGAAGATGATGGGAGTGAATAAGGGCTTTTGGACGCCATTGCAGACTCACAGGTATGTCCAGTCCGACGATCGTTGGCGGACATCGACACTCGCAAGCTCTGTTTAATAAATAGTCACGTCAAGTTGGATTTTTGCTTCAAGACGCGTCAAAAGCGAAAGAAGTAAATTTCCATCACGCGTGAAAAGGAGTCAGGTGGCGTCGCAAACTTTCGTCTCATCTTTTCTTTTGGGGAGTTGAAATATTTAATGCGTATTGTTAATGAGGAAAGCGGACGCTTCTCGATTTGGGAGATTGGTCTTTTTCACTGAGTTGTTTTGTTTCGATTGACAGAACTTTTAATAAGTTGATCATCCTTATTTTATTTCGATCGACAGTGCTTTAATAAGTTTAAAAGAACACTAATGGAAGTGTAACTTTTGCAACATGTGTTGCCGCGTTGGACAGCTCACACGGCAGCACCTAAATGAGCCTTGGCCTATTACTCGCCGGAAGTGAGAGAGCCCGCGAGCAGCTTGAACAACAGAGGCAACTCACTGCGAACCCACTACACTGGTGGTATAGTTGTTTCTTTCTGCTTTGTAATCGATTGATGTTGCTATAATTTGAGCTTGTAAATTTTTTTCTGATTGGATAAACAAGTTTCTGCAATCATTTGTGTTTGTGCGTAAGAATCAATAAGAACAACTTCACCCCGAGCAACAATTGCCATCTCACCCTTCAAAAGTCAGTCTACTCTATTAATTATAATTCTTTAAATAAAATTCATTTTTAGAAATATGAAACAATTTCACACAATGTAGTACATACCCTCATATATCATTAATGATATCTTACAATAAATTCAAAATTTAGCCATATTTATAAAGGTATTAGGAGTAAATTTAGATTTTTAATATCATTTTAAAAAGTTTATCATTCAATTTAAAAGTTAATTCTTAAATTAAATAATAAAATTTTTATAATATTATCTACTTTTTATTTTTTGTTTAATAACTTTCTATTTTAACCTTTTTAGATTTCTTTTTAGAAATTTATCCATTTGGCTTAATGATAGTACATGCAAGTTGGAGGACAAAAGAGATAAATGTAAGACAACTAAATAGGAATTTGAGAGATTGTTGATACACGAAGTGTAAACGCCCTCAAATTTTCAACATAAGGAATGGATTTTTATTGCTTTTCACAGATTTGATATAAAGTTTCATACAAAGCAAGTCTTGTCATTTTGTAAATTTCCTTCGGACCACCCCTTTTCAAAATATCTTCTCAAAATTTTTGGAAGTTCATTATGAATAATGCGTGGTGTAAATGAATTTTTTATAGATTTTTTAGGCCAGCATCCAATTAGATAATCTTATTGAACCCAGACTTTGTATTTAAAGATGTAAAATGAAAAGTCATATTTTCACTTAGTGTCTTGTCAGTTCATGCACCAAAGGGGCTAATAAAAGGCTAGCACTTAATTAGAGGCCAATCTTTCAGTTTTGACTCATTTTAAAGTCATCAAAAGCTAGTTAAGTAGCTTAGATCTATAAATACTCAACTTGTTTGAACCTTATCAAAAAACTAAATTATGGATTAAAGTGAGACTTTAAACTTATTTTTACCATCAAGAACTAGAAATTTACTCATGTTATTACTTTGTTACAATGATGATTTTTTTGAAAAATTCTTTCGAAGACAACTTGCTAATGTGTTAGACTCTTCAAATAGGAGTCGTAAGGGTCCCGGAAATGCGTTACACTCACCTAACAGGTGTGGGAGGGGTCTTTTCAAGTTTCCTTTGCTCTAAGGGTCCCGGAAATTGCTGCATGTTTACCTCTTTTTGAAAAATCTTCTAGTTGATCAGGCACTCTGGGAAAGATCCTTCGAAATCATGCTAAGCAAAATCACGGAAATCTCTTTGCGCCGAGCATCCAATCAGAAGGTCTTGTTGACCTCGTACTGTGCCTTGGCCGCGTCAAACGGCTTCTGATGAAAGGTAGCTGAGATATTCGCTGGTGCAAAAATGTCTTTTCCTCTTTGCCTTCCTGAGTACGTTCAGCACTGCTCAGGTCGTGAAGGAGCAGTAACAGATGCGTGGAGTTGGTGTTGAAAGGCACCCAGATTGGAATTTGCAGTGCAATTATTCTGCTTTTGCGCCACCACTTTCAAAAGAAGAACGGTCCCAGCTTTTGGCAAAAGGCATTTATATGGACGCAACTTTCTTCCCCGGCAAACTAGAAATTTCGTACTTTGTAATAACCTAAAGAAAGTGGGAATGAATGGTGATGCTTGGAAATTTCATACTAGAACAGAGAGATATGCCTCTAACGGTGGTGGGAACATCCTCTGGATTTCTTGGCTGCCACGTCTCCGACGAGTGGAAGTAGATATATATGCACGCGTTTTGCTAGGTCAAGTAAATTTTGGGAGCTTATGCCCAAAAAGTGGTTTCCAATAGTGCAGTCGTGCTGCTGTTGGATGATTTAGTTCTTGTGCTTGTTAAAATAATCAGGCTTCATGCCATTTTGAATAAGAACTTGTACGTAGATATAAACTTCAACCGGCTACGACGTGTTGAGGATATGGAGTTTTCTCCTTTGTTTCTTTTTTATCTTTTTTTCAAAAAAAAAAAAAATTGGACAAGTCTTCTTGACAGGCATATGCTGGGAACGAATGGTAGGTACATTTTTCCTTGTAACTTCTAATCATGCTGTTGAGTGTGAGACTTGATAGGAATCCAACACCATATGCCTGTCAAAAAGAAGTACCGACGCCGCGTGAATGGAATTTGCGTGAGGGGCCAGGCTATTGCACTTGTGCACACTTGCAGAGCAATTGTATCTGAAAAGAACAGAACCCCTCGGCTTTTGACGCCAAAGGACAGAAGAAAAAAAAAGAAAAGAAAAAGCACTATGAATGAACGAAACTTCTCCCACATAGTACCTAGAAATTTCAAAGACTAAACTCCTCGATTATCCCATTTAAGAGACGAGAGATATAAAAGATTAGTTATTTAATCAAGAAGATAATCAGTGTAAGTTTGCCCTCGTTGAGAATCCCATCATCAAGACCGTTGTGCACATAAACAATATGAATGCAAGTTCCATTCACTGCAGCCCCCTTTCATAGAGCTAATTCTTTTGAAACATTTTCTTAAGATTGTGATAATTTACAGACTACGGATAACAATGAAGATCCTTCCAAGCTCACCCTTGACAGTAAGCTGTGCTTTCTTGGAGGGATGGGGATGCAATATCACGTAGATTTTTTTGTGGTCAACTTGCGACATTTCAGACCTCCTGCTCTGGACATCTGCGTCAAAAAAGACATGTGAACGAGGGTAGCTACGACTGTCGATAAATGTCTTTTCATTTCTTCTCTTATCGCAGCCCCACCACAGGTGCAGCTCGTAAAGAACTGACAGACGCATGTGAGTAGGGCACAATCATCTAAGCGAGGACCCGCATCACATCATACTTTTTCATTGTTAGACACACATTACAAATTTTAATTAAGGCAGAGAAGCTGTATATATATCTTGACTTAGGTTGCCATGCAACAGCATTTAACTTAATGAAAAAAGAGTAGGTTGAGAGCGCAAAGAAAAGGGTGGATGACCATTTGTTCTTTAATTTTAGCCATGACAATTTTTCTTAAGCTTTTGCTTGACCTTAACATTTTTTGTTGCCTTGAATGATGCATTTAATTAGATACTATTTATGTGAACTAAACTATCTAAATTAAAAGTTTTGTAAAGAATCTATCTTTGAACATAGACATGATTTAGCGCCATTGTATCATACTTCATCATCATTTACATTGTGTAAACACTATATCAGATGCATGATTCTGCAATTTTAACCTATTGCTTTAAGTTAGTCTACACCATTAACAGTTAAGGTGAAGCTACAAAATGGTTAGACATATGTAATCATACGGGATCCTGTGAAGAGGGCCGTTGCTTTGGGTTTGTGTCAGGGAATTTGTATTATTCCCATCCATAAGCAAGTGCCGGACACTTGCAACGATGCGTAATGGACCAATAACCTCGTGTTGAAAGTGTAAGAAGATAGCCTTTCGGTCCTTCAACCGAACATTCCTGGAAAGAACAAAAGAAAGTATAAATCGACGTGCAAAGAACGGCTTAAAGCCAATTCAGATTGAGCATTGATCTAATCTTAAAAGAGCTTTAGTACCCAGCCTTCTAATCTCTGCTTTTAACACTACAACGCGAACGTGTATCACATAAAAGCAATAAAGGCTAACGCAAGCATCCCGCAAATCGGCTCCCAAAGCTCTACTGCTTTGAAATCGTAGAAAATGACAAACTTTTTTCCTACTTCGATTTACAGCTCTCTTTCTTTGGACCGTTTATTTACAAATCAATGCATGTATTCGCCGAAGCCTTCATCTTATTGAGAATTCCGTCATAAAGATCATTGCGCACAGAATTCACTGCAGGCCTCCTGGAAATTTCCTCTTCTTAAACCCCACTTTCATAAAGGTAATTCTTTTGAAACATTTTCTGAATGTTGTTGTAATTTACGAACCGTGGATAAATATGAATATCCTTCCAAGACTCCGGTAAACAGTATGCTGCGCTTTCCTCGAGGTGTAGGGATTAAATAGCACGTAAATTTCTATAAAGGACAGCCTGATTGGCACGTTAGCATTGCTATTCTATCTGCTTTATGAGTGTATGTATTAAAAAAACTGATCTTAAAGAACATGGTTATGTGCTTTTGGATGACCTTAATTCCTGAAAAGGATTTTTAATATTATACTGATAAAAAGCGGAGACCACACCCATAAAAAAATAACCCTTTATAATAATAAACACAGAAGTCGAAGCCATGTGCATATGCATCCTTACTTCCCGTTAATGGGAGGAAAAGATAAGCTTGTATATCTGTGAATCTCTGCTTTTCATGCCAAGTAACGGACATCCTGAAAATGGATCTTCTGTAGATGGACTTATTGGCTGCCTACTCTGTAATAGTCAAGCCGATGTCTTTTCATTTCTTTAATTTTCAGGAATGCGTCCAGTGTGTAAAGATGACATAACAGGGACCTAGCTACCGCATTCTCCGCGGGAAGGTCGTAAAGCAGGACCAGCAGACGCGTGAAGATGGACTTTAGCCGATGCGTTTGTTTACATGTAGCAGTGAAGGTGACGACGGAAGAAATGAAAAGACTTCATAATGAAATGTCTTTTCATTTCTTGTATCTTCGTGAATGCGTTCAGCCCGTCCACATGGGGGGCAAGTCATACAGGAGAACCGTCGGGTTAAAGGACAGCCTGATCGGAGTTGGAGAAAGGAGTTTGAAAAGCAACATGAACTGCTGAACTTACTTCTGCTCCGAACTTCTTAGAAATTTTGTTCACCAAAAAAATAACTGTGGATTTAGAGTGGCTGAATTGGCCATCTATTGCACTTTGCATTCGGAGGGATAGAAGTGGTGTATATGATCATAAGGTGATTGGGAATTTGCAAAGTGGTGTAATTGAAAATGGTTTATTTTTAAATATTTGATGTTGTGCTTGATTAGGCTTATTTATTTTTGTTTGTATTGTTTGTTTTTATTTCATTAGTATTATAAGCTTATGCCTAATATATATTATAAATTCATTTGTTTTATATAAATATTATGTAAGAATCTTATTATTCTGTAATAATTTTTAATAGAATTAAAGTATTCTGAGTTTTTGAATACTTAATCATTTTAATCAATAAATATCGAATTATTCAAAAGCATATGACGTCGATAACTTTCAAAAGGCATTTAAACTCTAGGTTGTTCTGCAAAACATAGCTCAAAGCACGCAACAACGACCAAATATAAAAAGCATCAAAATCTTTGCGGCCAACTTATTACTCAAATCATAACTCTGGCATTTCAAAACTTCAGAACCATCTCATGGAAGTTCATTGTCTTTGTATTATAATGCTGCAAGATCATATTCAAATCCAAGTTCGTGATTTTTTGCAATCAATGACAAAATTTACATAACAAATCGACTCTCACCATTTTCCTGTCCCACAGTGAGAGACATGTTATCAACGTTTTCCAAATATACGCAGCCATGCTCTAGTTTTGCGGTGAAAACCGACCAGCATCGCAACACCATACTCTTTCATGTTAATAAAGCCTATGATCTCCCCATCGTCACATTGACAGAACCATCACCCTCCAGGTATTACAACAATTGACCAACGTTTGGATTTTACGTTTCTGGGATTATGCAGCAATCTCAGCCAACCGGCCAAACAGTGGCGTGCACAATGAAAGAGTTACATATTTGTTGGTACTCACCGTAGGGTGGAGACGATCGCAGAGGGATGCTTCCTGAAAAGTATAAATGTACGTGCAAAGAATGGATTCAAGCAAATTCAAATAAACATTGATGTCATCCCCACCACCAAAGCTTGTATACTGTTAATAGGCAGTACATGCACATCCTGCGAATCTCTGCCTTCAAACATCACAGCGTGGACCTATATCATATAAAAGCAATAATGACTTTAATGTAAGGATCCCGCAAATGACCTGCTTTCCCCACCACAAATCCTTACTGCTTTTCAAATCTCTGCTGATGACTTCTAGTTATTTTGGGCAATCTTCTTGATCTCGCGGAAAATGACAAACTTTTTTCGCACTTAGATTTGCAGTGCTTTCTATTAACCATTTCTTTACCATGCATTACTCATTTTCAAACCAGGGCATGTATGGCGAAGTTTAACTTTGGTTCGCCGAAGCCAGCCCGAGTCGAGAATCCCACCGTGATTGCGCACAGAAGCAATATGAACGCGAGTTCTATTGACTGCCAGCCCCATGGAAATTTCCTCCTGTTAAACCCCTCTTCATGAAGTTGATTCTTTTGGTGCTTTTTCTGAATGTTGTCGGCTTACGCACTGTGGGCAGATATGAAGATCCTTCCAAGTTCACGCTAAACAGTGAACTGTGCTTTCCCGTAGACTTCTTTCCAACAAACTTTCAAAGAGACGATAATGAAGACCTCGATCTCAGGACTGCCGCGTCGGAGAAGCTGGAAAAGGAAAGAAAGCTAAGATTTTCATTAGCGTAAAATCTCTTTTCATTTCACAGCCTGATCGGAATTCGAGAAAGTGCTTAGAAAAGCAATATGAACTGCTGAACTTAGTCTCCTCCAAGCTTCTTAGAAATTTCGTTCACCTCAAAAGGCGACGCCAACTGAACTTACTTCTCCAAGCTTATTAGAGCTTCCTTCGCCGCTTATTCACGTCCATCTCTTTTCTCCACCAATTTCTTGTCGATCAATTTCAAATCAGACCGACTTGTTCACCCTTGTTGTCCATTGCACTTCTCATCAAAATACAGTACTAGAAATTTCCTTCTCTGAAGCCCTGCGAGCAGTACCAACAACATCAAGAGGCAGAACTCCTCAACTTGGCAGATCAGCGAGACGATCAACTGCAGTCAGATTGTGGAAAAAAGAGAAGATTTTGGCCGAGTAAATATCTTTTCTTTTCTTTCTTCTTTTTCACTAATTTCAACCACGCTTTACTTTAGTTAACTATATATAGTGATTGTCTTCCATGAAACATAATTTGTTCGGTGCTTCAGATTACTAGTATTTTCTACTCAAAATTTCGTCCAATGGCATCCGCTAGTACTCTGGGACCTGTTTCTTCTTCAATTCGTCAAGTGTACGATGTTTTCCTCAGCTTTTACGGAGAAGATACCCGCAATAATTTTGTTGATCATCTACATGCTGCTTTGAAGAGGAAAGGAATTAACAGTTTCAAAGACGATGAGAAACTGGAGAGGGGAAAGTTTATTTCTCCAGAGCTCATGCAAGCAATACAAGATTCTCAATATGCAATTGTTGTGATCTCAAAGAGGTATGCTTTCTCCAAATGGTGTTTGATTGAGCTAACTAAGATTATGGAATGTAAGTCAGAGACGGGGCTGAAAGTGTTGCCAATTTTCCACAACGTCGACCCGTCCGATGTTAGAAAGCATAATGACAGTTTTGAGCAAGCGTTTGTTGAGCATGGAAAAGACCCGAAGGTTAGCAAAGAGCAGATGGAAACATGGAAAACTGCATTAACAGATGTGGGTAATGTTGCCGGATGGCCTATAAATAATAGGTATTATTCATTGCGATTTGTTATAGTAAATTTTGGCTTATCTTTTCATGACTGGCATTACGAATTTTGTTTACTTTCTTTGGTAAAGTTTCAGTGTTGATTGTAAATTATTTTTCTTTACAGTTCTGAGTCACCTATTATTGAAGATATCAGCCGAAAGATACTTGAAGAGTTGAGAGATGGCTCTTCAAACAGATTGGACGGACTTGTTGGAATAGGCTCCCGTCTTGAGGAAATAATCTCCCTTCTTCATTTGGAATTAGAGGATTTTCGTATTGTAGGAATTTGCGGGATGGGAGGAGTTGGTAAAACAACTCTTGCAAGAGTTGTTTATGACCAAGTATCTCCTCAATTTGAAGCTAGATGTTTTGTTGCTAATATTAGGGAGGAGACTAAAAAACAAGGCTTAGTCCATCTACAAACACAAATAATTTCTAAGATCCTTGGAGAAAGAGAAATAAGGATTTGTAATACCTATGATGGAATTGAAGTCATAGAAAAGAGATTAAAGAATAAAAATGTTTTTATAGTTCTTGATGATGTGGATTCAAAAGACCAAATGAAGGTACTAGCAGGGAACCGTGATTGGTTTAGTCCTAGGAGTAGAGTCATTCTAACGACTAGGGATCGTCATTTACTGCAACAATATGATGATGTGATAGAAATTTATGAGCTAAAGGAGCTAAGCAAGGATGAATCTTTAAAATTATTTAGTCAAAAAGCCTTTAAAAAGGATCATCCTACAAAAGACTACGTAGAATTGTCTAATGATATTGTAGACTATGCTAAAGGTTTACCTTTGGCTCTCGAAGTTTTTGGTTCATATTTATGTGGCAGAGCACTAATTGCGTGGAAAGCTACACGAGAGCAATTGAAGGTAGAACTTGATCAAAACATTTGTTCGAGACTCAAAATAAGTTATGATGGATTGAGTCATTCTCAACAAGAATTGTTTTTAGATATTACTTATTTGTTCAAAGGACGATGTAGCAACAATGTCATTGGTGTGTTGAAAGTTGTTCATCCATATTTTGACATTAATATTGAAGTTCTCAAGGACCGATGTCTTATAAAGAATTCAAAAGAATGCTCCAAATTTCATATGCATGATTTGTTAGTAGAGTTGGGACAACAAATAGTTCATCAAGAGTCTCCTAGTGAACCTGGAAAACGTAGTAGATTGGGCTGTTTTAATTGCATTGATCACATATCAAAGTACAATTCTGTAAGTGATTCTTTTTCACCTACTAAAAAGAGTAGCAATTTAATGCAAATTATATGAATTATTTGTCAAACATTTCTATGACAATAATTTTTTTTCTTCTTCTTGGGTTTATAGGCAACTGATGCTGTCAAAAAAGTTGTCCTCCAACCATCATTTGGTGCAAACAAAGAATTTTCCTTTGAAATCTTCTCAAAAATGACAAGATTAAAAATGCTTATGATTGGCAGCTCAAGAGATTTCAATGGATATTTTTGGGCTGCTTCGAATTGGAATTATCTGCATCGACGTGGTGATGCTTCAAAGTTTAGGCTAAATAATGAATTATGTTTTTTTCAATGGTTTGATTATCTTTTACAGTGCTTGCCGACTGATTTTCTACCAAAAAATAAATCGCTTGTGTTGAATTCGCACTATAATTATTTGGATTGGCACGGCAATGCATCAAAGTTTAGGCTAAGTAATGAATTATGTTTTTTGCAATGGCCCGGCTATCCTTTACGGTCCTTGCCAACTAATTTCCAACCAAAAAATCTTGTGGAGCTTAGAATGCCTCATAGCCACATCAAAGGACAATGGGGTGGATGGAAGGTAAGATTTGGCTTCTATAATTATATTTTCTTTTTCTTCTTCCGTTTACTCTTTCTTTTGTTTATTTATTTATTTTTCTAATAACAGGATCTTGTCAAATTGAAGCACATTGACCTAAGTTATTCAGTTAACTTGACTGAGATATCAGATCTCAGTGGGATTCCAAACCTCGAAGTCTTAGAGCTACGTGAGTGTACGAAGTTACGTAGGGTCCACACATCTGTTGGATTTTTGAAACGGCTTCGAATATTGAGAATGAGAGGTTGCCAATGTCTTGAAAAACTCCCAGATGTGATAAGCTTGAAATCTCTTGTGAATCTTGATCTTGTTAGATGTTCAAGGTTGAAGACATTTCCAAATATTGTGGGTCATATGACTTCTTTGAAGTCTCTTGATCTAACTGAGACTTTGATTAGAAAGTTACCGTCACCCTATGAGAGATTCTCATCTCTTAAGTATCTTAGTTTTTCTGGCTTTTCGTGGTGTAGCAACGGCTATAATTTTTATCCTAACTATGGCTCTACAACCTTGCTGTGCTTGTTATGGGTGCGTAAAATGGACTCAGGACATTTTAAGAGATTGCAAGCTTTAGATATGGAGGCTACAGGCTTAAGTCCCTCTCGTTGTTTCATCTCTCGTGTTTTCTCGAATCCCTCTAGGCTTTTGATCCCTAATTTGAGCTTTTTAGCAACACTAGATCTAAGTTATCGCAATCTGTCAAATGCAACTTTTCCTGATCTTAGCTCTTTGTCTTCAATCCAGACTTTAAATCTATCTGGAAACAAATTGACAACAATACCATATAGTATTTGTCAACTTTCCAACCTTGTTGAACTTCACTTGAGAGATTGTAAAAGCCTTCAAGGATTGGAACTGCTCTCATGCTTAAGGTCCTTGAGAGTGTTAAATCTAGCTTACTGCAATCTATCAGAGGGTATGATTCCAGATAATCTTGGTTTCTTATCCTCACTCGAGTCTTTAAGTCTAAGTGGGAACAAATTTAGAAAAATACCATATTTGGTCCAACTTTCCTGGCTTTTTATTCTTGTCCTGGTTGATTGTGCCGAGCTTCAAGTATTACCAGAGTTACCGTTAAACTTGTTCGACCTCGACTTGAGAAATTGTCCATCGCTGGAAATTTGTTGCTGCGAAATGGACCCATCGACTTCAAGTGGAAGATTGTCCTCCGATAATTGCTCTTATATGGCCATCAATTTTGATTCTGATGGCAGACCCTACAAGATCCCACATGCGCATCAACCAAAGAACATAGTGAGTCACTTATCTCCTTTTTTAACATTGGGTTATTGAAATTAATAAATGTTACTGTTACATGCTAGCTTAAGTCACTATGATTCACATCTCTTTTCTTATTTTACAGCACGGTTTTTATAGTGTCACGGTAGGCATCGCGCGGGCATATGGAATCCCACGCTGGTTCAACCGGAGAATCACTAGTTCCTTTGGAACAATTGAACATCATTTGCAATCGACTTCGTATTCCTGGCAAGGTTGTGTTTTGTTAATTCTTTATGAAGTTCATGAGCATGGAAGTTATAATAATGGAACGTCTGATGGCAGCACTCGTACTATTCCTCAATTTGTTTGTCAATTTCAATTCAATAAAATTGGTAAAAGAAAGTCCTTACGCCTTTGTGCCCCGGAAGTCCCTTCTGTTGGGTTAAATGGTCTTTGGGTGTCTATAAAGCGACTTTGGCTACTCGATGGAAGTGGTCCCGAGGTTGAAGGCTGCCTTGAGTGTTCAATTGAATCACGCAGCCTAAACGTGGAGGTGAGAAAGTGTAGGGCACGTTCTGTATATTGGGAAGATTTCTGGGAGCTTTCTGAAGTTATCAATAGCATTTCTCCACATCCTTTGGATTTTAAATTTTGGGTTCCCTCCATCCGCCAACGGGATTAAACGAATTTATTCTCGGTATGAGATTTGATTGGGTGGCTATTGCCAGTGGGTTTCATTGTCTATTACAGTATGTGGCAGGTACAATTTACTCCAGCAATCCCGTGGTGTTCCAACTATCTCTCACTTTATTTTTTATTCCATTGCAGCTGTTCCAACTTTCTGTTATCATTTAACTCTTGATTTTTTAGGGGAACATTAACTACGAGATAGAAGAAGAAATTGGAAGCTAAGCAATGAAATTTGATTGGATAAAAGGTTGATGATTATTTTGTTACTGACTTTGAACAACATTTTGCTAATGAAGAGGATTGAAACAAAATAAATATCTGAGTTGTTTGGCTCATGCAAATATATTTTGTTTTCTTTTTTATTTGTTAGATGGGTTAGTTAATGATTTATTTTGCTTAACAATTTGTTGGTTATGATGAAATATTTCTGAATTGGCTATTTATTTGTTCATAAGACTATGAATTTACCATTGCAGTAGCTGACCTTTTATAATTTACGCATGAAAACTTAGATTTAGTCATTTTCAATATTTGGACAAATTCTTAATATCTTTTATTGTTAAATTGATTTTCAATATATTTTGTTTGCATATCCTCTTCCTTGCCCTTTCTTTCTTAGTCATGCTAGACCCTCATGTACTCAAATCCCTTTTGCAGCATCACCCGTCCGTCCTTGCTCTGCTTAGTACGTCACTTACCACTGGAGCAATCCTGAAATTTGATAACATTGTGCATGGACCATTTTTCAAGATAAAAGATAGAAGTGGATGTCGACAGGTTGCAATGGCGTTTAGTGTTCATGGATAGAGTTTCCTGGAGTTTTTAATCTTATAACTTTGGCAATTGCTAAATGTGATGTTGAGCTCAAAATATTATATGAAACCTTATTAATTCTCATCGGCACTGAAAAATTTAATGAGGTGAAAGTGTTGTAATGGAGTTCTGAACAAGTAAGATGCAGTGTTTGCATCAATATCTATCACAATCAGCACAAATATTTATAGAGATTGCTTCATAACTGCAGGTCGTGCACCATGAGATGATCGAAGGAAGAAGATGATGACAAGGTTAACATCTGAGGGACAGAACCTAGCAAGAGTTCGGTGGCTACTTGCTAAGTCAATCTTTATAGCATCTCCATCTATTTCAGGACTATGGAATCATTCAAATAGAGTGGAGTGTCTTGGCATTTTAATTGCAGCATGGTATTGACATTGTACATGTGTGGGCTCTGTTTTATTTACCAATATGATGTTGTATAGCCACTTTTAGCATTTCCTTCCTCCTTGTCTGTTGTTATTATTTTATTCCTAACTTTGCAATGGAACAAAAGTCTAAGAAACTCTTTCCGCAAGGAGTTTCCTTACACACTGGCAAACATATTATAGTTGCGCTAGCTTGTGTCCATTATGGATATTATAGTACTGAAAAGGCGATTACTTGGGCATTTTCTTTCAAGTTTTTTTTTTTTTTTTTACCTCAGTATTTTTCTTGTCTTTTCTTTTAATTAAGCTTTTGTTTGCAATTTTTTTGGTTTGCCAATATTTCGCCAAGTTTAATTTGTCTGAATCTTGAAATGAAAGAAGATAAACTTTAAACAAAAACATGTGCATTAACCTTTTTGTTGAAGGAGAATTAACTAGATCCTCCATTTGCAAATATATTTGATTGTGTCCATAGTTTTTTGACTAAATTTACTGATTGTTCAAATAGAAAATAGCATAGATATTGTTTTAGTAAGCCTAGAGTAGGTATCAAGATGGTAATTAATGATGGTCTTTGCATTTGATGAATGCAAGATAAGAATCTATTAGGGACAATTTAATGAGATGTCAAGTTCTTGTATCCAAGTTGATTGAGCGACTGTTGGATTGATTTAATCAACATACACATATATTGAGTTACATGTTCTTATTTATTTTTTATTCATTGCATCTGTTCAATTAACCGCTTTTTTGCTTGTCTTAAATTAAATCATAGCACATGAAGTTACATGAGTTACCTTTACTTTTTAGTTGATAAGTGAAAATCACATTTGAAAAACTAGAATTGGTAAAGCAAACTGGAAAATCCATGTGAGCTAACATCCTAGAACTTGGATGAATTAGTCACTACACGGTTTGTCTCTTGCAATTAGAAGTTCTTGTAGCCAGAGTTTGTGGTTTGGATACCCCCTTTTCGCTTGTTTTTGATACATTCTATATGCCAGCAAAGGACAGGGTAGGCTATTTAGATCTTCTTCCCGCATACCAATCTTGTCTGGGCATAAGGCCTTTCTTGTTGACCTGATCTCTGCTCTTCCTCTTGAAAATGCAGGTATTGGATGCAAACAAATCAAAGCAACGTTGCAGTCACGTGCATCAGTAAATGTTTAAGTAGTCCTCGCCTTTTAGGACTCCAACGATGTAGGAGGAAGGAAAAGGAATTTAAAGTCTGCATCTCTACCGAATTATCTAATAATGTGAAAAGCAGACTTTTTTATTTATGGGCTTCGCTCTAACTGCAGTTTCACATTTTGCTACCCAAATTTGTCCATACAACCAAAAGGATGACTAGTTTTATCTTTATTATTATTGTCTTGAACATTGCAATGAAAATTTTAAGTGAGACAAAAAAACTATATACATCTTAACTTGGGTTGTGGCCATGCAAGGCATTCAAATTACATATAAGAAACTCCCTGATAAAATAGCAGGTTAAGACCAAACACGGTAATAAACTCATACGAATTGTTAAGAGTGAAATGAGAAAAGGTGGATGACAATTTCTTCTTCAACTTTAGGCATAGCAATTCACCTTAACCCTTTGGAAAAGTTATCTGAGCCTTACGATTTTTAGTTGTCTTAAATGATGTTTTTTGGTTAGACATCATTTATGCGGACTAAACCATCTAATTTCAATAGTTCTTTCTGGAGATTCTACCTTGGAACATAAAAGCGATGTAGCCATATCAAATGCATGATTTTGCAAATTTTATTCGCTTTCTTTGTATTATTGCCAACAAACATAATCAACCCACCCGATAGATGGAAGTAGACGTATACGGCATAATTGAGCTTACGTTGAAATAAGTGAGGATCTAGTAACATACTGAAACAAGTAAGGATCTAGTATCATACCAAACTAATAATATCACACAACTCTTCAGTTTCGTTGTTAAAAAATACTTCCTTTCTAACAATTGTAACAATTTAGATGACAGCATGTGAAGTGTTTGGTAACAATCACAAACTGAAAATCGATTTTTTTCTACAACCACAGCTGTCTCTCTTTCACAATTTTTGTTTCATTCACTCCTAACTCAGCTAGTACATCGCATTTGGAGTCTCAATCCCAACAGACAACACAAGGTTTCATAGAATAAAACGTTCTATGCATGAACTCAAAGGAAAAGTCCAAGAAAAAGTATTCTTATTGTCTCTCTTTTTTGTTTTGTTTTCCTTTTTCATGTAACTCCGTAAATATAGGATTCTCCCAGTACATTAGAGCCAAAAAGGTCGAAATGCAGACACAGAACACATTCTTTAACTTAACCACCAGAAAACCAATGCACATTCGGCTTCCATATTTACACTTCAATCCAGACTCGGCAATTACTTGGTCAGATGCTCTACCTTCAAGCTGGCCGCTAGCACAAGCTGGCTTTTCCCACAGAATCTGCATTAAATCAAAAGTGATCAATTAACCTTGTCATCAGGAAAACGAGTGCATTTATATATTTTTTTTCTTTTTTCTTTTTTGCTAGGTAAAAATTCGGACTTATAGTATGCAGTGTTGAACCCAAAACCTAAATCCTACGCAACCAATAGCCACTAGACTACTGGCCTGATAACAGGAAAACAAAAACCCCATAGATCCAAGGCATTTACTCCGTCTGCTGTCATGATCACAACCGAAAATTCAACTTTATCTTATTCCAGTATCAGGATTAAATAGTTACACAAAAAAGAACTAGAAAAAGAGAGGAAAGGACTGCCTCCACAAAAAAGGATGAAATCTTAATAGAGGATATTAAAATCAAGGGTCATACCATTGCTGGTTCTTCCTGAACTCAGTAAGCACTGGATATATGTTCTCAAAAGCTGTATAGGTCTCATCCCTCACCTGAAGATTGAAATACGAAACAATGATCCTCAGATCACCAACAAAATTGACAAAATCTGGGAAGGGAGAACGAAAAAAGTCTAGTAATATCACCTTCGCTCCTGTAAGAACAATTTTCCCTGATACAAAAATAAGCAGCACAATCTTTGGTTGTTTCATTCGATAGATCAATCCTGGGAAAAGCTCTGGCTCATACTGACCACAAGAAAGAAACACGAGTCAATTCAGGATTTACCATTTTCTGGTTCATAACAATGCGCTCTAGGACATATGTATGTATATGAGTGCATCTATGCTCACATGCACTTACGTTTGTGTTGATATAGAGTATTAATATAAGATAGAACATAAAAACCACAAGACAGGGTTAATCTCTACAATGCCTTTGAAGGAGATTCTCCTCTTATTGGCACTTTAATGCTCAGAGTGGGAGGGACACCATAAGGAGACACTCTTTTTCTGGTAAATACTTGCAACAATTCACAAAAGAACACAAAATATGGCACATCGATGCCATAACTCATGGAAAAAAAAAAAAGGAAAAAAAGAAGACCCATTAATAGCCTTGACCTTTAAAAGAAAGAAAACCAGGGAATTTCTCCAAAGACAACTTTTTCGCTTGGAAAGTAAATGGTGCAATTCAAAGAAAAATACCATATAATGGATCTCACATTTAAGAGAAAGATCACAAGGAAAACGCCTAGAAGACACTTTTTCTGGTATGTGTATGCTACAGTTCAGGAAAAGCACCCGGTAATTGCTATGACATTTAAGCCTGAAAAAGCACTTACACTTGAAAAAGCACCGTGGGAATATGCAAGTCCTTCAAGCCTGATGGGGAATTTAACATCACATGAACCAACTATGTTCTGAATCTTGAAATCCTACAACAGCAGAAACACTCATGTTAGACAAATTGTAACATTTTGTGTAGATGCCTCTGTCTCTGCGCACGCGTGTGTGTGTGTGTGTGTGTGTGTGTGTGTGTGAGAGAGAGAGAGAGAGAGAGAGAGAGAGAGAGATAATACCTTGAACTTAGCAGGAAAACCAAGTTTCTGAATAATTCGAGCATACTGAAAAATACAGATTTCTATATAAGATTGGGAAAAAGAAAAGAAAAGAAAACTATGTGGCTCTTATAGTTTGGTCCTCCATGGTTTCACCATGTAGTGAAATTACAGATTTTATGATGGTAGCCATTTTTCTACATTTCATAAACGGCCTGTATCTAAAACCTTATGCAACTACGACAATTTGACAAGGCATCCATTACCTTTCGTGCAGCCAACTTTGACTGGTGTTCACTCTTAGCTCCTGTACAAACCTACACATTATGATAACATGTCAGTATGCACAAAGAATATATTCTATAAAGCAAAAACAACTGAAGACGCCTGTTACATTTAACTGTTCAGTGTAGCAAGCTTTCATAGAATATTCGCAATTCAAAACCAGCTAAAATATTGAACTCATTTAACTAAAAGAGAGAAACAGAAATAACTGAGCCTCACTCATCCATAAGTTCTGTGCTAGAATTTTGCTGCAGAAGAAATACCAACAAATTGATATCGTACCACCCTAGACTAATTCAGAGAGAGAGAGAGAGGACCAACACTTCAACAGTAACAACCAAAATAAATCCAGCACATAAAAACAGCATATAAAGAGACATGTTATAAGTAAGAAACCACCAGATGATTTGGGTAAACTTACCATCTTCCCAGAAGCAAAAATCAATGCTGTGGTTTTTGGTTCTCTTATTCTCATAATTACAGCAGCAAAACGCTGCAAGAATATCAGAAAAGTAACATTTAAATGGTGCACAATTCTATCTGATACAAGGAGCAAGCATAAGCTGCAGAAGTGAAGAACTTCACAGCCACCAATATGAAACAAAAAACGACCAAGAGAGGGAAAAAGAGAGGTATCTCCACAGTCACATACCTTCGGATTGTATTCAGCATTACGAGCTTGCAATGCAATAGCTTTAAGATCTAACTTGCAATCCAAATTGACTGTTGACACAATATTCCTGAATGGCTAACAGTGCCTTGTTAATCTATAATGACTAACATAAAAAGGAAAACTCATTTACAGTGCTAAGCTTTGGTTTGTGCTTATACATAACAACTGAATATGAACAGATAACCAATCCCAAGTAAAAGAACCATGTTTCTGGCAGCACAAATTCTTTCAATCAATATGTACCAAATTATTCAGAAAACAATCAAACGCATATGACATCACCAACTCCTGAGACGCATTTAGAGACTAGATTGTTTTGCAAAATATAGCTCAGAGCACACACCAAGGACCAGACAAAAAAGGCATCAAAATCTCTAAAGCCCACTTATCGCTCAAATCACAGCCCTGGCATATCACAACTTTAAAACCATCTCATGGGAGTTCATTGTATTTGTATGATAATGCTACAGGATCATATCCTGATACAAGTATGTGCCGTTTTACGATCAGTGACAACATTTACATAACAAAATCAACTCTCTCAGTTTTCCTGTTTCACAAGGAGACATGTCATCACTGTTTTCCCAAGACACAGACATGCTCTATATTTGTGGTGTAAACCGACCCGCATCAGAACGCCATATCATTTAATTGTTAGACACACAGTACCCACCACAAATTATTGATCTCCGGACTTCAAGAAAAGTAATCTAGCCCATTACATCATAACAAAGCCTATGATTTCACCATCGTCGATTGACATTAGCAACGCCTTCCAGGTCTTAACAACAATTAACCAACATCCGGGTTTTACGTTTTCGTGATTATCCCCAAATCGCAGCCAACCGACCAAACAGGTGGTACGCACAATCAGAGAGTTACATATTCATAGGGACTCACTGTAGGGTGGGCACGATCCCAGAAGGATGCTTCTTGAGATCTACGGGTTGGCTCCCTTCCAAGCCTCCTTGATCAGCCATTCCTCACGAATTCTTTACCTCTATAAAACCACCCAAACGAATAACAGATTTAAAAATCACCCCATCAAACCCGAAACAGTACGGTTGCTTACAATCATCCAAAAAAGAATGACAAAACCCATATTCCAGAAAACCAAAATTTTCCGTGTTCAGATCAGCTCAACCAAACAAAAAATTTCATCTCCGTAACAAGATTTACAAGAAAAAAGAAAAATAATCTTTACAAACATTGTTGTGTAAAGAAATCGTTTCAAGTTCAATTCGAAAAACACAGCACCCAAATGGAGGTGGAAGCGCGAAAATGAAAGCGAAGAGGTTGTCGGACTGCAGGATCTGGGGAGAGAAGGAGGAAATAGAAAGAGATCGGACCTTCTCCGCTAGAGAAAGAGAAGCTAGGGTTATGCCTGAGGTTGAGAATCACAGATCCAGAGAAGGAATTGGAACCGGGAGCGGGAAGAATTTGAAAAAGGAAGTGTTTTATATGTTCTTAGAGGCTTTATAGGAGATTTGTATCTGGGAGTGTAAGAAGTTTGGTCTGAGAAAAGAGAGAGAGGAGGAGGATTTTGAGAGGCTGTGGAAGGATCTGGAGTGCTGGGTTGCGTTGCGGATGGGTCTTTCTATCGCCCTACACCCCCTCCTATTTATACTTCCCTATACTAGCCTCTCGTGGTCTCCTGGTCAACTAGGCACGTCGGGGGTATTCCTGGAATCTGAGATGGGTTTGCTGTTCCGAGTCCTTATGGGTTCTGCTTTCCCATTGGCCAATCACGCACCGCCACGATCCACAAGTCCACGGCGCCATTCTTTCCCATTAGAGACTACATTGGAAACCAAAAGTCATTTGGGATTTAAAGGACTTCTCAATGTAGAGGTGGTATTTAAGATCATAAGTTCAATAGGTTATGTGTTTATCATTAGAGGTTTAAGTGGGCATGATATTAGGAGAATTAAGGATGTGTTGGATAAAGGCTATTGAAACAATAGGATAATTAAAAGAACGTATTCTTATATTAAATTAACTTTTTGAGTTGAATTTTAGGCATGTAACACTATGTTTTTTATAAATTACACATTATAGTCAATGAAGTGTGAATTTAGTTATTAGCTATTTATTAGTAAAATTTCATTTAGATTAGGTTAGAATTAGTTGTTAGTTAGAATAATTTTTATTTTTTTTTGAATTGGATTGGAGTCCATTATTTAAAACTATAAAAGTTAATTGTAGAGACAATTTTTGAATCAATGAATTAGTATTTCTATATTTAAAAGTGTTGGTCAACCAGCTAGCTCGGGGAATTCATGGAATCCGTGATGAGTTTGCCATTTGCCCAATCCCGCACGGCCACGATATGAAAGTCCACCATGCAATTCTTGCCTATAAAAAAACACATATTTGTCTTCTACCGTGATGAAGTCTTTCATCCGACGCGCTCGGTTTCGACCAATGGGGGCTTGCGAAGGTGCACTTAGGATTTTTTTATTTATCCGACTCGTTATTGGACCAATTAACTCTTAATCGTCTTCTCACTAAGCTATTGCTTTTTAAAATATTATAAACTATATTTAAATGTGAATTGAATTATATGATTCATTTTATTATTCCATTAATAATGATATAGGCTTGATGATTCCACTGTGCAATTAGAGTAAGAGAGCATGTAAAAATAATGATTGTCATTGATTTGACATTATTCTTACACATACAAGAGTTACTCTTTCTTAATATTTTTTTCTTTTAAGAAATATGGATAATATCTTAACAAATGTTATTAATATTAACATGATTAAGTATAATTATCATATTTTAAATAATAAAAAAGATAGGGTATAAACGTACATATATAAAGACATAATGTTTATATCTTAAGTTGTTATGTAAAAAGAAAATAAAACTAGAAATACATTGGATAGTACAAAAATTCTATTTCTATTACTATTTGAGATCTTCTATTGCGAACTTAGAATAAAATGATTAGCACTTGCAACGAGTCCTCACACATGGACTCAAGGTTCTTAGAATAAAATGATTAGCACTTGCAACGAGTCCTCACACATGGACTCAAGGTTCTTCACACATTTTAAAACTTAGTTAGGTCTTCTTCTTGCAAGCATGAAGAAGGAAGTGTTGTGTCACATGCAAACATAGCTGATTTAGTATTAGGCTTATGAAATTCAAGAGGCTAATGACTTCTAAAAATATATTAAATCTTTCTTTCTACTTATTTTTACAAGTAGGAAAAAGCTAGTTTCATTTAGAGAAAAACATGAACCTCGTGGCCAAGTTTATTAATTCACTAAAATTGTCGGTGCAAGCACTGGTGGCTTCCTTATATTCTATCATTTCTTCCCCATACAAATCCCACCTTTTCTAGTCATTCCTTGATACACAAAAGGGAAAACAAATTGTGAGTTTCTATGTCACTTGCATGACATACCCCTCCCACAAGCACAATCTTGTTATATGTGTTGGATATTGATTAACGGGGGTGTCTCCCTTGGCCTACTAGTAAAAGTGCCAAGCACCCTTAACTTGTTCATCCAACTGGGTAAAAAATAATAATTTTTTTTTAAAAAAATGGATATTTATTAACCAAATAAAGGGGGTTTAATTGAGTTTTATTTATTTATTTCTATATTTAAGATTTTCTTTTAAATAAAGCAAAATAAACAAATCTCAAAGGAAATACAAAAATGTTCAAGTAGTTTAGTCTTTAGATTTACATTTACCCCTCATTACCAATAGCAAGGACCTTTATTAAAATATGAGACTACCTTTTCAGATTTAGCATAGCTAAATTTCTATTTGTGGAATAAAAATTCTTACAATATACCTTCAACCCACAACAATTAATTCACTTGGCTTGCACAAAACACACAAGTCATACTTGGCTTAATCACAAACAATTTAAGCCACACACGGCTTAAACACAAAGTGCATTAAGCTAAAACCAGCTCAACACACCTTCACTTTAGAGCTACATACTACTATAACCATAATACAAATTACAAAACCATTTCGCTTCTTGCAAGGAACTAGCGTTGAAAACAAATTCTTGATTTAATCATCACAATATAGGCCACTTGATGGCAATGCAGGTATCAAAATCTCTAATTTCACGAATCAAAATATGTTGGATTCTAAATCAAGCAGTACGGTTTGTGAAAATCACAACTACAATAATGCAAATCATCAATTTGTTCTAAGACAAAACAGAGATTAATTGCATTCAAGAGCATCCAATATTCTCACACCGCAACACAATCAACCAGTTTAGAGATAGGAGACCGCAGAGGTTAAATACAGAGATTATCAATTTTATGCAAACAAATTTTCCACAACAAAAAACCTTTCAAGCTCACTCAACTTTCACTTTTCTCCAGTGTGTGTTTGTTTTTCGGTACCTCATATGGAGCCCTAGATTGCTTATTATAGAGCTAGAATAAAAATTAATTGGGGGGAAACGATCACTTACCATGTAGAACAAAAACCCCCTTAAAAAATCTTACGATTTTCTTCCCAAAATCCCTTCGATTTCATCATTAGATTGTGCACTGAAAATGGAAAACTTTTCAAGAGCCAAAATAGAGAGAAAAACTGTTTACCTTTTCCTTAACACACAAGGCTGTCCATTATTATATTTGATATAGTAATTGTTAGCACGCAAAGTTTCCTTTAAATTTAATCCTTTCAAATTAATCTTTTATATTCAAAACCAATGATTAATATCTTCATAAAACCTTTCGTTTTAGAAAGACTCATGAAATGTTGGGACGGTGCATTTCATAAAATAGTCATTAGATTGATTTTTTTGTATTAAGACCGTTTCACATCTTTTTGGCACAAGATGGATATTAAATAATATATGTACGTATAATTTTCAGATATAACCAACATCAAAACATATTCAACAATATATTATTTTTCTTCCTATTCTAGTGAAGTCCCAATGTCCAAATACTTGCATAGTAAATCTTTATCACAATTAAAGCAAGCTTCAATGGAAGTACTCCATGTAAATGTGAAACTCCATGTTCATTGGTAACATCCTTTCTTTGGCTGTCGGCAAAGGTTCGATATCCTTTCTCGTGTTCTGGACAACCTTGGTTATCGATAAGTCAACTATGAGCTAAGGCATATAAATATGATTAACAATATACTTTTGTTTGATGCATGAATTAAAACCTTAAATTCTCCTTGCTTTCCAGGGATCAGTCATGCATTTACCAAATCAGACTCCGATCATGGTTCTTTCCTAATATTTCCTCCCAGAAATTAGAATTCCCTCTTTTGCAGATTCTTAAAGACCCAATTTTGTGCCATAGAGTTCAACTAAGATGATTTCGTTTGCCCCTCACGCCCGCTTGATTTGAAGTGGCCACAGAAGCACAGATTTTTAATTTATGCAACCAGAACACAAGATTTAAATTTTCAAGCACGGGTTTGCCAAATACTTCTCGAAAGGATGCATCTAAAGATTGAAACTTGAGACCCCATTCGAATCATTTTCATCAAAATCATTCAAAGTTCCTCCTGTGCCCAAGCAAAAAACGATTGGGTTTGATGACAAAGAGAAAAGGAGGCCTCAGAGATCTTGGTGGATAAGATTCATCAGATGGGATTGTTTCCCATCAAGAGTAGCAAATATCGTTTCTTACATCACCGGCCTCCGATGTTTATAGTCACTCATGCAAAAGAAAAACAAGAAAAACCAATTCACAAAAACCAAAACCAGAAAAAATGAAAGGGGAAATCGGATATGATGTTGTCAGAAGTAGCTGGTTGTGACGCCATTTACTTTGTAGATCAAAGTATCAGTGGGAATCCGTCTGATTTTTCTCATCATTCAACACCATAAACGCATCCTTAAAAAGCATAATACTTTTGAAAACGAAAGAGAAAAAGAAGAAGAAGAAGAAGAAGAAGAAGAATGTATCTGCCTCGTCACCGATATCCTACAAGAGAGAAAGGATGGTCGGAGCTAAAGGCAGAGCCACGCGCACGGACTAGATACGCGCAGCAAGAACTTCCATATTGCCTAATGATAGATTCCATGACCCCCCAGAAAATCTGATCACAGAATTGCAATATCAGGCGAAAAGGCGATCAAACACAGATACTGGCAGAAGAAGAAAAGCGATAAAACCAGAAAGACGAAACATTTTGAAAGGGATTTTGAAGCCAGGGAGCCATCGCCGGCGGAGTTGCCAGGAATGAAGAAGATCTGCCGTTCCTCCTTTTATAGAGGAACTAGATACCAAGAGAAAAGAAGAAACCCTAGAGATTGATTGAAGGCAGCGGCGCTGAGGTGATACGCAGGAGCTTCCTTAGGTATTGCAAGGACTTGGGCCAGAGGCCTTGAAGCTTGAATTTAAGGCTTTTTCCCAATCTGGGCCTTCATTTTTCTTCAGAAGCTACAGTAATTTCGTGGAAATTGGGAATTTTAATTTTTCAGTACAAATAAACGTATTTTATTTGTACTAAAGTATAAATGGATTGATGAGAATTCAAATATTAATGATATTCAAATAAAATGAATTCACATTTAACCCTCAGGAAAAATGGTAAAAGAATTAATGCATTTTTCAAGTTCATACCACAGGATTATTACAAACTCTTATGGGAACCTATAGTGGGCTTAAGCTTATGAAGTCCCAAATTAGTGGTTATGATTTAGTTACCATAGATTTATAGGTTTTCTAGAGGCTTTGCAATGAAATAGACATGTCCCATCCACACATACAAGAGAGAGCCAGGTTACCACAGAAGGAGGAAAGACAATATTAGAAACCTTTTACAGGTTTAAAATTCAACATTATCATATACATGAAAATCCTTCTTTCTCAGCTACTATTACAACATTGCCTGCAAAGACCTTCCCCTTCCTTTTTTTAGAACTTCTAACCCAGAATGCAGTGCTACTCCTAAAGAGAGACAAAATCGGTTTGTCTAGGGGTTTCCAACATCCGCATGCGAAATCATTACTCCTCGAGACTTTCTTTGGTCTGCTATTGAATGTAGGAGCTTCCATGATGTCAAGAAACAGGGAGTAACTGAAACAACTAAAATTCATCCAGTAACCGATCACTTTCTTTTATCTTCTATGGCTTGAATCAAACCAGTTTCTTCAAGGCCATTCACAAATGTCCTCAGGCACCCATTGATGATACGTGGTGATGCTCCATCACAGAACCTTTTAGCAAGATCCACAGCCTTCACAAATAGCCATATGTGGTTAGTATATACAAGGCGATACGTTCAAGAACACCAAAACAAAGATAAGCAAACTTCAAAAGAAATAGAAGAACAGATATTACTTCGTTAATAACGATCTGGTGCATTGTCCCTAGCACTGTTATTTCAGACATTGCCAAATGAAGAATAGACAGATCCAAAATTCTGCCTGCTGGCTCAATCTGCAGGGTATATATGAATCAGAGATGAAGAGTTATGACGATTGTGAAATTGTGACACAGAAACATAGACAACTCCGTCTTTTTCTTTTTTTCTCTTTAAATGGCAATTTGTGCTGTGATTTGGATGTTGAAACTTAGAAGAAACTGGGTACTTTTGAGGAGCACTCCACACTTCTCTTTCCTATTTTTCCTTCCACTTCTTCAAGTTTGCCTACCTAAGAACGAGTACAAAACCAGCCATGCTGCTGATGGCCATTTCAAAGTTTCAAACGAAAGAACAGAATGAAAAGACAAACATAGATAAAAGGGGAGTTGGGGGTGGTGGGGTGGGGCGGGGGGGGGGGGGGGGGGGGGGGGGCGCGTGTAATGACATCTAGGTTGGCATAAACATCTTTACTCTGTCGAAGTGCCAAATGCCAAATAAGAACATATGCATACGTTAATGATGCAAAGTGGTCAACATGACAGACCGAGAAATCTAGGAAGGCACGGTCAAGACACAGAAGTCCTGAAAATCAGAGCACAAACTACCACTGATGCTTTTGCAAGCAAAAGCTAGGTATTTATTCAACCTTACCAAGAAAAAATGTCTACAACTGTCAAACAAAAGGAATCTAGCTAGCTAGCAGAAAATTAAAATGGGAAAATTTAACAATTCAACTGTTGTTTCAACCTTCCATTTTGGAGGAACAACTTTGTCAATGACAAGCACATGACTGTCCCATCTCTCCACAACTGCAACTAAAAGTTTCCTTGTCAATCTGCCGAAAAAATGAAGACTTAGTCATCTGTTCCTTGCTCTTGTACATATGCATGCACAGATGAAAAAAAGCAAAAGAAAAGAAAAAAGTGATATTCCATTTGCTTCAGATAACAAATTTAGTTTAGAGGGTTTACCCCAAAATCAATTTGCTGTACACCAGCTTTGGAGGAGCTGCAAGGATTTCTTCTTCTGGGGTACAAAAGAAACAAGTCAAGCCACTTAAAAGAGGAAATGGAAAACTTGATATGGTAGAACAAGTATAATCTGGAGATCTAAGTGCTATGAATAATTGCATATTCCAAGCCACAGCTTACTCAACTTGCATAAAGCCACTGAAGTAGCTTTGCTTTCCTAGTTCCAAAAAAGTTGTTCCATCATGGAATTCAAGGACCACCATCATAAAATTATGAGGCCTGAGAACTTACAGATTTTTTGCCTACCCCCTTTTAGCTTATAAAAATATTTGCTACAAGGTTCTTTGATTACAACAAAAGAGCAAACATTCACAT